>JAQMYF010000003.1:19976376-19990499 GCA_030014195.1 Neosilurus mollespiculum | reverse complement strand
GCACCAAAGGAAAAGTGTCCATTTCTGTGTGTGCATGTGTTGCACAAGTAAATGTGAATGTAAATGGCTACCCCACTAATACGCAAATCAACATAAATTCTGTAGGCATGCCTATATTATTATTTTTTTTAATTTAACCTTTATTTATTTAAGTCCCACTGAGATTGCATGATCTGTTTTTCAAGGGAGCCCTGGCCAAAATGGCAGCAGCACCAAGTTTTACATATACAGAACATCAGACATAGAACAAACATAAAAAAAAAAAAAAGACTCCAGTGCCATATACACAAAGGTCCACTTGAGAGTAAACATGCAACAGCAGATCACTGATAAATAATCTAAAAAATAGGAGACCAAAAATTGATCCCTGAGGAACCCCTCGGGTTTTACCTGTCTTTTACAAGACATTCTATGATCTAGTTAAACTGCTTGCAATCTGCTGGCCAAGTATAAGCAACACCTATTAAATTCCAGATTGATTATTCTATATGACTGTTCCAAATGTATCAAAATTTATGATCTACCATGTCAAATGCTTTGGTGTAATTAACAACTATCATAGATGTCACCTTGTCATTGTACCTAACTGATGACCTAACAGAGCGGTTTGTCAATGCAAGGCATTGAGTATGCATCAAATTTAGACAGCGTGTTGACATTTTTGTAGTCAACACAGAACTGAACTGGCCTGTTGTGACTTCTTGATTACACCCATGTCATACCCAGACTACCTCTGGGTAGTTTCTCTGAGGTATTCCCTGAGTTTCTTGTGGCTGGGCAGGGGCAAAGAAACATATGCTAATTCGCTTACCAGCCCACTTAACCTTGAAGTCCCTCCATCCCTAGGGGTTTGTCATTGGAGCAGAAGCAGGATGAGACCCTATACTCTGTATTTTTAAAGCAAGGGGTCATCACTCCAAATATAAACTTTGTTTAATTTCTTACTGTTTTATATAATTTTTAATGTAAAATCATTTAATTTAATAATTTATGTGTAAGTATAAGGAACCTTTGCTTTGCAGCATTGAACAAGAAAATGAAAAATGAAACAAATCCAGCACATACCAAAGACTTTGTATAAGGTTAAGGTGAGGACTCTGTGGTGACAGTTCATTTGTCAAGATGATTCCTCATGCTCCCTGAACCACCCTTTTGCTATTTAAGCTTTAATTTTATATCCATGTCATTGGGGGAGTAAAAGTCCTATATACATTTAAGTACATTTAAGTCATCAGCTGACTTTATTTTATTACAATATAATGTTGCTGAGCCTCGACATGACCAAATGAAGCAACGATGCCATTGAGATTACCTGCTGTAATGAAGGCTAAAGAATAGAAAGTCCAAAGATATGCACATTTGGCTAATTGGATGTTTCAAATTGCCCAAAGGTGTGAGTGTGAATGGTTGTGTATGTTTTGGCCCTGCAGTGGACTAATAGGCTCCAGCCTCTCCGTGACCCTATAAGTTGTTGATCCCAATGAGCTGCAAGGAAATAATGTATCTAATTATAATGCTACGGCAGTGCACTTAGGGCACAAAAAAACAATTAACTGTTTCATGGCATATTTCTATTGACAGTGATGTTGGTCAATGGTGTGCAGCATGCTGCAAATGCCAGCTGGTTATTCCACAGGCCCCACCAAAAGCACCACTGTTCCCATTTCTTTTTATAGAGATACAGCTTGAAAGAACTGTGATACATCAGGCCATTAGATAATTCCACCCATGGATGCTGCTTTATGTTTTTTCACATTGGACTATGCAATGTGATATCCAAAAGCGGTGTAACTACACAACATTTCTGCATGCACAGCTGCAGTCAGAACTCTTTGGTGTCAGAGGGTTGGCTCATCAACTGATTTAATAAAGCATTTAAAACAATGATTTGTGAGTTTAAACACAATGTTTCATATAAGTGGTATAAGTGGCTTGAGGCTCTCTTATTCACCATGTGGGAAGTCCCACAAGCTTACACTGGGATTTTCCCCTTTTGAATAATTTTATGCCAAAAGCAGCATGATGTGCAAGATGTCATTAGAGAAAGACTGGAGGAGGGAACTTATTTAAGTAAGAAAGAGCAAAATTTGACATGATCAGTCAGCTAACCCAGGAGAATTTGCTACAGGCTCAAGAACATCAAGCATGTCAGCTAACCCAGCTTGTTTAAGAGAATTTGCACTAAGAGACAAAGAACTTGTTTTACTGCCCATATTGAGCCCTAAATTACTCACAAAGTGAGTAGTTTAGTTTGAGACACAGCACACAGCAAGTAGGGGATGTTGACTGCCAAATTCATTGTTAGAGGTACATGTCAAATATAGCACATTTTCTCCTGAAATTGCGGAGAGAAAAGGATCCTGTGTCTCTGGTAACAGTGGTTCTGGAAATGGCAGAACTGGGAAGGTCACTAAATTACAGCTAAATTCACCCCAGAGAACACAGGTTGCACAATTACAGGAGAAATTTGCAGATGTATTTTCTCCCCTACCGGATGGTACAGATCTCATACAACACCACATTGAGACTTCCAAATAGACTTCCTAAACTGAAAAATAAATGTGGTTCAAGAGGAACTCAAGGCCATGCTTGATGTGTTTTTGGAGTCACTGGAGCAGCTGAATCAGCTGGGTGGTTTGGTACCTAAGTCTGATGGGTCAGCCTAGTTCTGTGTAACCTATAGAAAGTCAATATAGTGTCTAAATTTGATGTATATCCCAAGCCTTGCATTGACAAACTGCTTGATCTGTTAGTTGCAGCTTGATTATAGCAGAGCTCGCAGAGTTGCTTTTGGAATGCCAAGAAAAACCTATAGTGTACGCCCGCCTACCTCGAAATGCACATGCGCGGTCTGGAGAGTGTTGCGTGTGTATGTGATGTCAGGCGTAGCGACATGTCTCATGTAAGTATGTATACCTCATATAAGTTTAAACATAGGAAGGAAAAATATTTACTTAAATACAGAGACAAGGGCGCTGAATACATTATACACACAAAATAAAGTGTGAAAATGTTTCATTATTGAAGCATTATTGAAAAAATGTGAGAAAATTCTGGGAGAAAGTGATATAGAGAACGTAATATATAGAAGAGCTGTATAATAATCAGGTAATATGACATGACATCATTGTTAATGATGTGAAATAAATAAACAACTAATGATATTCTTTTGTAATTGAAATGTTCTCTAAAGCTACAGTTTCTAAATGATGTACTTTGCATGTTGAGACTAAGGTTGTGTGTTTGGTTACTTTGTTTTAATTCCCTTCTATTAACAAGTTATTAAAATTAATTCATCTTTATATATGTAAGATACATGTATGGGGTTTGAAAGTTCCCACGAAAACTTATCAAGTAAAGGAAATGATATGGGAGCTCTGCTTTCAGGCACTGCATAAATCTATATATTATTTAACATTATTTATTTTAAAAAAGGGTGTTTGCAGATTCCCTTGACTGCTATATGTGACTGGCTGAGATAATATTGCCTGGGTTGGGTTTCATCTATTAGTAACGCTTCTTTTTGTGTTACATATTTGGAACTCATGGACCAAAAATTTCCACCTCCATAGTGTATACACTGCCTCCATGGACAACATTATAATTTATAGTAATGATTGGCAATGGCATTTATATCTGAGAGCTGTCCTGAGAGACTTATGATGCACAGGGTTCATGGCAAATCCAAAGAAGTGTGCAACTGGGTGGATGGAAGTAACGTATCTGGACTTCCATTTGGTCCCTATCCACCCCTCACTGGTGTGCCTCCTGGAGAACGGATATCCTCAACCTCAACAAAGGTACAATATATTATTGGAATCATTATCTCCAGTGTGCACCCCACTCTTATCTCTTCTGTGTTCCCTCCTAGGAGTGCCCACCGAGCAGTTGCTGGGTGTGAACCACCAGACCTTCACTGAAGCTCTGCCTCCTCTGTTTATATTATTTATAACTCTATTGTCAGTAAATCACCCTAACTTACCTGTTGTGCTCTGTATCTTCTTTTGCTCACTGTCCTGAGCTTGACAAAGTTTGTACAAATTTTTCAGATTTCACCAACCTGTTGGCTGACCTCACTAAAAAGGGGTCACCAGATTTGGTTCAGTGGATGGAGCCCTGTGAATGGGCTTTTACCCGAGTAAAGGCAGTCTTGTGGGGGCCCACTGTTGCATGTGTCTGACTTTTCTCTTCCTTTTGTCTTGTAGATGGATGTGTTAGACAGAGGGCTGGGGGCCGTTTTGTCCCAGGCAGTCGAATAACCAATGATGTACACCAACTGTAAGCTCTCCATGAGGGAGTGCAAGCACAGAATAGAGAAAGAGTGCCCCACCATCAAGTAGACAGTCCTCACTCAATGGTTCTACCTACTGGGGCACCCTTTCACCCTCTGCACGAATCACCCCCTGATTTAATGGCTCCACCTCTTGAAGAATGCCAAATCACTCATTGGTATCTTGCTTTAGCAGTATTTAAGTTCGAGATGGTCCACAGGCAGAGGGTGCAGATGGTTGTAGCTGATTACCTATCCCAGCAGGGTGGGAGTCAGATGCAGGTCAGATGAGTCATGATCAAGCACCCTCTGCAGGCGTTGAGGAGTCAGAAAAAGTCAGCAGGTAAGTGATTGAATGCACCTGTAGCTAATTTGGGGTATTATTTAAGTGTGTTCTCTCAGTGCGCTTGCAGAGAAGAAGAGCTGATAATCAGGAAGAGAGCTGTTTACATTTGCTCTTCTGACAGGTCCTTATCAACTATTACAAACAAATAACCCCAGTTAACAAAGCACACTCATATAACAGATGTATTTCCCCAGAAAAAGGCAAACCAACATTCAGAAACAATGTGCATCTCTTGAACTTCCATAACTCATGAAGAGAGTAATTAGCAGCCAGGTACTGCTTATGCACAAAATCAGTTATCATAAAGTAGTGTGTTGTTCTGGAGCACTTAGGTGTCTATATCATGCCAAAAATAAAGGACAACAGCCATGACTTCAGAGACACAGTTATTGCTGCTTATTAACTTGGAAAGTGTTAAGTCTGTCAGCACATTCAGCCATCCAGCCAGTCAACCATTATCTATTCCAGTTATCTCTCATGGTCAAGTGGAAAGCTAAAGCTGATCCCGGCTGACTTAGGTGGGGAGATTCAAGAGTTCTTTATTTGTCATTCTTATGAGGCGTATAAATTCTAAATAAAGAATTTATAAAAATAAAGAAGCTGTAAAATAAGTTAATAAATAAGAGCACTGATAAATTAACTAAGATTATTGCAGTAAGACACTAACTACTTTTTTTCAGCAATACTCGCAATCCTGTTCAGTTTGTGTCTCTTCTTTGCTGTGCTGTTGCCAAACCAGGAGAAAAATGCAGGAGATCCTGTTGGGTGCTCTTAATGACAACTGTGATGTTTTCCTCTCTCCACCACAGAACTGCTGATGATCAACAGGATATGGTGCCTGAGACCAGTCCTTCTTAAATCCATTACCATCTCCTTGGTCCTACTGGTGTTGATTGCAGGGTTCTGTTTTGTGCATCATGCTGTCACTTACTCCAAATCTTTTTTGCAAGCCGACATATCATTGTTTGTGTTGTCAGCAAACTTTATGCTGTGGCTGGTGTTGAACTAGTGCAAGAGTTATGCACCAGCGGCATAAACAGTAACGAGCTCAGTACACACCCTTGTTGATCCTATGTTGTTTTGGATGTAACATTACTGACTATGACTGTCCCGCCATCTCTCACTCAAATAGTGCCAACTACACAATCCGGTATCCATGCCTAGCATCAATAACTTTTCAATGAGCTGTAGTGGCAATATCATGCCGTGCTGAAGTCAGCTAGCAGTATCCTGGCAGTGGTGTCCTCACTCACTTCTTAACAAACCGCTTAATACTAAAAGGTCTCAGCCAATAGTTAGCGAGGGGCGGGGTACACCCTGAACAGCTTACCAGACCATCGCAGGCCCAACACACATAACCATTTACACTTACACCAAGGGGCAGTTTGGAACAGCCAATGTGCTATTGTTTGGACTGTTGGATGAAACATATAAACAACACACAGAAATATCTGAGCCCGGTACTTGAACCCAGGACCTTCTTGCTGTGAAGTGGATGTGTTAAACACTATGCCACTGTGCCACCCGCATAGGGGTATTTATTTTTCATATGAGTCAAAGTGGGGTAGGGCAGGGTGGAGGCCAGTTTGGTCTATAAGCAAACTGCAATGGGTCTAAATTGTTGCGAAGCATGATTGTACTGTTCGGTTCATGGCTATGGGGGTCAAGGCTATAGGACAGTAATCATTCATGTAGGCTGAATTTGGCTTTTGAAACAGATAGTCACCCTGGCTTGGCTGAGTGAGATATGAAATATGACAGTAAAGATGTCCTTCAACTGTTCTGCACAGTCATTCAGCACATGGCCTTAAAAAAGGAGAAAGACCCTCTTGGAAAAGACCCTCTTAACAATGTAAGCCGTAGAGCCTGGTTGGAAGGAGGCAGTGCCCACCTTTATAGCACTTTGTTGTCTCTAACATCACAATGAGACAAAAAGGTGTTGAGGTTATCTGGTAGGACTGTTGCCCATATAATAGGTTTATAGCATGTAGTTGACTGGAGTCTCTTTTGTCCTTGCTACGGCACAGCAAAGTCTTTCAACACGGCACCGCAAAGCCTTAGCAAGGATCAAACTTCCTTGGTTTGTCACAGCTTATTGGTGGGAGGCAGCTTAACAGATATTTATAACAGTCACATCATCAATATGTTTTGCTTATAAATTCCAACACAGTCTCAGTATGTTCCTCTAGGTCTATACAGTCCTCGGATGTTGCTGCCTCCTTGAAGATGCTGCAGCGTGTTTAATCAAAGCAGCCCTGTAAAGATGGAATAGCCTCCTGTGGCCATACTGCACCGTCCTTCATTAGTGGTGGCTCTTATCTCACACTGGGCCTGAATGCAGGCTTCCACAGGATTGTCAGGTGATCAGCGCTGCCAATGTGAGGCGAGGGGGCTGCAGTGTATGCATTCTTGATATTTGCATGTAAGAGATCCAGTTTACTTTTCCCTCTTGTTGTACATGTAACATGCTGGGGAAAGTGAGGTAGAACAGACTTAAGGTTAGCCCATCAATGATATGAAATGCATGTATAGTAAAGTCCTCCCACCACTTGCCTTACATTTACACTCATGAAAAAGTACATTTCAGTAATGATGATTGCTGTCAGATCGAGTAGTGAATAAAATTTGTATTTCATGGACATAAAATTCACATCAGAAGAATCAAAACATGAAATCAGCCTGGCATCACTTCACCAAAAATTGTTTGTGTAAATAATTAGGCCTGCCCCTTTGGACTTATCTGATGTTGACATCAATCTGTCAGATCTGTGAAGTGTAAGCCCTGTTCTCTCAATTTCAAAATCTGATATTATTACTGTCAACCTTGATGCAACAGTCTCTTATTTCTGATGTAGTCCATTTTAGTGTTCAATGAGTGAACATTTGCCAATAGGATGACCAGCATGAAGTTAGCCTTTAGCCTGGAGTTGATGCCTTCTCGCTTCACCTGCTCACCTGAACTGTCCCAGCAAAGTCACTGTTACTTCCTCACTATGGTGGCTCAAGGCAAGTCTAGTATCGATCTGCCACTCCCACAATGCTTTTAAATGTCCAGTAGACAATCCAGATTAGATTTTTTTTTTTTGCCAATCTGTTTTACAAGGAGGTGGCACGATGGAGCAGTTGTTAGCGTGTTGGCCTCACAGCAAGAAGGCCTGGGTGTGATTCTGTGTGGAGTTTGCATGTTCTCCCTGGGCTTGCATGGACTTCCTCTGGGTACTCTGGTTTCCTCCCACAGTCCAAAACATGCACAGTAGCATAATTTGCTGTTGCAAATTGCTCCTAGGCGTGAGTGTGAGTATTGGCTGTGCGATGGCCTGGCAAGCTGTCCATGGTGTACCTCGCCCTCACCCAGAAGTGGCTGAGATGAGCGCTAGCCTCCCCGTGACCCTAATTAAGATTAAGCAGCTTAGAAAATGAATGAAATGAATGAATGTTCAGAGATATACTGTAAAACCCAAGAGCTACATCATGGGTGTTTATGTTCATGCTAGGACACTCAGATATTAGACTAAACTAGAATTGCGGCCATGGAAGGGTTGCCAGAAAAAAAAGCTTCGAAAGGAATATACAGTAGTGCGCAGTGATGATTCTACACTTAACAAAATGAAGATAAATAAAAAACCAAGTACTATTAAAATATTTATTTCATGTAATATCGGAACATATTAATGAGAATAAGTAAACAAACAACAATATATAGTAATAACAAAAATAACAGTCTCTTTTTTGAGAAAAAAGTCAATCTTAAGTGTGGTCACCCTTTACTTTGATTACAGCATTTAACCTTTCAGGCTTAGTGTTCACATATTTTTTTTATTTCCTCACTCACTAAACCATTCCATATGGTTTGAAGTTTATTCATGCTATGCAAAAAAAAAAAAAAAAAAAATTTGTAATACCTTTTAATTTTTCAGAAAAATTGGCATTTTCAGTGTTTTATTAGCCATATTTTTACCTCAATATACTTGTCGGAATAATTTTTTTTGTTCTTGTTGCCTACAATAGCATTGTTCAATACATTTTCACCAAAACATTATAGAGAAGTAATTTTTACTTCTTTTTATTAGAAGCCATTTTAGACAAAAGTGGTGGTGTATAATCTTCACTGCACACTACTGTAGCAGCATAAAATTGCAACTAAACAAACAAAAAAGTTCTGAAACAATATATTTTAATCTGATGAGATCTAGGTGGAAATGTTTGGTCTTCCTGCACACCATATTTGGTGATAACCAAATCACCAACATATCAACTGTAAATCATGGTGATGGAGGGGTGGTTATTTGGACTTGTTTTCCACCAACGGGATCTGGGAAACTTGCATGCCATCTGTCCAACAGATTAAAGTGGATTGCAGTTGGGTCATGTAGTAGGACAAAAATCCCAAGTACACCAGCAAATTTACATCTCTAGAAAAAAATAAAGGTGTTGGAACAGTCAGCATCCAACATCCAGATTTCAACTCCATTGGGATGCTGTGGTAGGATCTTAAGAAAGCTATGAAAATTAATTCCTTCAAACATCAGTAACTTATGCCATGTTGTCAAGAATGTCATAAAGTTATCTCATTAACTATCACATTAACACCACAGACAATTTAGAATAGCGTCTTGACCTAATTAGCATATTAGACTGTCAAAGGAAACCGGAGCACACAGATGAAAACCCACACATGCACAGGGAATATATGCAAACTCCATACCGAAGGGCCCCATTCATTCCTTATGAGCCATTCAAAAAGAAGCAAAAAGGACTGAACTGCTTCTGAAGCTGTTCGCCTGTATTCGAGCCACTCTGAATTCACACCAAATTTTGAGGAGGTCCAAAACTTTTTCCAAGTCCACAAAAACGGGCCATTTACCTCACATTCAACCGACTATCTCCGAAAGTATATTCAGTTACCCTCAAACTAAAATTGATTTGTACATTTGGCCATGATTGCTTACATTTGAGCTAGCCTTTTGGTTCAAACCCTCAGTCTTCATGCTGCAAGGCAATACTAGCCCCAAAGTCCCAAAGTTTAATTCTCATAAAAATATGTTTACTTCAATTTATTGTTCCTAAATTTGGTTTTTGAATGTTGGTTTACCTTTGGGGGAGAAGGCTACATATTAAACTCTGTTGTGTTTTTGATTGTCACCTGAGGTTATTAATTTTTATATATAATGTTTATACAAGGACTACACAAAAATATATATTTAGCCTTATCAGTAAAAAATACAGAACTAAAAGAGAATGCCCTCCCTTTTAAAAATGACTGTAATAGAATGGCAAGATTTTTACACATCTAGAGTTTTGTGCATTGGAGCACCCTTAAAGGGGAATTTAACCCAAACTTAATAAAAGCCACACTCAGTTCATTAAACTTAAATCTTTCACTTCCAATCCTTCCTCTGTCACTACAGGTGTGTCTCAGGGCTCTGTTCTGGGACCCCTTCTCTTCATTATATACCTCCTTCCCCTTGGCAATATTTTCTGTAAATACAAAATCCATTTCCACTGCTATGCTGATGACACCCAGCTTTACTTCACAAGAAAACTCACTTCCACTCTTCCACCCCCCTCCCTCTCTGACTGCATTGCAAAAATAAAAACCTGGTTCTCACTCAACTTTCATCAATTAAACAGTGACAAAACTGAGGTTCTCCTTATCGGCACTAAACCTACACTATCCAAAACCGTCATTTTTTTTCTTTCATAATTGACAACTCCTCCGTCTCCCCCTCCTCTCAGGTCAGGAGTCTGGTTGTCATCCTCGACAGCATTTATCTTTCCAGTCTCACATCACTAACATCACCTGGTATGCATACTTTCACCTACGCAATATTAATCCTCTCCGCCCTCCCTTATCTCCCACACCACTGCTATCCTTGTCCACAGCATTGTCACGTCCTGCTTGGAGTACTGCAACTCACTTCACTTTGGTCTCCCTCAAAAATCTCTCCATAAGCTTCAACTGGTCCAGAATTCAGCTGCCCGTAACATCACAAAAACCCCCTCCATCCACCACATCACTCCTGTCCTTCAGCAGGTTCACTGGCTCCTGGTTAAGTTCCGCATCCATTTTAAAATCCTCCTGCTAACCTTTAAAGCCATTCATAACCTTGCCCCTCCATATCTGTCTGAACTTCTTCATCTTCTCACTTCCTCTCGCTCCCTTTGATCTTCCTCCGCTATTCACCTGTCTCTCCCATCCGCCTGTCTCAGCCGCTCTGCTCCCTGGCTCTGGAACTCATTACCACCTGACCTTAGGAACACCACATCTTTCCCCCACTTTAAATCTGGACTTAAAACCCACCTATTTCAAATTGCTTACTCCACTTGATTTAAGATAGCCTGTCTAATGTTATTCTGTTTTTTCATCTTATCTATTTTTCTATGTTTTCTGTGCTTTTTTTGGTTTTTTATCTGTACAGTGACTGTCTTTGCATATCAAAAGACCCTATTGTTATTACAAGTTACTTTGTGAAGAAAAAAGGTCATAAAAATAAAATAAACCTGCACACAGGGGGTGATATTATACTGCGAAAAGTCGCATGTGGTTAACATATATCTGACAGTAAATACAGAAATAATTAACATACGCATAACGGAGAGTTATACAGTTCATTCCTGCTAAACAAGCTGATGTTCGTCTGATATATGTGAATATCAGCTCGTAGATGTGCCTAGTTTTATTTTATTCAGAAGTTCACTAGTTTATATCCGATTTGCTGGTGTAATATCTTTGTACTGCTATTTTTGCATTATCTCGCCTTATGTGAACTGAAGAATTCATGTCCTTCCTGATTTCGTACACTCTTGAGGGAGAAATAGCAGTCTTTTCAAACTGGCTAATGCAAACTATCAAACAGATTTTTAGCAGATTGCAATTTTAAAAATGCAAGTCAAAACCACCTGATAATGAGTTTGGAAGGCTTGCGTTTCATTTTACTTTAAACTAGCAAACATGGTGTGATATATTCTCTAAAACATTATTAAAAAAAGATTTAAAATTTTGATTACCATGCAGCCTGCAGTCAAGCTTTTACCTCCATATTTACCATGCTATACAGAATCATACACTGATTTACAGTGCACTCAAAAAAAGAATTCACTCTTCCTTCCATATTATTCCCCATTACCTACTGTTTTATTACTGTTTTCCCGCAAGCTGGCCTGAAATTTTGGAATGTGTTTTGCGCAAACCAAGCAAGAGGCGCAGATCGGGGGAATGACAGTGTGGCATAACAATAACAGATGGCTGGAGCCATACTGGGCCCACTGCTTACCTTCCGGTGTGACGTGCAATATGTTGCCATGCCTCCTGACCACGTGCAGAGATACCAGAAGGTCTTTCACGTCAATTCATTTTGAACACATGCGTCTTCATTCATCCAATGATGGCATGAGTATAATTTGATGTATAAAGATTAAAATAATGTTTTGGGTTTATGAATGCTGAATTCATGTGTATTCATGCCATCATGATAATCAGGGTGATGAATGAATTTGCTGAATTAATGCTTTAAACAAAATGGAACAAGAATAGTAATTTTTTTTCCATTTCTGGAAATAAAACTGGAAAGAACATGCATTTTTACATGCATTTTACTATAATTTACCATGCCATGTTTTTCAACTAAGCTATTTTTTTCTCAACAACCCTTGTCTCACTCAGACTCATTTTGTTATTCATTTAGCCTATTTAGAGCAGTTTTTTACTATGAAGCTATAATTGTCTATGAAACCAAGCTACACAATATGCCTACATCATGGATATTTCCAGGATCAGACCTAATTATGCATACAGTTTTTTCTGTGTGGAATATTTTAATTAGCAACAATAATATTTAATCAATTATTTAGGCAACATGTTACACCACAAAATGTTTTTAGGAAAAGGAAAAATGGAATATACCGCTTTGAAAAAAAAAAGAAAAGAAATAAATGAATAAATAAATAAATAAATTAGGCCCTGCGATTTCCTGGCGAGCTGTCCAGGGTGTACCCCGCCGTGCCCGGGGTCGGCTGAGATAGGCACCAGCCTCTTCGTGACCCTAATTAAGATTAAGCGGCTTAGAAAATGAATGAATAAAAAAATAAATTAATTAAACCCTTTTGACATCTACAAACCTCAATTAATTTAGGTACACATAACAAAGTTACATTCAGAAGCAAACTATTTAGCTGTTGGTCTATTTTACTGCCTAACAATAATGGGTTAGCATGAATAATCACAGCTTTTACTTTAAAGCATCTGTTTTGTTTGGACCCATAGTTGAGGAAAGGTCTCAATCATGATACCCAGGATTTTTCAAAGTAAGTAAAAGATTGATCTGTAGCAAAACAGATATTGTTAACTAAAGGAAAGTGTTGTAATAAACATTTAAACAACCACTATCTGCTGTAGGGTCTTGCGATCCAAGACAATGCAATCCCAAAACTAGCCCAGGATGCAGCCATTCAGAATGATTACAGAAGTCTCCATGGAGAATGTTCAGAGGACGGGTAATAGGAAATGGGCTTTCCTTAGTCTTCACAGGAAGTACAGATGCTGCTGGGTTTTTGTGACTAAGCGGAATCAGGTGAGGTTCTCCATCAGACAAACACTAAGAAATATGGTACTCTTAACTCCACGATCATGCAATCAGTATAGAGTGGAGTGTGTTCACTCCATGCTATTTTTAAGTCATTCAACCATCAATGAGACCCACCACAGTTGTGTCACCAGCAAACTTGATGATGTGTTTTAAACTGTTATGTTTTCACTTGAAGTATTGGCGTGTACCTGGTTATTCTCTCTTTCTTGCGCTCTCTCTCTTTCTCTCCCTCTTCTTTCTCTGCTTTCTCTTCTCCTATTTATCTTCCTCTCTCAGTCTTTGGCTGTCAACCAAAAGGCAAACATACAACAACTAAATGAAAGCCCAATAAAGGTTACCCTTATTAATGGATATTATTCTAATTTAACATTGAAAAGCTGTGGACAATGAAGTAAGGTCATTTTGACCTCTCAGCTGGACATGACTCTTTTCTTCCAAAATGTGTATATTTATTGATGGACAAATGGAAAAAAACATTTGCAATGAGTTGAGGTTTGTTCCAGTGCTTCAGTCCACTGCCCATAAATGTACTGTAAACACACCATAAATCCCAATTCTATCAACAAAGAAAGCTAAGATAAATAATAAAGAGCATCAGGCAGCCCCTTAGCTGGCAACTATGCAGACTTTAGCTCCGAAAGCTAACATTAGCTATTAATCTATAAGTAACCTCTTCAGCTAATGTTCTTTGACACTACTCAAAGTTAAAGTGAAGAGCAAATGCTACAAGTGCTACAAATTCAGACTGATACTTTCTTCACAAAAGGTTACTTATCCATTTTGTGATAGAACAGTCTTATCTAATGTATAGTTGACTGATTATTATTATTATAATATATTTTTTAAATTATTATTATTATTATTATTATTATTATTATTATTATTATTATTATTATTATTATTATTATTATTCATTCATTCA
>JAQMYF010000003.1:19953818-19971246 GCA_030014195.1 Neosilurus mollespiculum | reverse complement strand
AATCACTTTCTGAGAACAAACTCTTCAAATATAAGCAGTTATTTATTATTTTATTTATTTATTTATTTTTTACAGTAATGACCCATTGGACCCTGAGTTTTAAGAACATTCTCCATTGTTTCGGGTTACATGTATTTTCAAGCCATCATGAACTATCCATGAAATTGATCACTTCTTTACCTCCTTTCACGAGCATGGCAGACTACCAAGGTAAAGGTGCTCATGTGCTTGAGAGGCCAATATAATGAAATCTAACACTGAAAGGTCCAGCTACTAAACAAAAACATACATTTTTTGATGATGAAGCTGATTTTTTTTAGAATCTCTCTTGTTGTCTCTCTATCTTAACATGCTGAGTGGAAAATTTGAGAAAATGAATCTTCACTGTCGAATGTTCTTGAACATTTTGAATGTTCCCTCCCAGGTTCACACTCGACCCCAGCATGCTGCGTTGTCCATTATCAACCCAGTTTGGCTCAGGTGGACTCCCATATGTGGCAAAACAAGCTTAGTCCAAGACCAGAATAAAAATAACCCAGCATTTTAAGAGTAGGGCAAATGAGTCAGCACTGCTTATCATTTTGTTCTGATTTAGGTATTCATTTTGGTAAAATTTATTATCAGACTTATTTATAAAAACATAATTTGCTTGTTTTTCCAAGACATATTTGGGTTGAATATTTGGACTTAGCTTATTTTTCTTCTTAAAATCTAAAAAAACTAATTTGCTGAACTGCTTTATCCGTTGTAAGGGTTGCAGGGAGGTTGGAGCCTATCTCAACCAAAACTGAGTGAAGGCGGGGTACACCCTGAACAGCTCGCCAACCATTTCAGGGCAACATACACCTAGGGGCAGTTTGGAACAGCCAATTAGTGTAATGTGCATTTTTTTGGTCCATGGGATGTAACCGGAGTACCTGGAGGAAACACACACAAGCACACGGAGAACATCACACAGAAACTCCCAAGGCCGGGAATGGAACCCAGGACCTCCTTG
This sequence comes from Neosilurus mollespiculum, assembly GCA_030014195.1. Lineage (NCBI taxonomy): Eukaryota > Metazoa > Chordata > Actinopteri > Siluriformes > Plotosidae > Neosilurus > Neosilurus mollespiculum. The sequence continues at coordinate 19,970,249 of JAQMYF010000003.1, read as the reverse complement.
CTGTGTGCCTAATAAGCCAACCACAATTTCACCATGACTAAACATGCTCAGATTAACTTAATTATCTTTAAATGTATTTCATGGTAATTATTAGTCTATCTTATAAGAAGCTGAAAATTAAAATTCACCACAGACACATAAGTTTTGATGATGCACACAAAATAAGATGCAGTGGGTACTGAGAGAAAACGTGAATGAGTATGAAAAAGAAGCGTGAATGAAAGATAAGATTTAAACGTGTTGAGTGTACCCATTCATAGTTTATCTTACAGCATTGAAGGTGCATGGCTCAGTGCAGAGGGGTGTTTGCAGGATCAGGCACTGGTTTATTCTGAGGCAGAGGTTAATGATGATGTGCCTCTCTGCCTTGTTTTCTTTTCACTCTAATGTGATTAGAGGAAACACAGGACCATGCAGCACCCCTCCTTCCCACCCTCATCTCCCTATGTACATGTCTTACTAAATCAACCCGAAACTGTCCTTAATTGCCCAACACATTGGTTTCCCATCATGACCTTGAAAAAGGTATGGTGCTGAGAAGCCAATTTTTAGGGCATGCAGATTATTTCATATGACCCCCAGGGTTTGCTTTCTTTCTTTCTTTCTTTCTTTATTATTGTGTCATTTATTCTTCACACTTTCAGGAAGATGAATAAAGATGTTGGGTGTTGCTCGTGTCTAAATGGATGGTGTTTGTGAACTGAATAGAAGAAAGATATTTTTTTTGTATACTGTTGATTGCGTGTGTGTGTGTGTGTGTGTGTGTGTGTGTGTGTGTGTGAATTTATGTATCAAGCAAAAAATGCATAAATTGCATTAATAAATATGTCCATGCATGTATAATAAAATAAATGTGTGCATGCATGTGTGTGCGTGAGAGAGGGACACACGTACACTTTAAATGAGATCCTATTTTGCCACCCCTCAGCCCCTCCCACAATTCTTGTCATAGCTAAATACATTATACATTGTCACTTGAAGACTGAATATAAAATAAGATAGGATTAGGTAAAATACAAAAACTGACTACAGATTCAATAATCTGATGAACACAATCATTATTCATGGATAATAAGATGATTTATGAAACAATACTACACTCACATTTTAGTTAAACATTCACTTAAAACCACACTAAGATCAACTTGATATTATGCACATACATGTAAGCTATGTAGCATACCTATTTTCTGATTTTCCTTTCTCTACCCCTGCCATGTACATTAGAATGCATTCGATTTGCTTAGTGTGAGTAGCATTTAACATTTTCCATGGTATGTAGGCATACCTCCAAGCAGCTTCTTGCACGAAGAAGCGTAACTCCAAATTTCTGGTATTCTGCTCAGAGGCGCCCTCTTTTAGCCTTCACCCTGAGCAGCTGCTTAGGTCGCCTAATGGTAGCGCCAACCCTGGTTGTTGGTGTAAAATATGTGAAGTAATTTTCATTGGACAGTATATTACATACTACAGTATCGTACAGCCTGCTGTAAAGCAAAAAGTAAAAGTAATATTCAGTGTTAAAATAACATGCCTGCAAAGTCCTACCTTTAAACTTTCACCATTGATTACGGTTTTTATCTTCATGTGCAACTTGCTAACCTGTAAGCTTCTTTCTGAATCCCTATTTAAGTTATTTTAATACTTTGTGAGGACTTTAAAATATTCTGTAGATGCACATTTGAAGACATTAAACACATCTTTATTCACACATTCAACCAGTTATAGTTGAACTGTGCACTTATTTCAGTCACTTTGGCGAGTATTGAAACTGTTTTAATGATGCCATCATTTCTTGTAAGCCTCAGTAAGTTTTACATGTGTAACAGTTATTGAAAATATCATGTGATAGCTTACAGTTAATTAACTTATTAGACTTTTAAAAATAATGAATACTTGTTATAATTTAGAAAGAATGTGCAATTTAAGGCAATATTTCATATAAGATATATCCAGGGGAAAAAAAAAGCACTGAAAAAATGTCATGTGAGCTAAAACAAAGTCTTTGCTGATGTTGTTTCTGTAAGAATTTGATTAAAGAAAAATTGTAAATCTATCCATTTACTATATGCAGGGTATCTCCACCAGACAGAAATGGATTATTATAACTTGGCATGATTTTAATGAAATGTCTGTGCACTAAATAAGATGAACATTTTGTCCACTGTTAAACAGGATTTTATTCAGTATTTAGCTTTTTTGTTTCCAATATTTATCCACATATGCTGATGCACAGATCACCTCCAAAATGTAATAGTTTTTTTCTAGGCCCAGGCCCCATCCCTCCACCAAGTGTGATGAAAATCAGATGCGTAGTTTTTGCTAAATCCTGCAAACAAAAATAAATAAATAAAATATACTCCCTGAAAATATTTTAATAATGCTTGTTAAAAGGCCTTTAATAAATTCCTAAATCATGATCGAGATCTTCTCCCAAATTTACAGGTTCTTGCCAGGCCCATACCCGATCCTTTAACCAGGTTCAGTGAAAATTGGTTCTGTAATTTTTGCATAGCCCTGCAAACAAACAAACAAACAGACACTGGTGAACACATAACTTATGTATGTGCGGAGGTAACTAACCTGCTCAAAATATACAACAAATTAAAAGTCTTATACGAGTCAGACGTCTTATTATTTTCTTGGACCAATATATAGAGTGACTAGTTGTTTCTAGGTGACAATGTTTGTGTTGCTCTCTCATTATCGGTTTAGTTCATGAGACACCACGGGACACACAAGTGAACACATAATGCTGGAAATATCCAACTGTGGCGAGCCTGCAAATTTTTTACATTTATTTTTTGTCACCTAGTTTCACCTTTGTTGCTAGGTCAGCTAATCTAAACTTTAAAACAATTCTAAAACATCGTGACTTTCCTTTACTACAAACCAGAGCAGAAATCAACACCCCTCTTCTCAATCAAAATAAAAGGACGAGATCTCAGAGCGTGCTCTCTCCATGTCTACACTCAAAATAGCCACATTTCTTACTTTTTTCTTTTACTTTCTTAAGAGGCACTACGGTGCACTTGAAATTTACATGTATCGGATATCTCACTGAAGAGGTCTGTGCACTAAATCAACTTTAATACCAGAAAAAAAAAAAAAAAAGTTTTATCATTACCCTTCCACTAACTGCTCATGAGTCAAAATGGTGAAAAGCTCATTAACCGAGTCAAAAAAAAAAAAAAAAAATCAATCATGTTTCAAAGGAAGAAACATACAGTTACACATTTTTGGTGTATTGGCTCCAGGCTGATAAAGTATGTGTACTTAGCCTTGCACACTTAAAGCTTCAGTGCTTTGGCTTGCCTGCAGAAGCACAGAGTTGTATATAGAGCTCAACGGTCTGAACCCAAAACATGCCTAATGTGGGGATATTCCGTAAAAATCATAGAGGCATTTAGAATAATACAACCATACATGTGTTTCAGAATAAATCTACTGACCTTTCATGGCCTTCAGTTGTGATTACTTTTATGAAAAAAAAGAAATGTACTGTACTCCTGAAATCCCAGCATGAATGCACCAAAGTCTCCCTGCTGAACCAAATCTGGTGCTGTTGCTTCAAAGAACGGGAGTACGTGATTTCAGAATAGGAATAATGCATATTTTAATCTGTGTATACTAGTCCCATTTGTTTTTTTTTCTTTTTTTTTTTTTTTTTGATTTTCCCCTATTTTTCTCCCCTGATTTTTAGTCATATCCAATTCCCACCCATCAACTTTTGCAATGCTGCCACCCGCCTCTTTTCGAACTGTTGCGCATGCGTATTTGAGGGTGGCCTAACACACTTGGAGGGAAAGTGCTATCACCCCATCGTACGAATGAGCTCACAGACGCCCATGATTGGCTGGTGATCGCTGTGAGTGACAGGGAAGTGAGCGTATGCCATCCCTCCCTCCTGTGAGAGCTCGGCCAATTAGCTCATTTGTTTTTTATTTTTTTATTTATTTATGTATTTATTTTTTGCAGATGATCACCAGTGGCGTTACCCTTACCCTGTAAGCTTCATAGCCTAAAATCAGATAATGAATGTTATGACATGTGATCTCCTGAGCACTTTGTGTTGCATAATTTTAACTAGTAACACATCCTGTTAACATAAAACATGTTCGGGATGTAAATGATATTTGAAGTCATATTGATTGCAAAGTGCAAACTCTTCAGTAAGACAGTGTGCATATGTTGTTATGGGATCTTTCAGGGGAAAACTTGTTAATAAAAAGTAGAGTTGAATATCCTTATTAGAGCTATACACCGGAGTGTCTCAGCATGTGATGAGTGGTGAGTCATCTTCACCTTCACTGAACAAATATATATTTATATTTATTTTTAGCTTTGTATTGTTCATTATACTGCTATAGGTTTCTTTTTTCCAGAAACGGATGTGAGATCGCCCTGCGATGAACTGGCAAGCTGTATAGGGTGTACTCTGCCCTCGCCCAGAGTCGGCTGAGATTCGCGCCTGCCTCCCCGCGACCCTAATCAGGATTAAGCAGTTCAGAAAATGAAATGAAATGAAAACGAATGTGAAATCATCATTATTAAAGTAAAAATTGTTTTACTTTAGGTGGCACGGTGGCATAGTAGTTAGTGCGTCCGACTCACAGCAAGAAGGTCCAAGTGGGTTAGTCCCGGGCCCGGGCATTTCGATGTGAAGTTTGCATGTTCTCCCCGTGTTTGCATTGGTTTCCTCTGGGTAATCTGGTTTTCTCCCACAGTCCAAAGACATTCACATAAGGTTAACTGGCTGTCCCAAATTGCCTCTAGGTGTGAGTGTGAATGGTTGTGTGTGTGTGTTGGCCCTGCAATGATCTGGCAAGCTGTTCAGGGCATCGCACCTTCACCCAGTAAAGATAAACAGAAAGTCCCGCGACCCTAATAGAATTAAACAGTTCGGGAAATGAGTAAGTAAGTGAGAGTGCTTCACTTTATTTTCATTGTGCAAACATTTTTATGTTATAAGGCCTGAGACAAGGGTAAAACACTGACACCTTCAACCCCTTCACCCCCTAACACTTACATGCACTCATTTTAATGTAAATAAACACTATAGAATACTAGCACGTCCACCTCACAGCAAAAAGGCCTGGGTTTGATTCCCGGGATCGGGGTGTTTCTGTGTTGCGTTAGCATGTTCTCCATATGCTTGTGTGAGTTTCCTCTGAGTACTTCGTTTTCCTCCCACAGTCCAAAAACATGCACAGTAGGCTGATTGGCTGTTCCAAATTGCCCCTAGGTGTGAGTGAGAATGGTTGTATATGTTTTGGCCCTGCAATGGCCTGGCGAACTGTTCAGGGTGTACCCTGCCTTCACACTGAGTCGGCTGAGATGGGCGTCAGCCTCCCTGTGACCCTAATTAGGATCAAATGAATGAGTATAGAATTCTACTATATAATGTAATACATCAAAAATTAGCAAATATGAGTTTGTCAATTTACGTTATCATTTTATAAATTCAAGTTACAATTATAAATTCAAGTCACTGAAAAGTTTTCTTGTTATTTTCTCTGACAGAGCTTTGGTTTGCTTGATTATACACTTAGATAAATTGTGCCACTCCCTCCATTGTGAGTAGAACTGTGGCCAATCCTCCTTAAACTTGGTCAGTAAATAACCACAACAATCTGGCTTTGACATGACACAACAATAACGTCAAAATGATCAAGAACAAGTCACTTGTCAGCAGATTGTCAAAGAAGCAAGCCAACCGAACATTACATGTCAACATATCCATGTTTATAAGGCTGTGGAGATGATACAGTAACACAAGTAGCACCACTGATTGGTCACATGCTCCCAGATCATGTGTCACCACCCCAAAACAGGGACGCCATATTCATCTCCAACATCTACACAATCACTTCAGTCCAGCCACAGACCAGAACAGAGATCACATCACCAGAACAGAATCAGAGCCCAAACGGTCTACAATTGGTTATGTGAAGCAGGTTTATGCAATTGATATCCAAATCATGAACTGGTGCTGACACCTGCTCATTGGTGTGTGCATCTACAATGGGAAAGAGCACACCTGCGCTAAAATTCTCTCAGATGGGACAGGGTCCTGTTTTCTGACAAATTACTCTTCAAGTTGATTGTTGCTGTTGGTAGCATGCATGGACAGTAGATTTTGGCATAGACGTAATGAGCAGATGCTAATGTTCTCAATCAAGACCACTGAGGTGGACCAGGTGTCATTGTTTGGGATGGAATCAGCAGCAGATACAAAATCAAACTTAGTTTCAGTGATAATGCTCGATACCATAATGAAATTCTATCCCCAGTTATGGTATATAAACAAATACAAATTAATGTAACAGTTTTAATATTACTGTGTACTGTATATAGCTCAGTGATGGCTGCTTTAAGATATATGACATGACAAGAAAAATGGTCAAATTGAACAAGAAAAAATTATATTTTAACATAAATAACATATTATAAAACACTAAAATAAGACAAAAAGCAAAAACATAAAGCATAGGAAAGTATATAAAAAAATTACATAGGTGTAAAAAGTATAGGTGGAAGCACCAATGAAACCATTTAATAGGTTATAAATCTACTTTAATCTTTAATGTTAATAGCAGCTTTGACGCCCTGAAAGATTAAGATTTTTTATTGACTCATCATCAATATCATTCCAAAGTTTTCCCCTAATATATACTAAAATAAAAATTTAGGCAATGCCTAAAAGTGGAGCTACGAAAAATGACCTTCTCCTGATACAACGTTTCAATATGAATTCGTTCTGATGATGCCATCAATGACGTAATGTCATGTAACCATCACATTATGGCCGCCCTCTCCCCAAGGTATGGATTTTGTCTGAAAGTGTTACACTATATCTTAATATCACCACTCCACTGGATAGGCTTACTTCTCTAAGCACATAATATATGCCAGAAACATTATGTGCTTTCTCAATGTGATTGGGCTAAAAGCCTTTCTATTCAAACGAGTAATGCATTATGTGGCAGTAATAGTTTATTTTGCCAGTTAAAAAAAACGAAGATACGGCCATATAGAATTTTGTTTACGTTGTTAAAAGAGAGTATTTCATTTTATTAAAAAGGTGTATTTTATTCTATTTTATGGCTTGAAACAAGTAACAGTTTGAAGGGGAAGATGGAGTACAAGAAGCTATCATCACTCAGACATTCATTCCCATTACAATGGTTATATCCTGGCATGAGAAATGTCATCACAGGCTTCCCATGTGTATACGTACGCCAGAGAGATGGACAGATGGACACTATAGGCTCTAAAAGCAACTCAATGGTTATGCTTTTTCCATATCAATGGGGCTCCGCTCGAGTGCCGCACTGAAGCTCTGCAGTTATTAGTCCTTGTTGCAGGTATGCAATAAAAAGATTTTGAAGCTAGCCTTGAACATTCATCTATATTTTGAATAAACTGTTTTGAAGAAGTTACCTAACACAATAGAAGCTTCATTCATTCATCCATTTTCTGAACCAATTAATCCTAGTTAGGGCCGCAGGGAGGCTGGCACCCATCTCAGTCGACTCTGGGCGAGGGCGGAGTACACCCTGGACAGCTCGCCAGGCCATCGCAGGGCAGAAACACGCTGATGGCTATGCAGCCTACTCTTGACGAAAATCAGCAATGGTTCCTTTACATGCCACTCACCATAGACAGTGAGAGTCATGGCATTTGATAACCCAGTTAGCTGCACTGGGGGGGCAGCAGTGACAACCCACTGATAGTGGGGATCAGCAATCCAGCACCCTACCACCAGGCCACCACTGCCCCGAAAGAAGCTTTTTTGAGGAAAATTTAAATAAAAAAACACAGTTTTAAAAATATAAAATGTAAACAAGCTTAAGACTATTACATTTTTAAAAATAGGTGATTCATGGTCATTAAGATAAGATAAGAAAAAGAGAATTAGCCCTTAATTAAGAAATAGATGTATTAAAAAATAGTAAAGCTGAACTAGAATTAATGAGTGTTGTATAGTAGAATTGCAATGCAACAGTGTTCTAACTCAAAATATCCAGGAAATGTATCGATATTATGAAAAAATAATGAATAACATTCAATTAAATACTAACAAGCAGGTGCAGTGGTGTCCTAGCTAAAGTAACACTTACTTTCTGAGTCCTCAGTTAACTGAAAAACCTCTATTGACTAGATGTGGAGGCTTCACATATGGGCACCGCAATCTTGGATTTTGGACTTGACTTTTGGACTTTGGACTTGGCCCACTGTGGCACTAGTAAATCAGTGAAATAACTGAGAACAGTGAAGTGCCCCCATAATATCAAAATCAGAACCTTACCTGGATTTAGACCAGTATTCACCTGAAATATTTAACTTTCTCCATTCATTTCTGTACTTAAGTCAAAATTAACAAAAATTGACTTTTTTAACCCCTGTTGCTCTAAGGGGCTCAATTTATCCTTAGAATCACTGAATTAGTGTTTCTCTGCTGAGGTGGATAGAATATAAAATCTGAGTTGATGTGTTGGAAGCAGGAAAAATGGACGAGGGTAAGAATCTGACTGACTTTGACAGGAGCCAAATTGTCATTGAAAGCATCTCCAAAACCACAGGTGGTATACAGAGGTCAGTACCCACCAAAAGTGGAATACAAAAGGACTGGTGGAAGTCTACAGTCAAAAGTCACTTTGGATGGAATTGACAGAAATTGGAGTCCAAGGAGTAAAGGAAATAAAAGGAGAAAAAAAGCATATCTTTTACACTCATAGCAATCTGTCAGAAAATAATTTGGACTTCAGGCTTTTTGGTGAGAGCAGAAGTCTCCCATCAGACAGTTGGGTGGACAGTAAATGGACAGCTGGGTTCATGTGTGTCACATTTTTAGGGAAGAGATAGCAACAGGATGGACAACATGAAGAAGACAAGCCATCTGAAACAGTGTGATGTTACTTTTCTACACATCTACCTGAACACTGTTGCAGACCAAATACACCCCTTTATTTTAAATCTAAATAAGCTTTCTGTAGGATAATACCACACCATACACAGAGATAATACCATACCTGAGGGGGCAGCCGTAGTCTAACGGTTAGAGAAGCGGCTTTGGGACTGAGAGGTCGCTGGTTTGATTCCCGATCCAGCAGGAAAAATGTGTGGTGGGGGAGTGAGCTCCACCTTCATGGCTGAAGTTTACGTGTGTGTGCTCACTTTGGATGGGTTAAGTGCAGAGGCAATAATTTCCCTTGTGGGATTAATACAGCATAGCAAAAAAAGCACTTTCACACAACCATAGCTTAAAACAAAGTGCTGTACATCAGAAGTAAAATTATTTTAAAATTAAAATAATGCACTCTACCATACTGCAAGAACTGTTCAGGAATGGTTTGCGGAAGTTTGACCTGCTTATCTGTGGGATGTTCTGGACAAACAAGTCCAAATCATAGAGGTCCAACCTTGCAACTTCCAGGAATTAAAGGATGCGCTGTTGACTTCTTTGTGCCTTCTGGGTACCACAGCACACCCTCAGAGGTCTTGTGTAGTCCATGCCATAACACAGTATAACAGAATAACTGTATATATTGGGGGTAGCCGTAGCCTAAAGGACCAAAAGGTTGCTGGTTCCATTCCCAAACCTGCAGGAAAAATGTGTGGCGGTGGGGGAGTGAACTGCACCTTCCCTTCCTCCTCCTTCATGGCTGAAGTGCTCTTGAGCAAGACACCTAATCCCCAACTGCTCTCTGTGTGTGTGTGTGTGTGTGTGTGTGTGTGTGTGTGTGTGTGTGTGTGCTCACTGTTTACGTGTGTGTATGCTCACTTTAGATGGGTTACATGCAGAGGCAATGATTTCCCTTTTCATTCATTCATTCATTTTCTGAACCGCTTAATCCTAATTAGGGTCGCCGGGAGGCTGGTGCCCATCTCAGCCAACGCCAGGCGTGGACTGAGTACACCCTGGACAGCTCGCCAGGCCATCACAGGGCATAAACATGCTGACCTTTGATAACCCAGTTGCAATAATTTCCCTTGAGGGATTATTATAAGATAGCAAAATCAAAAAAGACAAAAAAAAAACAAAAAACTTTATACTGTTAATTAAATAATTAATACAGTTACTGTTATTTGATTTGTAAAAAAACATATTTTTATGATTGATCAGTGTAAATACTTTTGATGTACAGTTGCCAGTGGTTTTGGAAGAAATAACATTTCTTTTCTTCAGGTGTGATATCAGAAAAAAATGCTGTTATTAATTTAATAGTGGGTTGCATGATGGTAGTCATAAGCATGTTCGACTTCAACATCCAAAGACATGCACATCAGGCTACTTTGCTGTTCCAAACTGCCCCCAGGCATATATTTGACATATTATATATGACTTACCCTTTTTAATGAATATCTTTACCCTGGTCACTATTATAGTGGACACTGTATAAACAATTCAAAGTGTTTTGCATCTATCTGCATGTTTTGTGATGAACCTGTATGACCTAGAGGGTAACTCATGTAAACACAGGAGAGCCTGCACAGAAACTCCATAAAGACTGTAAACTTAATCATTCCTTCATTTTCTGAACCGTTTAATCCTAATTAGGGTCACGGGGAAGCTGGTGCCCATCTCAGCTGACTCTGGGCGAGGACAGAGTACACCCTAGACAGCTCGCTAGGCCATCGCAGGCAGACTGTAAACGGAGAACAGGAAAGAAGCACCAGCACTGTTTGCTGTGACATCACACTCCTCTTGCACCAGTAAGCTTCTATTATTATTTTAAATAATTTACGAGTTCATATATCTTACTTTCATTATATTATTTTATATTGCAGTGTTACAAAAAATAAGGAAAAGTGTGTGTGTGTGTGTGTGTGTGTGTGTGTGTGTGTGTGTGTATGTGTGTGTGTGTGTGTTAAAGACAAGAAAAGGCACTAAACCAGGTGACAGTCCAGTCTTCATGACTCAGAACAACATACCTCCTCTCTGTCAACTTCCAAAAGATATACACATGCATGCACACACACACACACACACACACACACACACACACACTCACACTGATGTGAAGAGAAAAGATGCATTATACATAGTTTGATCAGGCCTAAAAATTATTACTGTGATTGTGTGCTTGTATTTAAACATTCATTGATTCATTTTTTAAGTTGTTTAATTCTGATTAGGGTCACAGGGAGGCTGTGGCCCATCTCAGCCGATTGTGGGCAAAGGCGGAGTACACGCTGCAAGGCTCACCGGACCATTGCAGGGCAACACACATACAACCATTCACACTCACATTCACACCTAGGGGCAATTTGGAAAAGCCAATTAGTCAAATTCGTATGTCTTTGTTCTGTGGGAAGAAACCGGAGTGGCCAGAGGAAACCCACACAAGCATGGGGAGAACATGCAAACTCTACACAGAAATGCCCTCAAATGGACTTGAACCCAGGCCTTCTTGCTGTGGGGCGAGTGTGCTAATCACTGCGCCACTGTGCCGCCTGTATTTAAACATTCTGTGTAAATTTCTTTTTGTTAGGCATGACTTTGTTTTACAGTGGATGATTTATTACTATTCCTATTTTTATCTATAATTGGAAATCCAAAAATTTATATCCAACTTTGATGATAACCTCAAGCATGTAAAGTAAAAAAAATTAAGCGATGAAGAACAAAACAAAAATCAAGTGAATTGAGAATAGCTTTTAGAAATATCTCGAATAAGCAGTGGAAAGAAATACACTGAATCAGTGGCATATTTGGAGCATTATTTTTATGCACAGTGCATCACATAATTGAAGAATTGTCATGGTGGAAATGACGGGATGTGGTTTTCACTGTAGTCTGGAGAAGCAATGCCCAAACAATTTATCAAACAGCTCTGCTAGGTGTCATTTAAATGGTGTTTTCTAAGGCTGGAGTTTCGTTTGTGTCTGTTTCAGTGCCTTTCCAAAGAGAATTACATAGTACTCTGGGCTTTCCTTAGAGGATTAGAATCTCTTGTTTTCTTTTCATGTTATGGAAGCTCTCACACCAGAAAGCCTGAATTCCAAATATTTTCTGACAGATGATGTCATGAGTGTAAAAGATCGGCTGTGCTCTCTTTTTCTTTCCATCACTCCTTGCACCCTCTGTTTCTAGTTAATCTATTCAAAGCTCATCTTTAAAGTTATATCCTAGCAAACATTTTAAAATTCATAATGAATATGAGTAATGTTGTGAACAGTGTGTGACAGAGATCATATGATAACTGGGTACGTTTTTAGCTCAGGTTTAGTTTATCTTTTTTTACATTTAAAAAAATCTTTCTTTACCAAACTGTGCCATGGTTATAATGAAAGGCAAATATAATGACTTGCAACTGTCAGCACTGCTGATGACTCAGAGAAGTAACACCAGATGACTGTCTCATGCGTTCCTGTTGATTCACCTTGTTGACTCAGTGTTGTCTCACAGCCATTTCAGCTTCTTCCAGCCATTCAGCATAACGCCTCAAACGTCATCGAAATTATTCTGTAAAGGAAGAGACACCTAATCAAAAGGATTTGGCAGGATGCCAAAGGTTGTATCAGATCAAATGAATAGAGATAGAATAGAAACAGAGCGAATCAGTGAACTCAGCTAGAAGGTGAGAGGTCAGACACTCAGAGGTAATAAAGATAGAGAAGAGATTGCAATTGGAGGATAGAAATGCAAAGGCTGAAAAGGAAAAGAAGATGAAGAGTGAAATAAAGAGAAAGTAGAATAGGAAAGTGAGTGTACAAAGTAATAGTTTAAGGGTAAGGATGCTCGGGGAAAAGTCATAAGACTTGTTCGAGAAAAAAAAAACAAAGATGGAGGATGAGAAAAGAAGACTATGAGAAGAATGCAGCTTTGGAGCATGAAAATCTTGAGTGAACAGGGTGCTAAGGGAGAGAGCTGATGATGCAATCACACATATACACACACACACACACACACACACACACACACACACACGAAGAACCATGCACGCTCAGTCACTGCGCCAAAATCTGTGGCCATCTGTCATACACGTTGTGCTCTGTACTCACTATGTTTACCATGTTTATTGAAACTCTAATAACACTGTTTATAATCCAGGCACAACACACTGTTAATCTCCCTCATCTAACACACAACTCTCTAGCACACTGCTAATGCATGCTGTGCCTCACTGGGCAAAGGTGTGTTAATGCACTTACATGATTAAAAGTGAGACAATATCCTGGTGCTAATATGAGTGTGATTTTCACAGTACTTCATGTCAGTTATGTTGAATAAACTTTACGACTGGCATGGAATGGAAGTCATATTGTCACTGTGATTATGGGAACCACAGTATTTATAGCTATTACATATTACTGTAGCGGATTGCTGCAAAATAGTTGAAATGGTGATACAAGCGTTAAATTTGGTACAGAAGCTCGAATGACTCTACTCTATAATAAAATAACATTAACCATCAATAATTTTAATTTTTAAAAATGACCGCCTTTGTGACAGTCCAGAACGATTCTGTTTAGCTTTCACTAGACAGAGCTTCACTGAAAATCTATTTTTCTATTATTATATCAACATCAAACTCTTTTCGTTCTCTCCCTTCAGTTTATTAACATTTGAGTTTTGACATGCAGTAGTCTGAGGTAAACATTATACACCACCACTCTTGTCTAAAAGGGCTCCTAATAAAAAGAAGCAAAAAATTACTTGTCTATAATTTTTTGGTGAAAATGTATTGAACAATGTTATTGAAGGCAACGAGAACCAAAAAAAAAATCCGACAAGTATATTCAGGTAAAAGTATGGCTAATATCCAAAAACACTGAAAATACCAATTTTTCAGAAAAATTACTTTGTTTATATATATTTATTTATTTATTTGTTTGTTTGTTCGTTCGTTCGTTCGTTCGTTCTTTCGTTTGTTTGTTTGTTTGTTTGTTTGTTTGTTTGTTTGACTTTTGCATAGCATAAATGAACTTCAAACCATATGGAATGGTTTAGTGAGTGAAGAAATTAAAAAATATGTGGACACTATGCCTGAAAGGTTAAATGCTGTAATCAAAACAAAGGGTGTTCACATTAAATATTGACTTTTTTTTCTCAAAAAAGCGACTGTTATTTTTGTTATTACTATATATTGTTGTTTGTTTACTTATTCTCATCAATATGATCCAATATTACGTGAAATAAACATTTGAATAGTACTTGGTTTCTGATTTATCTTCATTTTGTTAAGTGTATAATCATCACTGCATCACTGTATTTTTTTTTTATTTCTTCTCTCCATAAACCATTCCATATGGTTTGACGTTCATTCATGCTATACAAAAGTTAAAAAAAAAAAAATTTGCGACACCTTTCAATTTTTCTAAAAAAATTGTTATTTTTAGTGTTTTTGTTTATTATCCATACTTTTACCTCAGTATACTTGTTGGAATGATTTTTTTGGTTCTCGTTGCCTACAATAGCATTGTTCAATACATTTTCACCAAATATTATAGAGAAGTGACTTCTTTTTATTAGGAGCCCTTTAGATAAAAGTGGTTGTGTATAATCTTCACTGCACTCTACTGTAATATTATATTTCTTCATTTATAGCATGTCACTGATCTCAGAAATCTTTCATATGGCTGGTAATAACATGGAGAAATTCACTTTGAAAATACCACATATTCAGGAAAATAACAAAACTATAAAGGATTCATGATGGATTTCTCTCCTTTTACAATATAACACACCTGTTCTATAACAAGGTATGAGTTAGAAACTGAATCTGGAGAAAAATTTTACAGAATATTCCAGCATTTTTGAAACTGAATATTTTGGTAGAATGGTAATAAATATCTCTGTTATACTATAAATCATAAAATAACATAATTAAAATTTATATTCCCTCAAATAAGCCATTGTTGAACTCACTAGAGTCATCTAGCAAGAAAAAATAAACATTATATACAAACCCAAAGATATGATTAAAAATGTGGCCACCATGTTGAATATTGAGGATTCAAAATAGCCGGGGTAATTTCCTGAAAAAGATTCTACCAAATACCACTCACACCAAATTTCATGCTTGTATCACAAAACAAGCTACGATCGATTTTTGACACTAAGCAGCTCCACTGTATTTACTATGATGAGGCGGTGATACTGCTGTGATTTTACCGCACCCTTTTAGATCTGATCATGGGTAGCATGACAAGCCACAATTTTGTCCACAGTGTTAAAGTTATTATTAGCAGTATACATTCAAATGAGTTGCTTAATAATAATAATAATAATAATAATAATAATAATAATAATAATAATAAAATGACTGTTTTCATTTGTAAAATAATCAGTCATTATTGAATATTATATGACATCACTATTCGTAAAAGTTATTCCTCACTTTTGACAAAACTAAAAGTTGTAGTATGGTGGAAATTTTTATTTTGTGACATGGAAGAAGGAAATGTATTTCAATTCATTTTTTAATTTAAAATTTTCTTGCTTTAAAAAATAATAATCTGTTTGAACTAAGCTTTTAAAGCCCTATTTATTCATCTTTGTATATTTATACTGTGTGCCATATACAATTAACATAGCACTACATCATGTCATCAAGCATCCCATTTATCATGATTCAGAAATACTAGAGGGATGACCTGACCTAGTCATCATGATAGAAATAAAAATATGGTCTCCTTGAAAATCAAAGAAAACCTTTTCACGAAAAACAGTTATTTTTATTAAATTACTCCCTTTTAAATATGTTAAGTATAAGGTTTACTCTTTACTTTTGATTTTAATCCAAGTGCCCTCCACTGATTTTAGTGCAGCGAGTGCTTGTTTGTGCTCACGCTATTCTCAGGGTGTATCTGCTCCTCAGTTGCTTCCCGTCTGTTAGGGTCAAGGTTGCTTAAAGTTGAAGGTCACTAACTGCAGCGTGCATGCAAGCATATGCGTGTCTGTAAATGAGTAAGGTGAAGCGTCTGTCTCAGGGGTACATGACCTCTCTGACCTTTACTCCCTCCCCCAGGCCGGCTGGTGGAGGTAGTCACAACAGTCTGTGGCCCCCACGCTAAACACACATACACGCACACACACACACGCCATGTGTATAGGAGACGCTAGGCGTATGCTTATCTACATACGTATTGAGCAGAGCCCCAATCCCCAAGCCCACTCACAATAACCTTTTCAACCCCAACACTTACTTTCAACCCTTCTGCCCCACACAGAGGCATAGAGAGAGAATGAGAGGAAGTGGCTGATGGTGCATTTTGCTCACCATGAGGTTAGCATGGTGATGGAGATGCCGGTTTGGATGAGGAAGGGTTGGGGGGAGGGGGAGCCATGCTCCTTCCACCTGCCCCTTTCCCCTCCTCCTCAAACCTTACAATGACTGCTGCTCACCAGATTTATTGTGTGTGTGTGTGTGTGTGTGTGTGTGTGTGTGTGTGTGTGTGTGTGTGTGTGCACGCAAGGCACGT
>JAQMYF010000003.1:19898663-19910339 GCA_030014195.1 Neosilurus mollespiculum | reverse complement strand
TATATATATATATATATGTGTGTGTGTGTGTGTGTGTGTGTGTGTGTGTGTGTGTGTGTGTGTGTGTGTGTGTGTGCTGTAATGTGTCCCAATGACCACACGGTGGGAGTAACAGCATATTTGTAGATCGTATCGCGCTGCACAGTTCACAACTTTTCCCAGTGGCCTACTCTGTATGGGGAAACTGTTTGGTTACTGAAGTGTTGAGATCTGCATGATGGTTTATTGGTTTATGACACAGTACTGTGTAGGCTTTTCTGTTCAATTCGGAGCAGATATAACAACTACTGAGTTAGTCTAAACCAAAACTGTTAAGGTCATTCAACCATGTAGGCCTGTTTTCTAGACTACCTGTCAAGCTGTGATTTCAAATATTTCACTTACCTGCACATTGAAATAGCAGCTGTACAGCTGAGCATGTTATGATCCTTCCTTATTTCATCATGCATGCGAAAGATCCAAGATAAAATGCAATCAAATTTCAGATATAAGTTGGTATGACTTGCATTGGGTGTCACGGTGGCATAGTGGTTAGCACGTCCGCCTCACAACAAGAAGGTCCTTGTTTTCTATGTGGAGTTTACATGTTCTCCCTGTGCTTGCACTGGTTTCCTCCAGGTACTCCAGTTTCCTTGCACAGTCCAAAGACATGCACATCAGGCTAAATGGCTGTTCCAAATTGCCCCTTGGTGTGGATGTGAATGTGAGTGGTTGTGTGCAAGTGTGGCTTTGTGATTGTCTGGTAAGCAAATGAGTGAGTGAGATGAGGGACTAGCATTGGGGGTGGCATGGTAGTGCAGTGTTTACCATTAACGTGCCACAGCAAGATGTTTCCAGGATTGAACTTCTGGAGCTTTTCTCTGCAAAGTTTGCATGTTCTCCACATGTTAGGAACAGTTTCCTCTGGTTATTCTGGCTTCCTCCCACAGTCCAAAGACATGCAGGTTAGGCTAACTGGCTACTGTTAATCTAATTGACGATAGGTGTTAATGTGAGTGGGAATTGTTGTGTGTGTCTATGTGTTTGCCCTGCAATAAAACAGGGCCAACGCTTCCATTAGGCAAGCTAGGCAGCTGCCTAGGGCACAGGCTAAAGGGGGCACACCAAAAATTTGGAGATAGGCTTTTTTGCACAAGAAGGTGTTTGGAGGTACGCGTATATGCCATGGAAAATGTTAAACACTACTGACACTAAGCAAATGGAATATTTTACCTTATTTTATTTTATATTCAGTCTTCAAGTGACAATGTATAATGTATTTGGTTTGGACAACAATTGTTTCTATGTTGCGACAATGCTTTGTGCCGGCCCTGCACTGGAGTGCTACCTGTACAGGGTGTATCTTACCTCTCACCCAAAGTCAGTTCGGTTTGTCCGTCGCCTCCCCCCACGAACCTAATGGATAGGGGTATAGATAATGGAAGGATGGATTTGCTTTGACCTTTGTAAAGCAACCAGGCCTAGTTAAACTAGTCTAGGTACGGTACTCCTTGGACAGTACACCAACAGGGTCAACACAAAGACAAACATGAATGTGAGTGCGAATGCTTGTTTGTCTCTGTGTTGCCCTGTGATAGGTTGGTGTACTGTTCAGGGAGTATTCTGGGAGTGTCCCACCTAGACTAGTTAGCTCCCAGCCACAAAGTGGTTTAGGGGCTATAGGAATGGGGTCCGTCTGTCCGTCACACTTTAGTTACCAGACATTTACTTTGCGCGTGCTGAAGCCGGGGGTTTCAAACTTGGTATGCTGGCTCAGTACTACGAGTGCTAGGATGAGTTTGTGTGCAAGTGACCTTGCCCTAATTTTCAAGGTCACAGAGGCAAAACAATATATTAGATTTCCGGACATTTACTTGGCGTGTGCTGAAGCTGGGATTTTCAAACTTGCTATGCTTGTTCTGTATCGGCATATTATGAAATAGTCCTTTCGGCGGGAGCGTCTGGACCCCTGTGGTCTCTTAAATATACCACTTATCCTTTAGGTTGGATGGGGGGTGGTGTCTAGAGTCAATCCCAGCTGGCTTTGGGTGAGAGGAGGGATACAACCCTGTACAGGTAGCATTCCATTGCAGGGCGTAGAGACAAACATATTTTCCCACTCACACTTATTGGCAATTTTTTTGTAACAGGCTGGCCTGATGTCTTTGCCCATGATGCAATTGGATAAACTATTATTTTAATTCTCACTTGTATTTTGTAAATATTTTTTATGTTGTATTTTATTGCATTATAGAAACAAACATATTTATAAAAAATAACCTGCCTTATATAGGAGATAAATATCAGAAATGTTAGTCTTTGAAGTTCAGTGCAGACACTATTATGCCGTTATTAAGTCTTGGTTTTTGTGGTTACAGTGAAGACACAGCAGGTTTCTAATCCTCTTAATTAAAACGCCTCACTGATTGGATAGAACTGTAATCCCGCGGGGCCTCGCGCTCTTACTAACGCAGTTGTAGGACGGAGCGCGCGCCACACTGTGCCCAGGGCGAGGGCAGGACGCAGCGCGCAGCAGCAGCGAGGACACGCGCACAAGTTTGCACGAGGTGTCTGAAGTGCGTGTATCATAATTGTGTGCGTTTTAGCACATCACACGCTTGTGTGAGATCAGGCGCCCGAGTGAACAAGAGGGTTGGAGCAACGTTGGCTCAGACTGCAACTTTTCAACCATTTTCTGGGCACGGCCGCGAGGACTTTCCACCCCAGAACGCGCAACCAGACAACGTGAGCCGCGGATACGGTTTGATTCCCAGATTTCATTTTTTTTTCTTTCTTTCTTTTAAATTTTTGTAATACTTTTTTTATTTTTTCACAATGAATGCTCGAGAGGAGAATCTGCTTAAATCGATCAGCAGCGACACGCTGCTGGACCTGACGCAGCGTTACGGCCAGGCGGCTCTGGGCTTCGGCGCGGGTCACGGCGCATCGAGTCCTGCCCGCTACCCGCTCGCCTCCTCCGCTGCCGCAGACTTCCTCACGGCGCAGACCGCCAAATCCGGGGAGAGCGGCGGCGAGCACACGAGCGACGACGACGACAGCTTCGATGTTGATGCCCGGAAACAGAGCCCGGCCTTTGGAGAGGACCCCAAGCACCCCGCCGCCAAGAAGCCCAAGGAGCAGCGCTCTCTGCGCCTGAGCATCAACGCGCGCGAGCGCCGGCGCATGCACGATCTGAACGACGCGCTCGACGGCTTGCGCGCCGTCATCCCGTACGCACACAGTCCGTCCGTGCGCAAACTGTCCAAAATCGCCACGCTGCTCCTGGCCAAGAACTACATCCTCATGCAGGCGCAGGCTCTGGAGGAGATGCGCCGGCTTGTGGCGTATCTTAACCAGGGTCAACCGCTCACGTCAACCGTACCGAGCACACTTGCCCCGTTCGGACAGACTACGGCCACCGTGTACCCGTTTTCAGGCACGGCGCTTGCTGCATGCGTGGAAAAGTGCTCGTACTCGGCGGCGCCTTCGAGTCTCTTCAAGCACTGCAGCGATAAGCCTTGATTTAAACACGCGCACACACTCACACACACTCACACACACTCCTGCGCGCTTGCTCGAACTTTACCCGAAGCTGGTTTCAGTATACACAGTTGAAATGTTTTGTTGTTGGGAAGAGAACTTTAGTCTAATGCACAACTCTTCGACATGTTTAAATAACTCCTATAATATTTCATCCAGGTAATGTAAAGTATGTGTATGAAGGGTGATTATTGAACAGGTTTTTTTTTTAATTCCTTACATTCAGCTGCTCTTCTCTTCTGTCCTATTAAATGAGTAAAATTATTTAAAGTTAATGTGATGTAATGCATTGCATTGGAGTGCATGTTCAGTAAGCCTATGGAGAAATAGATCCTTCTTCAATAAGACGCTCATTATCATTGCAAACCTCAGAAGCTTCCCCTTAATTTATTATTGGTAAACTATGCAACGTGCCACAAGTGAGAAAGAACACTCCCGATTTATTATTGTATATTCAGTTAAACAGTCAGACATTATTATGGGCCAAGCTTATAACCCAAATTCTCTCACCCTCTGTTTTTTTGTCAGTGCTTTGTGGAGAAAACGCAATGTAACGCATTTTGAATCTGTTGGCCTATGATAGTGATTGAGGATATGTTAATGAACATATTCACTTGATTGTATTGTACGACTGTGAAGAATTACTTAATTACGCCTGAACTGGCAAAGCGTTTGGTCCTGTTGCTACATGAGTTTCATATATTGTTTATACGTCTTTATAATTAAAACATATATAAGCAGTGATGACTGATGGCGCTTTCTTCTTCCTCCCTTATACTTTGTTATGGAAATGTATAGATGGTGAGCGCATTTACTGCAAAACTAAATAATTTGAGATTTATTTTAGATGCAATTGACGACCATTTGGCTTGAGGTCAATTTAAGATCTATTTATTATTCAGTTTTTTTGTTTGTTACTTATTTAATTCTGAAAAAACTAAGCAAACACTTGTATAATGTAACGAAAATAATAATTATAATCACATTAATAGTTATTATTATTTACTGTCATTTTCAGGGTTTTTTTTCCTGAAGAAAATTCTCCTATATTTTATGCATTTAAAACTATTTAAATGATCCTGATATGAATTTTCTTCGGCTGTACTCTTTGCTCCGGGCCATTTCAGCAGAGGCCGCAGGTATTTTTAACAAGCGCACCGTTATTCCTGCCTTAAACTGTTTGTTAACGCCATCACAGAGTCAGTGTTTCTCAGCTAAAAAGGACAGAGGTCGAATTACTGCTGCACTGGCAATGTCATCATTCAAGCAGCAATTCGACTGTAAAGACCTGCTCCCTCAGTGCATAGCATTCACTTAACTAAATCCATTTACATGCATTTTATATTCTTCTTTACTACAAGCTGGATGGATATCAATTAGACATGTTTTTTGTATTTATTACAAAAAAATTTTAATTCAACATATCCCCTGTACCTAAATATCAGTGGTAATATTATAGTGGTAAGTATTCATAGAATCATAAAACTTTCAGCAAAATACTTGATTGTAAAATATATTGATAAGATGAAGCCTTGTTGTGTTTTAAATTATTAATGTTACTCTCATATCACACAAAAGGACTAAACCCACACCATACAGCACTGTCTTCACTGTCCAGATTTGCTTATCAATTTCAGTGACGTCTTCTGTCCGGAACCATATTTGGGATAAATTTGACATACAATAATCACTTCTTACAGGTTGCTATTTCATGGATCATATAGGATACAATAATTTGCATCTGCTTTTGAGCACATTTTCACATTTTTTTTCTCCTTATTTTTCAAATAAAACAAACTAATTTCCATTTGCATTTTCCGAACTACTTTATTGTTTTGTTAGGGCCACAATAAAAGGGAAGCTGGAGCCCATCCCAGGCGACTCCGGGCAAAGGCCGGGTACACCTTGAATAGCTCGCCAGACCATCACAGAGACGCAAACAAAATACAGACTATTTATTTATTTATTTTCCTTTTTTTCCTTTTCTTCTAAATGTAGATTCCAGAGCAAATTTCATCTTTGTTTGGTGCCATAAATAAAACACATTAAACTAAATGTAGGAACAAACTTTTCATTAAATGTTTGCTTGACCTGCATAGTCGTTTTGCCATACTGTCTCAGAAATCAAGATGTAGGTGTAAGTTTCCTTATGGTAAAAGTGATATCATCAAGGGGACGTGTTTTGCAACTTCGGTATGTATCTTATTCACTACAAAAACAGATTGGATGAAACAACTAATGTCTTGCTGAAATTCAACCATTATATGGTTGAAATGTGGAGAACCAAATTATTGGTCACATCAAGCAATTGATTAAACATGAGTCAGACTGGCATTTTCTAATAAACCCAAAGGCTTAAAGAAGGGGTCTGTGTAACCTTTATAAATAACAACTGGGACAGTGCAGCTATTGTCCCTATTTCATGTCTGTACAGGGTGACGCACACATTAAGGACTATGCATGCACCTACTCTGACTGTAGGCTGAGCTAGCTCGTAAACATACGTAATACGCGTTTTATACATTATCTCTTATACATACTTTTTACTGAAAAATACAAATATTTTAACTTAATTTTAACTTCAAATCCAAAATATAACAATTAATATTTCAATATTTAAAAAATATTTAATAATTTTATTTATTTTTATTTTTTGCAGTTATAGTGGTTAGCACGTCAGCAGTAGCATGTCTGCCTCACAGCAAGCAGGTTGCTGTCCTCCCTACTTCCTCCAGGTACTCTGGTTACATCCTACAGTCCAAAAATATGCACATAAGTCTAATTGGCTGTACCAAGTTGTCCTTAGGTTGGAGTATGACTGTGAATAGTTGTGTGTCTTAGCCAAGCGATGTATTGGAGATATGTTCAGGGTGTACCCTGCCTTCGCCCAGTGTAGGCTGAGATAGGCTCCTGCCTTCAAGCAGCCCTTGAAGGATTAAGCGGTTTGGCAAATGAATGAAAGTTGTTGCAGGGTACTAGGAAAGGTGCACATAGTGTACTTTTAAATAAATTTTAAAGTAAAGTATTTAAGGGTACCCAAAGTGCAGCTAGCTGGGTTATCAAAGGCCAGCCATGTCTCTGACTGTCTGTGGTGACAGGCATGTAAAAGAACCATTGCCGATTTTCGTCAAGAGTAGGTTGCTTTGCTGTCAGTTTGTTTCTGCCCTTCAATGACCTGGTGTGTTGTCCAGGGTGTACTCTGCCCTCGCCCAGAGTCGGCTGAGATGGGCGCCAGCCTCCCCGTGACCCTAATTAGGATTAATCAGTTCAGAAAATGGATGAATGAATGAATGAAACCAGCAGTGTGGCTTAAAAGTGTATAAATCCTTTAGAATTTTCTATTTGTCCCCTTAAATATTACCCAAAACATCAGAGAATCTTATTAATCAAATGAGACAAAAATATTATACTTGGTAATTTATTTATTAATGGAAACGATCTAATATTACATATTAAGATATGATGACCTCTGTTTGCATTGGCTTTAAGGAATTCTAGCCATTCCACCATACAGAACAGCTTCAACTCTTGATGGGTTTCCTCTGCTGAACTGCTAACACAACATTGCTAGTGAAATAAGGTCAGGTCTTTCCAAAACATTAACCTTTGTATTTTTTAAGCACTCTTTGAACAAGAACTAGAGTCAGTTTCTTGCTGCCTTGTCCATTGTCTCACGGACAGACGTCCTGAACTTTTCCTTTGGTATTTGCTTGTATAATACATAAGTCATTGTTCCACTGATGATGGTAAGTTACCCTGGCCCAGGTGCAACAAAACAGGCCTAAACCATGACACTACCTCTTCCACATTTCACAGAAGTTTCTTAGGCTGGAATGCAGTGTTTTCCTTTCCTCAAACATAATTATTCTCATTTAAGCCTAAAGGTCTATTTTGGTCTCATACTTCCACAAAAATTTATCCGTGTGATCTTCAGCAAACTGTAGATTGGCCGCAATATTCTGTTTTGAGAGCAGTGGCTTTCTCCTTGCAAACCCATCATGATCATTAACATTAGCCAATGTAAGAAAATTATCCTAGGTTCCTTTATGACCTCCTGGACTATTACATACCTTACCAACTGTGATGTTTGTTGGTCATCCACTTCTGGAGAGAGTAACAATGGTCTTGAATTTCCTCCTCTTGTGTGACTGTTGGTGAAGTCCAAAGTCTTTAGAGATTCAATCACCCGCCAAACACCCAACAGTCGTTCCAAAAACAACCAAGTCTTGACTTCACATCACATAATGATCAAGTACAATATTTTTATTTTATTTGTTTAACTGGGTTCTCTTTATCTATGTTTAGGGCTTGAGTGAAAATCTGATGATCACCAGTGTATGTCCATGATTTTTAGATCTACTATAATCATGATATACACAGAGCGTGTACTGGCTTGGATATATTGAATATACCAAATTGCCAACCAAGCAAACAAGTATTGCAAAACTTTTTCTAATTTTAAATTGACATAATTTTTCCCTTTACCTTAAAAGGGGCTACCTTATGAGGCACACAATGTTTGGTGTTGAGATGTTTGATTCTCCATTAAATAAACCAGAATATTTTAGCAAATAATGGAATCATATTACCACCAATTATCATTTTATGAACTGCACGTTGACATAATTTTACACTTGTTTGGTTTAAGTAATAGTATTTCACCAGTCCACAAAATTATTTTCACTCACTCATTTGCCCAACTGCTTAATCCTACTAGAGTCGTTGGGAGACTGGATCCTATATCAGCCGACACTGGGTGAAGGCAGGGTACACCCTGACCACCAGATCACCAGACCATCGCAGGGCAACACACACGCAACCACTTACACGTAAATTTGGAACAGCCAATTAGCCTAATGTGCATGTCTTTGGACTGTGGGAGGAAACCAGAGTAAACCCACAGAAGCACGCAAACTTCACACAGAAACATCTAAGCCATCTAAAACATCGAACCCAGGACCTTCTTGCTGTGAGGCAGACGTGATAATCCCTATGCCTGAGTGCGGCCCCCCATAAAATTAGTTAATATTAACCCTTATGGGCAGTGGTGGCCTGGTGGTAGGGTGCTAGGTTGCTAGGTTACTGATCCCAAGGTTGGGGGTTCAAGCCCCACTATCAACAATCAAGGGTTGGGTTATCAAAGGCCAGCCATGTGAGAGGCATGTAAAAGAACCATTGCTGAAGAGTTAAGGGAATTGTCAAGAGTAGCCTACACAGCCATCAGTGTGTTTCTGCCCTGCGATGGCCTGGCGAGCTGTTCAGGGTGTACTCTGCCCTCGCCCAGAGTCAGCTGAGATGGGCCAGTCTCCCCTTTTAAGCGGTTCAGAAAATGACGATTAACCCTTAAACCGGCACAAGTACAAGCGAACCAAGTACATGCGAAAGCAAACTGTAAAAAATGATTTAATGTTACTATTCTTCTATTTAAGATCCAAGTAAATGATTCTCATTATTTATTTTTTTTAAATATCTTGTATATTTTGGATTTTATGAGTTGTATCTCCCAGTATACATTGCCTTATTAAGGTAATGAACAGAGCAAAAAACTGTAGTATCTCCTGGTGCACGTTGCCTGTTTAACTGTTAATATGAATAAACAGCTATAATTATACATAAATACATAAATTGAATACACACATGTGATACAGGCTCAAAATGGCTGCCAGGATGTGTTTTTTCTGGCATAGTTATAGGAATAAAGCAAAAATATCTGAGATTATTTATCCTTTGAGATGCGGGTGTATGTTGTTGTAGTTGTTGTTTTCAGATCACTCTAGCAAATAATTGCTAAACTATTTTAACACACATCTACACCCACACTCACACACATCACACAGCACCATTTTAAAAACTTCAAGAGTAGTAGTCATTCATTGGTTTTGCACAAGTATTCTTTATAAGTTTATTTCTATCATCTCTCATGTCTCCGGCCATTAATGCTCCTTATTCCACAGGACTAATTTCATTACCGTAGCTGGAAGCCTCTGTTGTGTGTTTTGTTGCTCTTCACAGGCGACTGATGGAGAGAAAGAGAAGCATATGCCCTTAAGTGCTGAACTCTGCCGACTGTTTCTGACAGTGCTGCTGAGAGTCATTAAGCTCTTGCAGCTCACTTCTGGTGCTTGTTATACATGCACTTGTTTACTACAGGGCTCAGGAGTGCAAACAGGCCTAAAGAATGGTTGGAAAGAGGGGGAAGGGTTGCTGAAACAGAGTTCAGGTTGTGTTTGTTCTCACTTTGGAAAGCATATGAGCTCTAAGGCATATCATTTGAAGCGCTAGCAGGCTGGTTATGTGTGGGTGTAGGTGTCTATGTGTATATAATTTGCTTTAGATTTTTCTACATCCTAACCATTTCCTGATTAAATGTGTAGTACAAAGTTGAGCAGTTATGCTCAGGTATAGTTACACTCTGACCTGCCCAATACATAAACCCTGTAAATGCAGTGGAAATAAGTAATTTTATCTTCGTACTTACTGCGGGCAGCTCAGTGGTGTAGTGGTTAGCACATGCACATCTGCCTCACAGCAAGAAGGTCCTGGGTTTGAGTCCTGGGCTTGGGCATTTCTGTGTGGAGTTGGCATGTTCTCTCCACACTTGCATGGGTTTCCTCTGGGTACTCTGATTTTCTCCCAAGGTCCAAAAACATCCACATTAGGCTAACTGGCTGATCCTAATTGCCCCTAGGTGTGAGTGGTAATGGTGGTGTGTATATTGGCCCTTTAATCAGTGTCTGATGAGATGGGCTCCAGCCTTCCTGCAGCCCTAATAGGATGAAGTGGCTCGGCAAATGAGTAAGAGTGTCAGTGGTTGATGGGCAGGGTACACCCTGAACAGTTCACTAGACCATCGCAGGGCAACAAACACACCACCATTCACACTCACACCTGGAACTGCTAATTAGCCTAATGTGCATGTCTTTTGATTGTGGGTGGAAACCAGAGTACTCAGAGGAAACCCACACACGAGGAGAACCTGCAAACTCCACACTGAAATACCCCCGCTGAGCCCGGGACCTTCTTGCTGTGAGGTGGATGTGTTAACCATGACACCACCTTGCCAGCCCCTCACCATGGATATAAAGAGTGATTATGTGAATTAAGTGCAACCATCCTGTCAACTAACCAAGCTGGATATTCCCCTCGAACCTCTCTCATCAAAGCAGCTCTTACCTTCTGTGGAATAGACTGTTGTGCATAAAAATGCTAATGCTAAGAGATCCGTAGCTTCTTAAATACTCAAATGAACTGGCACCAACATAAAACTTTTAAGAGTGAACTTACCTACCTCACCTACTTTCAGGAGGAGTTATTTCCCCTTTTAGTCATTTATTAAAGCAAAAATAAAAATGTTTCTGTTTTGAACTTGAACTTGACCTAGACTCATAAATATTTTTTTGTTAATCAACATAATAAAATAAAATAAATAATAGTACTGTGTTCATTAGTTGGTGCAACCTATCAGGTAGCCCCAGTAGGATCTAATACTAATCAGGTAGCCCCAGTAGGATCTCCACTATATATATATCTACATGATTACGGACCGACCAAAACGATCCATGGACTCTGGAGGTCCATTTTCCCAGTTTGTGTTGACTATGTACACACACTGAACATTTCTTCATATGAATAGCTCATGGTGTATCTGGCTAAATGCGGTGTTTAAAAGCACGTTCCTGCTTATCTACATGTATGCTTGAAGGGTGTGCAGCTCCTCTAATGTCCCTGTATGTGAATAAAGAGGGAACCCCCTCCGGTGGATCGTTGACATCATGGCTGCCTCTTCCCTGTAGCCCCGTTTGTCTCATGCAATGAGAGGCAAAGTCAGTTGGTTCCTAGCAGCCATGTGATTCAGTCAGACATGAGCAAGTGTGTGGCAACATGGAGGAATAGAGATTCGTTACTCTAATCAGACATGGACTGGAGAATGCTCACATATAGTATGCATGGCCACAATGTGCCACAAGGCACCTCATACCACATTTAAACCACCATCCCCTACCACCACCACCACCACCACTACTACCACTACCGCTATTTGAGGAGTAACATTAAGCCATGGAGAGGACAGAAAAGAAATATTATATTACATTATACTCTCCTGTTATTTTTATAGCTGTGTGATACACACACACACACACACACACACACACTTAT
>JAQMYF010000003.1:19821356-19850340 GCA_030014195.1 Neosilurus mollespiculum | reverse complement strand
AGTTTTTATAGCAGTTTTTTGGAAGTGGACATTTTTGTCCTTAATGACTTAAGAGGGTAGTAAATTAAACTGACGCACGAGGGTTAATACAACCCCTAGCAAAAATTGTGGAATCAGCACACTTCGAGGATGTTCATTCAGTTCTTTCACTTTTAAAAGCTGTACATTTTCATTTTGCAAAATATACATCAGCCTAATTCAATTATTTTTAATTAATTTATCTCTTTTTTTTATTATTCATTCCAAACCAATCACAGTAGACACCTATTATGAATATACAAACAGACTCAGAAATCCTTATGACACTTGATCAAAGATTAAGAGAAACCCGTAAAAGGAAGCAAAAAGCCATTTTGACCATCAAAATGTCAACTTCAATGTCTACGTTTTAAAAGTTGAACCAAGTTTCTATGTGACAGGGTGGCTTCTTGTCAAGGCATCAAAGTGAGGTGAGTTTCATGATCATTTCGACCTCTCCCCATTGATTTCAATGGGATATTTTGGCATGGTTTTTGGCTAATTGTGTTGCCATGATAACGGGAAACACCAATAAACATAATAGGTGCCGAGACGCACGGTTTGATATATACATTGCGTGGGTGCACTTTGCTGTTTGGGCTGCATTAAGTGTGATGGAAGGAAAAAAATTAATAAATAAAGAGAAACAATTTTCTGGGTGAATAGTAATATGTGTCTGCTCTTAAGCAGCCACATAATAATAACAACAATAATAATATCAATAAATATAATAAAAATAATGGTCTGGCAAGCTGTCCAGGGTGTACTCTGCCCTCGCCCAGAGTCGGCTGAGATGGGTGCCAGCCTCTCCACGACCCTAATTAGGATTAGGCAGCTCAGAAAATGAATGAATTAATTATAATAATAATAATAATAATAATAATAATAATAATAATAATAATAATAACAGTGTAGGACGTTCCATCCATCACCTTTACTGTTTATCCATCAGGGTTGCAAGGAATCTGGAGCCAATCCCTTCTGTCTTCTGGTGGGGTGCATCCTGAACAGGTCTCCAGTCTATGGTAGGACTGTAGCTACATAAAATATTTTATTTTAAATTATCAAAGTGTGATTTCACTTTACTCAGAAAGTTACAGGGAACCATAAAAGAACATGCAGTTTGTTCCATTCCCTGCTATTAAGGATGCAGTTATGGTTGATGACTTTATCTGAGAGGGGTCATTATTTTACAGAGATGTATTGCAGTGGAACTGTGGTTACAGTAAATGTTATTAGGTTATTATGACACAGATATCGACAGTGTAGGCATATTTAAAAAGAAAGTAATTACAATACTCTACCTCTTCTTTTACAGGCTTGTGGAGAGAAATACATCACACTAAGCAAGGTGGCATGAAAGGAAGACAACCATCAGAAAAAGAATAAAAGATCACTGCAATATTCTAATATCCAACATTCCCAAACATTCGAAAACGGATCAACTTACGTAAACCGAACATTTAGTTTTACTAGTTTGGTATTTCTGATTTGTTCTAGATGTGTGCATGGATCTTTATTTCTGCTAACAATGTGTATATCAGCTGACAGCGCTTTAGTGTACCATGAGCGCAGGTGTTAGGTGTAGTCCCGGAGGAGTCCATTAAAACGGTGCCCCATTCTCTGCCTGAGCCACAGGACTTTATCTTTAACATTGGCCATATGCTTAGCAGGAGGCCAACAGCTGACTGAGTTTAATTGAAGGAAATCAACATATCTGGCTGTGTGTGTGTGTGTGTGTGTGTGTGTGTGTGTGTGTGTGTGTGTGTGTGTGTGTGTGTGTGTGTGTGTGTGTGTGTGCATGTTCATGAGTGTATTTGTAAAAGAGAAGAGAGCAAATGAATGGTAATCAGCGGGCCATCAAAAGGAGATTCACTTTTTGGGTTTTACACCAAAAAGTGGTGTAATATTACAGAAGGGGTGTCCCAAAATATTTTAGGGGTCAGATTATACCATAGCAAGATTCCAAAGAACTAATCACCAAAATTATTATCAAATATCATTAATCTCCAAAACATAAATTTAGTTTTAGCGTGTAACTGAAGCAGGAATTCACCCGACAGCTATATTTACGACACACAAGGAGATATAACAGTCATAATTTGTGCTTCTTATTAGGAGAAATCATTCTGACTAATTTTGTTAGAGATTCCTTTATAGTCTGTGCTTGGAAGCACTGCCTCTTGTTCAGTGCCCTGTTTGTTATAATGATGATGATGATAATGATAATAATCAGTCATCAGTCAGTCATCTTCTTCCACTTGATCCGGGGTTGGATTATCATCATCATCATCATTATATTAATAATAATAATAATAATAATAATAATAATAATAATAATAATAATAATAATAATAAGTTCCTTTTGGCAGTAGAGCTTCACATCCTTTTCCCATTTCTCTTTCATCTTCTGATTATTTTCCAATGCCTATGATTTATTTTATAATGTCTCATGATATTAAATTCATTTATTCACACAGCAATCTTTTGACATTGAAGGCACTCGCATTTGAACATACATTTGATAAATTATCTGTTTTAGTATATGTATATATTTAATATTTAATTATATATATTCATCATCCATTCATTTCTGAACCACTTAATCTTAATTAGGGTCGAGGGGAGGCTGGCGCCCACATTTTATATATATATATATATGTATGTATATATGTATATATATATATATATACAGCAGTACTGTGCAAAAGTCTTAGGCACCCTATTTTTGTTTTCTGTTTTTTTAGTATGAACTTTGCTATAGATTTTTATTTTATAATTTGTATATTAGCAGGTTAGTACAAAAACACTTTAGATTTCCAAACATAGTTTTCCAGCACAAAATGAAATGTTACATTAAAAAAAGGTAGTACAGTATGTCAATAAAGAAAGCAGCCTATTACGTTTAAGAGACCACGTTACAGCCAAAACTATAATGAAGGCTGCTGTGATTTACATGCAAATAAAGAATCAAGTGTAACAGTCAACATTTCCAGGAGAACTGGGGCTGGTTCTGTGAGACACTCGGTAGATACTGCACTTGGAAAACTGCACAAACTGGACCTGATGCTATTATATTTTTGAAGCAAAATGTCATCACACCTAATATTGAATTAGTTTATTGCTGTTTACTGTGCTTTATAGAATTTTTATGTAGGGAGCTTTACTGTAATTTTTATATGTAAATATAAGGCATCTTTGTTGTACACCGTTCCTTTGCATGTAAAACGTTTTTGTATATAGACACACACACACACACACACACACACACACACACACACACACACACACACACATACACACACATTATTTTATTATTTTTTTTATTGTCGAAAAAATTAGTTTTCCCTATCATTTGATTTTGTGCTAGAAAACTAATGTTTGGAAGCTCCAATGTTTTTGTACTGACTCAACAACATAGCAGGCATAAAATAAAACTCTATTTGAAAAAAGTTTCAATTTTAAAATAAGAAAATTCATAGGGTGCCTTAGACTTTTATACCTTAATAGGAAGAACATCAGCATGTTGTCCTGCAGGGTACCGATCACACGTTCTAGTACAGAAGGCAGGGGG
This sequence comes from Neosilurus mollespiculum, assembly GCA_030014195.1. Lineage (NCBI taxonomy): Eukaryota > Metazoa > Chordata > Actinopteri > Siluriformes > Plotosidae > Neosilurus > Neosilurus mollespiculum. Next base: position 19,846,748 of record JAQMYF010000003.1, on the reverse strand, counting down.
AAACATCAGTACATGGGCCTCGTGTGTACCTGTGGCGGGACTTTGGGCACGTTTGTAAAAGAACAACAGAAAAGTAAATCCTAAAACCCTTTGGAAAATTATTATATTCAAATAGGTCTTTTATGACCATGGTGCATTGCAGTCACAATACGGAGGGTATTGAGTAGCCATTTTTATTCTTTCTGAATTGTTATCATGTGGCCTGGTGAATATTTGTTCGAAGACCCAAGTAAATTCCTCATAATATCTCCTGAGTACAAAGCAACTGATATTCTGAGTACACATTACACCTGCCTTAATGCCGATTTATATTCATAATGTTTGTTTCGCGATATACCTACAGTATCATATTTATTTCCTTGCACTGTTGATATAATGTAAATGACATGGTGGGAATTCTTATGAACAGGCCCATAACATTGCATGGGATTGTTAATTAATATGCAGCTCAGCTGGCAAGAGAGCGCCCAGATATGCAGAGAGGACGTTCACTGAGACACCGGTGACACACTGACATTGTCATTAGCTTGATGTTAATTAGTAATTAACGGGGCTGTTTCTCTCACACGCACAACTCCTGTTCCTCTGACAGCCTCTTTACTGCACTGTCTCACTGGAAACCAATAAAGCAAGTGGGGGTCCTGTCTGTTCTGTCTGCCATTTTTCGGACTGACTAATTAAGTGCTTCTCCATCACTTTAGGATTTTTAGGGCGATTTAAGGATATATGACACTTCATAACCAAGTGGGGATATATACAACAGCTACATCTTTTAGGCTAGAGGAACAAAACAGCAGCTTAGAAAGAGTCCTATTACAAATGAGCAAATTTAACCAACATTAGTGCACAACAGGGCAGTAAGCACATCTGCCTCACAGCAAGAGGGTCCTGGGTTCTAGTCGTGGGCTCAATTTCTGTGTGGAGTTTGCATGTTTTCCCAATGCTTGCATGAATTACCTCCGGGTACTCTGGTTTCCTCCAACAGACCAAAAAACATGTACACTAGGCTAATCGTCTGTTCCAAATCACCCCTAGGTGTGGAGTGGGTGTGAGTGTGAAGGGTTGTGTGTGTTGGCCTTGAGATGGTCTGACGAGCTGTTCAGGGTGTAACCTGCCTTCACCCAGAGTCGGCGGAGATAGGCTCCCAGCTCCCCACGACCCTAATGGGATGAAGCGGTTCGGCAAATGAGTGAGTGATGATCACATGTGAATTCAAGTAAATAAAAGTGACATCATATAAACAATGGGATGACTAAAAAAAGCATGTGAAAATTAAATAAAATTACATCAAATTAAATTAAAGAAAGAAAGAAATCACTCACGTGTCACATGTTAGAAATAAATCCCACATGAAAATTAAATCACCCAGTCATTTGGTGAACCACTTAATCCTATTAGAATTAGGAGGCTAGAGCCTATCTTAACCGATAGTGGGTGAAGGCAGGATACACCCTGAACAACTCACAAAAACAACTCGTTTGCAGGGCCAACACACACACACACACACACACACACACACACCTACACCTAGGGGCAATTTGAAACAGCCAAATAGCCTAATGTGTATGTTTTTGGACTCTGGGAGGAAACCAGAGTACCCAGAGGAATCCTATGCAAGCACAGGGAAAACACACAAACTCCACACAGAAACGGCCGAGCCCGGGATTCGAACCCAGGACCTTCTTGCTGTAGCGCAGACATGCTAACCACTACGTCACCATGAGAAATCAATTGTGTGTAAAATTTCATGAGAAAATCAAATGATTAGTGCAAAGAAATAGCAGTATAAAAAGAAATTAAGCAATTAACTACATAACATGACATGCCTAAGACCCACCTGCGTACATTTCACAAGTGAATCATTTACATTAATGGCATTTTAGTGGACGCCCTTATCCAGAGCAACTTACATTTTATCGCACTGATAAAACTGAGGGTTAAGAGCTTCGCTCAAAGGCCCAACAGTGGCAGATCGGTGGGACTGGCACCTGAACCCCCAACCTTCTGATCAGTAACCCAGAGCCTTAACCACTGTGCTGCCCCATGAGATCATTCATTCATTTTCTAAGCCACTTATTGCTACTTAGGGTTGCGGGGAGTCTGGCGCTCATCTCAGGCGACTCTGTGCGAGGGCGGAGTACACCCTGGACAGCTCGCCAGGCCATTGCAGGGCCAACACACATACAACCATTCATACTCACTCTCACACCTAGGAGTGATTTGGAGCAGCCAGTTAGCCTAATATGCATGTTTTTTGGACTGTGGGAGGAAACTGGAGTACCCAGAGGAAACCCATGCAAGCACAGGGAGAATCATATGATCATATTATTTGTATAATATTTGATTTATTTCTTTTCTTTTACCTGTACGCTGTAACATGCTTCAGTGAAGCGTGGGGCTTTCTTTGTTTGTTAAATCACTTGAGTTGGCAGGAAGAGTGTGACAGAAGTATGGGCTGGTCTGCGGGATCGGAATTAGCCAGCATGTCCACACCAGATGTGAACTCAAATACTCATAGTGCACATTTCATCCCAATCTTTAAGCCTCATATGATGTGTTTGTGTTGTGTTTGTGTTAATGCTGTTTTAGGGTGACGCTAATATGCTTCAAATGCTGTTGGATCTCCTTTACTTCTTCTTCTTCTCTCTCTTTTATACACAAATACATTTATATGAACGAAAGGTCTTGAAATTGTTGTATAAGCGTTTGAACTTTAACAGCATCAGCCCAGGTAGGCCCTAGCAAAATCCACAGCAAGAGGGGGCAGCCGTAGTCTAACGCTTAGACAAGCAGCTTTGGGACTGAAAGGTTGCTGGTTCAATTCCTGAACCAGCGGGAAAAATGGGGTGGGGGAGGAGAGCTGCGCCTTCCCTTCCTCCACCTTCATGGCTGAAGTGCCCTTGAGCAAGGCACCGAACCCCCAACTGCTCTCCAGGCACTGTATGTGTGTTCATTTTGAATGGGTTAAATGCAGAGGCAATAATTTACCTTCAGGATTAATACAGTATATAAAAATTTTTTTTAAGGGAATACAAGAGACAACAATAGTGACAGAAAGAAGACAAAGATGGCAAGGAGAGGGTGAGAGCGTGTGGTACTTCACATGGTTGTAGTGTACAACAGCTTGTTAGCCCTCTGGGCAGCTGAAGACCTACCTTTCTTTGCTATATTTTTCCCCCAACATTCTGTCCTTCTCGTATACTTTTGCACCTTCTGCTGATTTTTGCTTGTTGTTTCTCATCTTATTACTGGCCTCCTGTTCTTACCTTACATAAGCGATTGGAGTGGGTGTAGAAGTGAAGATTTTCTGGATCTCCTTTTTACACTGACATATCCTTACACATAATTCATGACACGGACTTGTTCTGTAGTAATCAGATAGTTTTCAAGATAATCAAACATCAGTAAAAGGTCAAAGGAGAAAGATATGCTTTACTGGTCGGAGCCTGAGGGAAATAGTTTCGGCTTTTGTGATGTTCTTTAGCGAAGTTCCCACTGATAAGGAAAAAGTGTCTAACCATCAAATTGATTTTTGAAACATCAAGAAAAACTTATGGTGTCTGTCTGTCCCTCTGGCGTACGTGTACACATGGGAACCCTGTGGTGATATTTCTCATGCCCCTATATAACCGCCCTAATGGAAATGAATGTCTGAATGATGGTAACTTCTTCCACTATATCTTCCCCTCAGAACTTGTCCATCCATCCATTTTGTAAGTCACTTATTCCTAATTAGGGTCTTGAGGAGGCTGGCGCCCATCTCAGCCAACTAAGGGCAAGGGCGGGGTACACCCTGAACAGCTCGCCCAGCCATCACAGGGCCAACCCACACACAACCTAGGGGCAATTTGGAACAGCCAATCAGCCTACTGTGCATGTTTTCAGACTGTGGAAGGAAACCGGAGTACCCAGAGGAAACCCATGCAAGCACAGGGAGAACATGCAAACTCCACACAGAAACGCCCGAGCTGGGAATCAAACTCAGGCCTTCTTGCTATGAGGCGGACGTGCTAACTTTGTTAAAAATGAGTATTTTATTTTATTATTAAAGTGTATTGTATAACAAGTCATGAAATAAAATACACTTTTATAATAAAATAAAATACTAATTTTAAACAAAGTAAACAGAATTCTTTGTGCCATATGCAGGAGGTATCTTCATTTTCAGGAGGTATCTTCGTGCTGGCAAAATAAACTATTACTCATTTGAATAAGGCTTTTAACCCAATTACATTGAGGAAATGTGTGAGTGATTGAAGAATAGTGAGGGCAAAGTTGGAATACAGCTTGGATGGGAAATTAGTCCATTGCCGGGCACCACACACACATCCTTATTAATGCTATATTGATGCCCTAACCTTACCTAACCTTAAAGGGTTTAGGTCAGTAGTCATGTGTGCACAGTTCAGTCGGGAAAGTTACACATCTGCCTTTACAGAGAGAAAGCTTTACAATCCAAGTCAATCTTAGCATTCTTTCACCATCTGTGCTAAAACAATAAAGAAAAAGTAACCTTGACCACCAGACAATTCATTACATCAAACCTTTTAAAAGTTAGAGCTTTACATCTTCGAGTAATGGGACAATGGTGCCTCCGTGGTTAGGGCTCTGGATTCCTAATCTGAAGGTGAGGGATTCAAGCCCCAAAACCACCAAGATGCCACTGTTGGTCCCTTAAACAAGGCCCTTAACCCTCAACTGCTCAGTTGTATGAAAATGCTAAATGTAAGTTGCTCTGGTTAAGGGTGTCTATCAAATGCAAATGTAGGTATGAATGTAATGGTTTTAAAGGAGCCAAATGTGTCTATCCTTGGAAGACCAATGTTTTCACCAGATCACACGGAAAAACAAGCACAAGTGCATATGGATGGAGACGGAGGTGTTTTCTATGTGCCAGAGCCATAAAAAAATTGCTTGTGTACAACTGACTCTAATGAAGATTGAATGACGAGATTTCAAATAAACAGCAGCCAGTTGCTAGTGTGGATGCCCAACTGGTGACATGTTCCCTTTAACCTCAGTATAGCTCCTTTATTTTTTGCTAATTGTTTTAATAAATTCTTGTTTAAAAGTGAGGGGGGGGAATGGGCGGCACAGTGGCATAATGGTTAGCACGTCCACCTCATAGCAAGAAGGTGCTGGTTTCAAGTCCTGGGCTGGACGAGAGCGTTTCTGTGTGGAGTGTGCATGTTCTCTCTCTGCTTGTTTGGGTTTCCTCTGGGTACTCTGGTTTCCTTGCCCAGTCCAAAGACATGCACATCAGGCTAACTGGCTGTTTCAAATTGCACAGAACCATGACCTTGACCCCTCAAAACACCTCTGAGATGAACTGGAACACTGAATGTGTCCCAGGCTCCATCATCAGTGTCTGACCTCACTAATACTCCTGTGGCTAAATGAACAAATTCCCATCGCTACACTCCAAAATCTAACGAAAAGCCCTCCCAGAATATTGGAGGATTTTATCATGTCTAAATGGAGACAGGGCAGCATGGTGGCATAGTGGTTAGCACATCTGCCTCACAGCATGAGGGTCCTGGGTTTGAGTCCCGGGCTCAGACATTTCTGTGTGGAGTTTGCATGTTCTCCAAATGCTTGTGGGGGTATTCCGGTTTCCTCCTTCCTTCTAATCCATGGATGCTGTGTGTATACATTTAAGTAGATGGGCTTTGGCGTTGCATCAGCTGACGGTACCAGTCATTTTGTTTTTAGTGATGTGTTATGTAGGTCTTGCTAAAATTAGCACATTAATTGCACGTATAATTACTAGGAATTGTGTACGATGTAGTAGCTGCTAGGAAGGGTGGGCTGAAAAGTTCATAGGCTGGTTAAGAAAGGAGTAATGCCAGAGCAATGAAACTAGAAAGCTTTTATACCTAGCAGACCCAAGCACTGCAACACCGATGGAAGAAGTGTGCAGACCACAAGGAAGACTATGCTGAAAAATAAATCACATTTGGTCAAATTTGTCCACCATGTGGGCAGTGGTGGCTCAGTGGTTAGGGCTCTGCGTTACTGACATAAGGGTCGGTGGTGCCACTGTTGGGCCCACAAGCAAGGCCCTCAACAATGAATTGCTCAGTTGTATAAGAAAAATATAACTTGCCATGGATGAGGGCGTCTGCCAAATGTTGTAAATGTCGTATCAAGTTCAGCCTATGAACTTTTCAGCCCCACCCTTGTATAAGAGGAAACCTAAAAAAAATGCTATTAGTGACTGTCTTGATCTACAGTTACTTTGATGAGTTTACTACAGAAAAGGCCAGTGAATTACTTTGCACTCCAGTTCAAACATTTATTAAAACTACCCAACATTCGTACATAAGCAGAATTTGGTTCTGGTGCCAGTCAGTGCTGCTCATCTTGGGTTATGACACGGGTTTGCCCACTCCACTTCACCCTGGGCTGCTGATCTCACCTCCCCTTGCCCATAGTTACGGTAACGGGCAGGGCCATCTGTCTCCTCACTAACCTGAGCGGGTCCCATGAGAGGGGTGACTGACGCCTGGCCTGTGGCACACACACCTGCTGCCAGCTCACCAGCATGGCACACAGCAGACTGCCATATGGTGCCACAACATACGTCCAGAGAGGGGGAGAGAGACTCGCCTGTCCGTCCGTGCTCATATTGAATCTTCATGGTTGGTTAGACTGCAGAAGATATGAAAGTTCTGATTTGAGTCAGGTGATATCATGCATGGGCTAAGACCTGATTGGCTGGATGCATGTTTTCTATAACTTATATTCCCTGTGCTTTAGGTGTAGCTGAACTATTAATAAGCTGTTGATTGATAAATAGCTCTCTTCTGCCTCCGTGTGGTAACTATTGAGCATCACACTTTGTTAGCCTCATAATTGTTTGGATGCTTTGTTTTTTACTGTACTTTGATATAATTAGACCTCTGTAATCAAATTATTGCTCACTCACTCATTTGCTGAATCACTTAATCCTACTAATGTCGTGGGGAGGCCTAGCCTAACTCAGCCGCCACTAGGGGAAAGCAGGGTACACCCCCAGCAGCACACCAGACTGTAGCAGGGCAACCCACACACAACCATTCACACTCACATCCACACCTAGGGGCAATTTGGAATAGCCAGTTAGCCTGAAGTGCATGTCTTTTGACTGTCGGAGGAAACCAGAGTACTCAGAGAAAACCCGCGCGACCATGGAGAGAACATACAAACACCTCGCCAACCCTGGGACCTTCTTGCTGTGACTCCACTGTCCAGGCCGTGATGAAATCATGCTGAAAAATAATCCTTATGTTTGATAAAATATAGCTTTATTTTCCAACAAAAGGTTTACAAATATTATATTTCTAAAGCTGGAGAATATTGCATTTCTACATCGATTCTTTGATTTTTAAATAGGTCAAAGATAATCTCTTCACTTTCTACTTTCATAAAACTGCATTTGAATAGTACGAAATGATGGGACCTATGAATATGATAAATGACCTTGAAGTGAACATCATAATCATCAATGTCATAAACAATGCTACTCAGTGTTTGATGACAGGTGAAAAAATTTTGGACTCTAAACATCAGGGCAAAAACGATAAGTTATAAAATTCAGTACAAGAAACATGTGACGAGTCCAAAATGAACTGTTACAGAAATAGTTCCACCAAGTACGTTCCTGAAATGTTAACAGCTGAACTAATGTTCAGTGTACACACACACACCTATATATGTGTGTACGTGTACGCTTGTGTATACACCTGTGTGTGTGTGTATATATATATATACACATATATATATATACACATACATACATAAATACACATACACATATATATAAGTAGAATTGTTTCTCTATTACAAATAAACAACAACAAATGTGAATATGAAGTATCTGTACACAATAAACAGTAAACATAAATAAAAATTTATACATATACATATATCCTTTTCCTTGGTGGAAAGCCACTTAGCGCAGTAAGGCATGGTGCCGCGAAAAAGACAATTTTCAGGACCTTATACGGTTTAGCTTATGCAGCGTACAGCATGGGTGCCCAACCCTGCTCCTGGAGATCCATGATCCTGAAGACACCAGCCCTAATGAGGCCCATGTGACACATCTAATCACAGCCTTAAATCTTAAGCCTTGATTAGGTGATTGGATTAGATGATTGGATGTTCAGGTGGTCATGATTACCGTTGGAGTGAAAATCTCCAGGAGGGTAGATCTCCAGGAACAGGGTTGGCCACCACAATGTTCTCCACATTCATTCAGGCTTTCTGACCAGGAAACTCAATAAGTTGCTACGAAGGTGCTTTTCCCCCCAAATATAACAAACATACGCTAAAACAACTTATCCAAAAAAGTTTCTGCCATAAATCTGTCTACAGGCATTGAGTAACTGAACTGAAATATTGACCCTAAAACAAGAAACTAGACTTTTAAATGAAAAAAAAAAAAAGTTGAATTACACATTTTAGCATTTTAGTATATATAATACAGAATTATTATATATAAAACAAACAAGCTATTACAGAAACTTTAAACTTCATTAAAATGGTGAGACACAAGTAGCTAAATGACGTACACGCACAGGTGCTGACACAAATATCTGTTTACGAACCAGAGTAATAAATACATTTGACAGAAATACAAAATATTTTTGGCGTAAACCATTTGAAAACATTATAATGGCAACAATAAAGTAACATTCACAGTTTAAACAAAAACATTTTCAAATCTAGTTTTCTAAGGTGACCATCAACAAACAAATGCACATTAAATAGTGACAGTGGGACATGATGGCTCTGTGCAAGTCTCTCACTCCCTCATTCGCTGAATTGCTTAATCCTACTAGTGTCATGGGGAGGGTGGAGCCTATTTCAGTCAACAGTGGGTGAAGGCAGGGTACACCCTGAACAGTCCACCAGACCATCACAGGGTCAACACACACAACCATTTACACTTATTTGTAATAGACAATTAGCCTAATGTGCATGTCTTTGGACTGTGGGAGGAAACTAGAGTACCTGGAGGAAACCCACACAAGCACAGGGAGAACATGCTGGCTCCACACAGAAACACCCAAGCCCTGGGACTCAAACCCAGGACCTTCATGCTGTGAGGTGGACGTGCTATCCACCGTACAACCCAAGCCAAAATTCGGAATGTTTAAATTTCCAGAACTCCAAAGAATCTCTGTTGTAACCCGTAACCGACACACTTCACCGTCAACCACTCAGCACAGGACATGAGCAGTAGTCCGCCTACTATTAAACCACTTTGAATAATACTAGTGTCTTCCAAGTAAATAAATAATAATTTTTCATTAACCTCAGAAGAAATATAACAGTATAAATACCTCTTATCTTAAACTGCAACCTCACTTCCTGTCCTACTAGAACAGCTCAAATGCACTATATGGACAAAATATGGAGCTTCTTCCCAAAGTTAGTGCTACAAGGTTGAAAGCTCACAAATGTACAGAATGTCTTCATCTGCTCTTGGGTTACAATTTCCTTTCACTAGAACTAAGAGACTCGAACCTGTTCTATCATGACCGTCCCCCCCTGCGCACACAGTGAGCTCCATGAAGACGTGCCTCACCAAGGTTGGATGGGAGAACGTGAGTCACTTGCACAGAGCGCTGACCTCAACCCCACCGAACATGTATTGGATGAACCAGATCGCCAGCTACCCCAGGATGAAAGATCACAAATCCCCACAGGCACACTCCAAAATCTAGTGGAGAGCCTTCCCAGAAGAGAGAAACTTATTATAACAGCCAATAGGAACGGAACCTGGAGTCCAACCATCAAGAAGCACGAGTCAAGTGTCCATAAACTTTTGTCCATCTAGTGTAACTCTCTATAAATGCAATGCTGTAAGGCTAGTGAGCAGCACCTTTCCTGGGGACCTCATTATTAAACGCTCTTTGCGGGAAAGGAAGCTTTTTAAAGGCTTTGGTGCTTGATTGAAGAAAAAAAGTATGGACGCATGAGATGTGCAGCACAGAATGTTAACCCCTGGAATGATTTAGGGCTTGGATATCATGCACTATTGATAATATGACAGGAATTCAGAAATATTCGAATAACTGATTATCTTTGGCCTTCAGTCTTCATCTATGGAATTAAACGAAACTGCCGTTTACGAAAACAAGAGCAAATGGTCTGCAGGAGCAATGATAATCAGAAAAAAAAAACAATTATGTGAAGAATGATAACGATGATTATGATGCCTAAGTTTGGTCAAGCCAGACTGCTTAACAGCAATTACAGAATTGATAACAGAATAAAAGCAGAAGAAGACAAAGCCTGTGCATCTCTACACTCAAACAAACTGTGCAGTCACTACATTACATTTTCAGTCTACTGCAACCAACGATTGTCATATTTTCAGTAACTTGTTCCTTCATAGTTGCAAGAACACTCGACAAGAAAAGCCAATATGGAAATACTGGTGCAGCTGGCTGCTGAACCTACGAAGCCAACACTGCCAGATCCTGCCGCAGTCGCGAGAGTAAAAAAACGTCACAGCGTGCAGAACGTATCCATCAAAGCAGGTTGGGTTCAGTTTGTATTTGCTCAGATGTGTATGTTGTGATAGCGTCCCTTCATTGCTTCGATGTCGACCCTGCGTGCCTCAGCGTAAGCCAGGAACATTCCTAAACCCAAAAGGTTCACTACGGTGATGAGGGCGAACACTGACGCCCATGACCCTGTGGTCTCAATCAGATAGCCCGAGAAATACACCATGATCACCCCTGTTGAGACACAAAGCAATAATTACAGGCATGAAAAAATAAACAAGTGCTGCCATAAACTGTGAACTGCAATAAATGATTCATAGGGTAAAACTGACATTCTGTAGTCATTTAATCAATTAAATAACAGACACAAAAAAAACCCAAAGTACACTTTTATATAGGCCTGTAATGATCGATAAAACTATCGAATATTCACTCGACTGAACCCGTGACAGCTGAAATCAATGAAATCTTACTTACCGATAATGTACGATAATGATCTCCGTAGGTTTGGTGGCGATTCTGTCTGATTTTATGCCATTTTTCACTTATTTTCTGCACAGAATCAGCCTTGTATTTGTTATGACGCCATTTTGATCTAAACGAGATCTCGCGCATGCACGAAGAGGGGCGTGGCGGCGTGATGTCATTAAGGGGGCAGCTTGTAATTATTTCTGAATTAGTTTTGCAGACAACGTTAGCGTTCCAGTTTTTGAATTTTGAGAATTGAGAAATAAACTTGTACATCACATTAACCAAATATAAAGAAAAAAAATATATTTTCCCGTTAATGCAAGGAACTATCCCTCATACCATGTGACCTGATTCAACACAAATCGCGAGATGTTGGGCGAGAGAAGCGGCCTAAGAAGGTGATGGGTTGTATTCACATTTTCTAAGATTTTTGTGTTATTTTGCTCGATATTGCTTGTACATCGATGTTCGATGCTCGAGCGCAGTATCAGCGACAGATTTACGTGCCTACTTTATATTTATCAACCCTTCAAGTTCATTGAATTAGAATCCGCTAGTCCAGATTAGATGCCACTGATTGCCCTGGGTGTACACTGGGGCTACCATGTCCACGATCTCCAGGATTTGGGAGAATCGTGATGAGTGTTGGGGGAATGTGGGATCAAATCATGATGATATCGAAGGATCTTGGTGGAATCATGATGATCGTGACCAAGTTTTTGACTGTCAACAATTTTGCCACAATAACGATTTGAGGCCAAATCTTGGGAGAGTGTTATAGAACATGGGAATCATAGTAGAGCGCAGCAGACCTTAACAGACCGTAACAAACCTTGATGAACTATTGTAGGGATCTTGATGAACACGATTCCTTTAAGTTTCATCTCCTGGATGCACCCTGCCTCCTTTTTATACCCCAAGCGTGCTCATAGATCATGGAGCTCCACACTTTTTTGAATCGTGGAGATCGAGGACATTGTGCTTCAGTGTAAAGGCTGGTTGCAAAAGAAGTTTAAACAATTCTACTTTATCATAAATGATATGAGAAAACCTGAAGAGAATATACCAGCGTTTTGTGAAACTGAATATTCCGCTAGAATAGTAATACATTTTCGAATTCTTCCATAAATTATAAAATCAAAATAATAATAAATTTGATTCCCTCCACTTGTTCCCACTTGTTGAACTCACTAGTCATCAAGCAAGAATAAAGTGTATTACATACAAACCCAAACTGATTAAAACAATGTGGGCGCCAGGGTAAACAATTCGAAATAGCCAGAGTAACTTCCTGAAAAAGAGGAAAAAAAGAGGAACAAGAAAAATTTCTTGTTTGTATCACTGATTTCTGGCACCAAGCAGCGCCACTATTATATAAACCGGACATCCAGGGTGTGGTGTTGTTTTTGATATCGAAAAGCCAAGATCGGATCTCTAAAGGCCTTCTGAAGGTTCTCGACACCCATGAGTCTGGCAAGGGATCTAAAAGGATGTCTGAATTGTCTGAAAGGAATAATTCCACTGTAAGGAAAATTCCAATATGTGTCCAGGACTGGCCGTCCCAGTAAATCCCCCCAGATACACCCAGACGCCAGAGAGAATTCGATTAGAAAAGTCATCTTGAAGATGCCTCCAAAATTTCAATACAAGCTCTTGCAGCTGTTCGGTGTGAAAGGGCATACAGCCAGCTTCATAAGTATTAGGACAGTGTCACAATTGCACATTAGTGGTATAGCTAACGGCTATGGATGTTTTAATGCAGGCTGCATTATTAACTGCAGATTATTATTATTACTATTATAGATACTTTATTAAACCCATATTATTTATTATATATGTTATTTTAAATTATTTATATTTCAAATGTTTTACATTTTTGTCTTTGATACCTCAGTAAATTAACCTGGGGGCAAAATGTATAAATTAGAGGTGAATTTCCAAATTTTTGTTTAAAATTACCTGAAAATGCACCACAAGTGTTCATCACACCTAGAGAACACAAAGAAATACATATTTATAACAGAACCTGATGTTGTTTCTATCAGCTGTGTAACAGAAGGAAGGAGGTGAGCACATACCAAACAGAGCACCAGCACAGGATGGTGCGAGATCCTGAACATTAACCGATACGCCACTGCAGAGAAAAAAAAACAAGTCAGTCAGGAATATTCATAAATAGTGAAACACTGTGTGCCTGCAGGTAGTAAAACACTCCTCTAGTGGGTGCTGTGGCACATAATCAGAGCTGCCATCAACAGGTCAAGTAAAGGTAAGTTCAACTCCTCCTGGATGGGACGCTAGACCATCGCAGGTTACCTTCCCAGTATTTTTACTGGTAACCATTTATACTGCTTGGTGGACAGAGGCACACTTGTGGTTAAGACCTTGCCCAGGGGTCTTAGCACGGTGGGGGATTTGAACCCACGATCTCTCAATCATAAGAGGTGCCCAGCACCCTAACCACAACACCACCGGCCCCGCAGGTCAATGGTCACATCAATATTTAGGCGGGTAAAGTTACAGTATTTGTATAAAGAGCTTTGTATAACGATCTTTAATATGTACAATGAAGATAATAGAATCTAAATATGGGTGTAATATCACAACCAACTCTATTACCTGTGACTGAAGGTTGTCAGGCCCATAGTCGCAGACACAAAGGCCACAGCCATGGGGAACGTGGTGGTGCCACACAAAAACAGAGTGAACACACTGGATACACCCATAGAAAAGAACTGAGAAAGAGAGAGAGAGAGAGAGGCAGAGAGAGTTCAGAAACAGAGAAAAGTTCCAAATATTAGGAGATCACCTCCGTACTATATTAAAGGAGAACTCAGCAGTTGTTGAATGTTAATGTCAATCAAAACTCTATATTAAAACCAGTCTGTGTGCAAAATCTTAGACAGACAGCTGTGATTTTAAAGGGTACCTGTGGTGAATTTGTGTTACTAGCTCTTTAAAATGATCACGTATGACATCAGCAGTTCCGTCTGGCGATGTCAGTCCTTGCTTCTTGTCAGGTACGTGCGAGTGCTGCCACACTCCTATTACTACTAGCCATGTGCAGTGACATGTTGCTTCTTCATGGGGCTGTTCCAGCCCTGGTAGTGACGTGAATTCGTTGTTTTGTCCTACTGGCTGGGCTGCGTGCAGCACACACCAGTCTAAGATAACAAATTCTCAGCCAGTGCTGCGCTGTGTGTCGCCAGGAAAATGGCTGCACAAACAACAAGAACCGCACAAAAACATAACATCGGCACGGGCCGTACTCTAAAAACATTTCCCTTCGGACGCAGTTCAGTATTCTGCGAAGACCACTTCAACCCGACCTGCAATCGGCGTGACCTCCAGACAGAACTACTTGGCAAGAAGCTAAAGCTTTTACGCCTAAACCCGTATGCTGTTCCTACGGAATTCCTTCATAAAAACTAAAAGGATGACGACAGACAGGAGCAGCGCCTCGCCAAAAGGAACCAGTAAAAGGTGGTTAGTACCTTAGTATAGTATGAGGGGAGTTTTATCACGTAAAATGTCACTCGCTGCTTGTTTACTTGCACCGGACAACCCGGCCCAACAAGTTTACGTCACTTCAGGGAAAAAAACGGGATAAAATTACCCACCATACAGCTTTTTTATGGTCATAAATGTTAAAACAAGCTCCGTATGCTGTAAGGATGATCAATACCGGCACGCTTCAAATGATTTTACTTGAAAACCCAATCTCCGAATAATGATGTCATCAAGGTCCAAGTTAACATGGAGGACTTATAAACATAATTTCTTTCAGTATTTCAGGTGTTTGTGCTTAAATATGTGAATCCTGATAAATGGCATGAATGTACTCAAATCCTATACGTGTATAACGGGCCCCGATGACATCATTCTGAGACATCATTCTGTAAGTTTTTAAATTACTGGCCATAAAATCGTTAAAACACAAGTTATCAACCGAAAATTTTGCACATGGGAAGAAATTTATCTAGAGATGTGACTGAAGTTAACTTTTAACAAGTGCGGTTTTCTCCTTTACAACAACAGTGTACGAAACCTACCTGCATTAACTTCCTCACTGAAGCCACATCAAACCCTGCAAGAAACACACAGAGACAAGACGTGATTCAAATATGCCTCTGTCTGACTTTATGACATCATTAAATTCAACATTTACAGCAGAGTTCAATCCAATCAGTGCTCTACGTTTGATGCAAAGCCTAGACAACGTGTGCGGTATATTATAAGCATTTCAGAGGGAATTCATCAGAGAAACCATGTTTATTATCAACGTTACCTATGACATGACTGAAACTGCGTGAGTGTGAGTGTGGAGCTTTATACCCTGACTGATGAGGTGATCGGACAAGCAGCCACTGAGGAGCGAGGAGGGAATGGCCACAAGCCATGGGATCACGTTAAATATCCAACCCTGTAGACACACATTTGTACAAGATTTAGTCTAGGCAGAAAAAACGTTGGGACGCAATGCCACCAAGATTTTCAGAGTGACATTAAAATTAGTCAAAGGGGAAACTGAGGTAAGATGGAAAGATTGGCTTCTGCCGAAACCAAAACCATAACAACACACAATACTAGGATAAGATTAACCATAAGAGGTGATGCAACAGCACCCTCTGCTGGAATACACACACACACGTGCACACACTTGGAGCAGTGGGCTGCCACACCCTGAGCACCCGGAGAGCCGTTGGAGCTCAGGTCCCTTGCTCAGTGGCACTTCAGCCATGAATGTGGAGGAAGGGAAGGTGCCCCATGGAAGTACGAGGAGAACATGCAAACTCCACACAGAAACACCCAAGCCCAGAAAACGCTCAAGCCCGTGAGGCAGACGTGCTACCGGCTATGCCACTGTGCCGCTCCTGACCGTTAAATTCCAATACCATATGTTTCCATATAGCTATACAGAGTCAGAAAGCTCACAGCGTTAGTGCACAGATAAACCAAAAAGCTAGTTTCCTAAAAGGAGTTTTCAATTTACAGCCTAAAATCATTTACGGACCCTGTGATCGGGACACAGAATTTAATTTACATTTAATCCATTTATTTAATATGTATGCTATGAGTTGCTATTCAGGAGCAACACAGTGACGTACTGGTCAGCATGTCCGCCTCACACCAAGAAGGTCCTGGGTTCGAGTAACATTATTCAAAGTTTGCAGATTCTCCCTGTGCTTGCATGGGTTTCCTCCGGGTGTGATGTAAATGTTTTTTAAGGTTTGTGTGTGTGTGTGTGTGTGTGTGTGTGTTGCCCAACGAGTGTCTGGCAAGCTGTTCAGTGGGTAACCCGCCTTCGCCCAGTCACTACCAGGTTGAGAGAGTAGGATTCAGCGGTTCAGGAAATGCATGAATGGATACGATGTTATTCAGAACCGATTGGTTCGAGGTGAATCTGCTCTTTTAAAGATTTCTACTGCAACAAGATCTTCCGGAGACAGAAATTTGTGCTTTTTTTGTAAATGCCACGAAAATACGAAGGACACGATGGGCGAAAGCCAATCCCAGCCACTCTGGGTGAAGGTGGGATACACCCCAAACAGCTCTCTCTCTCTCACACACACACACACACACACACACACACACACACACACACACACACACATCACAGTGAACTGTCACTCAGGTGTCTCGTTCACCTGCCTGTCTCAACCAGTCCTTACCCTTCTTACTCTGCTGCATCACAGATGGCGGGGGTGTGGCCACCTTCATAGCCAATCCGTAAGCTCCTTTAAATGAGTGGCTGTCGCGTACGATGAAGGAACCAGGCTCTTTGTCCTTCAGCACTGCAATGGCTGTGTGGAAAGAGATGTGTTATTCCTTCTCCTTCTCTCTCTCTCTCTCTCTCTCTCTCTCTTTCTCTCTCTCTCTCTCTCTCTCTCTCTCTCTCTCACACACACACACACACACACACACACGTGCGTGCTCACACACCCAAACTGAGAATAGCATCTAACACAACATACAGTACACAGTACAAATATACACACAGTACACAACATGCATCCTCCCAATCAATGGTATCCTGTTCCCACCCGTCAAATATTGCTTCCCTATCACAGGACCACCACCATCCAGAGAGGGGCATAAGAAAGCCTATACCCCCAGTGTGATACTTGATGCTGCCACCCGCATCTTTATGAGCTGCTGCGCATGCACATTCAGGGCCAGCCTAAGGCACACTTTGCTGTAAGCACCGCAGCCGTGGATGGCTCCGGAATCAACCTGGACTCTCCGGAGATCTCCAGGTTGATAGTTGTGTGCCTTGTTGATGCGCCACTGGGAAGCTTAACATACAGGTCTAACGCTCAACTAGTAATGTCTTTTTAAGCTTTTTAAGATGAATTGGATCTGTAATATTTACCCTGTTCCCTTGCAATGTCTGGCTTGTACCAGTATTTTGAAGTGTCCTGGACAAACTTGACCATCACCTGCTTGCTCGCCAGGACATCTACAATAAAGAAACAAAAGAAGAGGACGTGTGACAGTGTCCACTGAAGTATGCTGATGGCATGCGGAGACCTGGTGCATGGACAGAAGCCTGGATAGTTTACCTGGTAGAGGGCTGACACTATTGCTCCTGGCCTGCAGCTCGGACAGTGAGTTCGGGAATGGGATAGACAGTGAGCTCCCACTGTGAGGACTGGAGAAGCCACTAGGTGCCGGGGACACAGAACCTAACGAGCGCTCACTGTCCAAGGCGCGCATCTTTTCAGGAAGCGGAGGCTGCTGGGATTCGTAGCTCAGGCCGTCAGGCTCCTCATCGAAGCTGAGTGCTGGGCTGCGGTTCTGTGTGTACTGCAACACTCGGGTTCTCTGGCTACCTCGGGGTGAGCTGTGGGCATTGGGGGTGGGGTGAGGGTGAGGGTGTGGATGGTGAGATGGAGGGGAGTTCTGGTTGTAACCCATGGGGCCAGAGTGTTGAGCATTGATGGCGGTGTGATGACTGAGCAGCACCCCCTCTGGACAGGAGGACTGAACCGAGCTATAGGGAACAGGAACATTGTTTAATGGTAAGGGGATAGAAGCTGCTTTTTTTTTACAAAGATGCTAAATATTCCAAGCACCCCGTTGCACCTATTCAAATGGTGGTGAGTTCAATTCCCTAACCTGTGTCAGGACCCCTGCTAGACCTTATGTGTATTATCTTAGATAACAGAGATGAATATGTTCCTACATTACAACACACTCATGCTGGTCATACAACTTCATGCATGCCATTTTACTACGCTTGTTTAGGGCTTTAGTATAGTAGGTCACATGACCATTGCATGTATACAGGCGTTACCTGACTAAGACTGAAATAATATCATTATTATAATAATATCTCATGAAACACTTAATAACCTAATGTATGATCAGGTGGCATGGTCATATAGCGGTCACCACGTCCGCCTCACAGCAAGAAAGTCCTGAGTTCGAGGCCCGGGATCGGAGTTTGCATGTTCTCCCTGTGCTTGCATGGGTTTGCTCCAGATCCTCCGGTTTCTTCCCACAGTCCAAAGACATGCACATTAGGCTTCTTTGATATTCTTGGTTGCCCCTAGGTATGAGTGTAAACGGTTGCATGTGTGTTGCCCTGCGAAGGACTGGCGAACTGTTCAGGGTGTACCCCTCCTTTATCGCTTCATTGGCTCATGCGGTCGAATAATCAACATACATTTACATCTGGACCAATCACCACAGACCCATGTAGCTCATACGTCCTCTTGTGCTGTAAGAGTACCTCCTCTGAAGTAGGAGCTGAAAAGTCCCCCAAACACCGTTCTAAGAACTATAATTGTTCACGTTTCGCGACCCTCCGACAGTTCTAAGAACTACGAAAAAGGTCTCCAGTTCAAAAGCACCTCATATTGCTTCCTGTGTCGGGTTGTGTGAAGGTGGGAAAAAGGTTGTTATGGTTATTATACTAGACTAGGTTATTATACTGCCTGACTAAAAACTAAAAACTGGTGCAGAACCAGGAGAATGCCTCCTGGTTCTGCACCAGTTTACTGTTAGCACCAGAGGGAAAATAAACAAGCAGATGAACCAAGTGCCGTTTGGTGTATGTGGTGGACAGAATTGCTCAATTACACTACAGTTACTAATGAATCCTTACGGATGTAATACTATAATAATACTGGGGTAATACTACAAAATTTACGGCTGAACCTGTTCTTCTTACCTGTCTGTGAGGGTGATCACTCCTCCAGTGGGCGGGGAGTGGGTGAAGACTCTGTGAGACACGTTGGCTCTGCTCTCATCATGTCCTGTAATATCCACAAACGCTTTCATATCTGAAATCAAGACCAGCGCACAAAACCAGGGTAAGAATGAGAAACTCATGGAGCAGTGTAAGCGGCATGGTGGAACAGTGGTTCGCACGTCCGCCTCACAGCAAGAAGGCCTGGGTTTGATTCCCGGCCTTGGGGCGTTTCTGTGTGGAGTTTGCATGTTCTCATCCCGCTTGCATGGGTTTCCTCTGGGTTCTCCGGCTTTCTCCCACAGACCAAAAGCATGCACAGTAGGCTAATTGGTTGTTCCAAATCACCTCTAGGTGTGATGTGAATTCTTGTATGTGCATTGGCCCTGGCGAGCTGTTCAGGGTATACCCCGCCTTCGCCCAGAGTCGGCTGAGATAGGCACCAGTCTCCCCGGGACTGTAATTAGGATAAAGCGGCCTAGGAAATGAATGAACAAAAAGAGCGCTAGGATGGATGCTAGTAGGACATCAAAGCCAAAAACATTTGCTAGAGCAACAGTGTGCTATGACAACGGAACTCAAGGTCACGGTTATATTTGGACACGCGAGAAGGTCGCCCAGAAAAAGTGAAAGCCTGTGTCGTCACTGGGAGGAGTGTAAACTTTCACATCACTAAAGGTCACTCGTCAAGGGAGCGAGAAACTTTGGAAGGCAGCCAACTTTGAAGGAGGAAAAAAAAAGAAAAGGAAAAAAAGGGTTTAGAAGCATGGCACCTTTTCATGTGTGGTTGCCCTCTTACACTTATCCGAAAGTAGATTAACAGAGTAAGTAGGGATGGGTTTGGGAATAAAGCACTTGGGCATGTACTATTTTTGGGTGGGTGGATTTAGGCTCCATCACATACAATGCAAAACAGGTATACAACCAAAATCCGGCACATTCCTAAGACAGGGGCTTCCGAGTGGCGCGACTGTCAACCTGGACACTGAGAGTTAGAATCCAGGTTGATACACATGCAGCCATCCGCGGCCGGGAATCAGTGTGAGCTAATCGACAGAGAGGTGGGAGGGATGACGACCACTCACCTCTCTGTCCCTCAGAGCGATTAATAGCAATCATGGGTGTTTGTGAATGCATGCACAAGGGGGTAGATACCGCCTTTTCCTCTGAGTGTGTTGGGCTGCCCCTGAATATGCATGCGCAGCAGTCCATAAAGTTGCGGGTCGCAGCATCGCGTATCACAGAGAGGTCATATGCTCCCTGATTGGTGGTGGTTACATGACCATACTTGACAGGTGGGATTTCTGGGTCATCTTCGCTCAGTATTGTACAGTTTTCTTACACTGCTCTTCGTTAAACCCATGAGAGTGTTTCGTGACAGGGATCGTTGGAGCTACGCCTCAGACGTAAGTCAACTGGTCGTTCGTCACAGGGATATCATATGAGGGTTTTTTGGTCTTATAACAATAGCATCACTTTCAGATAAACAAATTCGATTTGACTTGCAGCCCGGACCTATTTTCCCAAGACAGACGTACAATATATATTTTATACGTAAGCATACCTGCGCGGCTTTCGAATCCACCTCACCCAAACCAATATCAGTTCCAGTGTAATTACAGCCACTAAGAATATTGCTTCCCATTAAAGCTCAATGAATTAATACACCATCAATAGCATTTGGGATACTGTAAAGGTATTCGGTCAAGCTAATAAAGCTTATTAAACTGAAACGGAAAACATTAGCACAGTCGCTAGCACATGAACCAATATATTCAATAACAAGCATGACATGCATGATCAAGGTCCTGGGTTCAAGTCCCGGCCTCGACGAAGGGCGTTGAACATTTCTTCTTCTTAATAAACACAGTAAGTTGTATCAGTTAATAGATGCGTACTATTAGACACAACCCCTGAGATTTCTACTGGGCCGTTGCAGAAAGGGCATCTGGAGAGCGCCTCTTCATAAAGAGCTTTAAGTACCTCTGGAAATACGCTAATCTTTATTGCCCCTCAGGGAATCAGCTCTCCAAATGCAATGGGCGGACACTTGAGCTTTAGAACTCAATCTAAACAGCGTGGACGAGCCAATAGAGAGCCACTTTTCAAATGTGAGCAGTCTCGTCTAAGCTGGCCTTTGCTCTATTGTTCAGCAGGCTGTTTCCTCCCACCGTGGCCTTTTGTCAGAGGTCAGAAAGCACATATGTTCAGCCTGGTGCGTACAAAAGGCTTGACATTTCAATACAGCCACCTCTCTAACATCTGCTGAGCTCTCAACTGGATGCTTGCCTTTAACACTGGGTCAAAAATCAGGGCATCTATGAGTGTAATTGAAATTTATAATCAAATAAGAACTGCTAACAAAATAATAATGGTTGTAAATTGAGTGTGGTGGCGTAGTGTTTATCACAGCAAGAAGGTCCTGGGTTTGAGTCCCAGACTCGGCCAAAATGATTCTCTATGTAGTTTGTATGGTATACCTGTGCTTGTGTAGGTTTCCTCAGGGTAATCCGGTTTCCTCCCACAGTATAAAGACATGCACATTTGACTAATTGCCAGTTCCAAATTGTCCCTAGGTGTGAGTGTGAATGTTGGCATGAGACGGTCTGGCGAGCTGTTCAGGGTGTACCTAAGATAGACTCCAGCCTCTCTGTAAGCCTAGTACGATTTCATGACTTGGCACATGAGTGGCTAAGTAAGTGAGTGGTAGTAAATTGTTGATTTCATTTAAATTGGTGCTTCCAGGTTCTTGGCTATAATCGAAGCAGCATTCCTGAAGTTCTCGCCATGAGCACATGCATGCACACACGTTTGTTGGGTCAGGACTTGTACGGTGTGTTTAGTCTGAGACATTTTATCCTTAGCTGTTCCCTGTTGATATCTCATCTAGTGACAACAAAACTCCACCCCACTGACCTCTCTCCCTCATCCCGTTCTCCATAATTGTTGCCGTCTATTGGATCTAAAAGGCTGCTTACCGTGCTCCGTCCTAAAGGTTCCGAACGTGGGCGTGCTGGGAGATGGCGTCTGGGCGAAGTGTGAGAATGCCGGCATGGCCTTCACTGTGGACAAAGGACCAAAAAAGAGGTGTGGTTAAGTGTGGAAGGAACAGACGAGGACGCTGCAGCTCTGCAGACAGGTTATATACAGTATAAAGTGAAAAAGTGCGGTCGGACATGTTGGAGCGTGCGTGTTGACTTCACAGAACCACCCACGCACTACACCAAGTCATGATTTGGGTATTTCAGACAGACGTTACTCACTTTCTTCATATAAATCAAAAGCCACTGGCGTTTTGTTTTTGGTGAGGATTTCTTGCTCAGTGCTGGTAACCCAATAATGCCGTGTTTACGTCTAGATCATCAAGCAGGTGACATTTCCAAAGGAATCACCAAATCCCATAATGTGGTTGGCTGGAAACTGAATTCATCACCAAAGTATGACAATCTAGCTATGAAGTTGTATGCAGAACTAAAAGCGGTACGTAAAGCTCTGTGTGTAGTTGATGTTATCACAGTGTGTAGGTCATGTGACTCACTACTGAAATATTGTGATAAATTGTTATTATTATTATTATTACTATTATTAGCAGAGTTATGTCTGTAAACTGTACCAGTGCTTTCTACAATGATGTAGCATGTAGCCTGTGAGAATAATGCATTGCTCCACCTTAAAACATATGAATCGTGTATGATATATTTTACTGTCCATATCAAACTAAGTTAAAGTTTGTAAAAATCTATTATATGCTAAAAGAATAAAGAACAAAACCAAAAAATACCCTAGTGTCCCAGGCTACTGATTTGCCCACCGCTGTACTCTATACGGTGCATAAGTATTTTACACTGGAGGGTGTATGTAACAGCAAGTGTCTAAAAGTAGCATTAATTAGTGAGACCTGTATATTTTGGGTATAGTAAAGATTTTTATGTATTTTAAAATATGCAGAAAAAACATGTCATAAAACAAAATGTGTTTATTTCAAACAGGTCATGTCCTACCAACAATAAACCAATCACAATGTCTTTTTCAGACCAGACTATAAAGACAAATGACATAACAACCAGCATTAGCTAAGCCAATGTTAGCTAAACCAGCGTTAGCTAAATCAGCGTTAGCTAAAACCAGCGTTGGCTAAAACCTCCAAAATAATTCATTAAAATCTGTTAATAAATTTTTGCATAAAATTGCTACAAAACAAACAAACCAAGGCAGACAAAAACGTAACCTTCGAATTGAAGGTGATAATAGTTTCAGACGTGACCGTAGCTGATACGTATAAAGCGGTTGAGAAATCCCATCCAGAAATCTACCTACAGCTCTGGAACGCATGCGCGTTTGCCTCCTGTCAGTCATTTTCTATTTAAATGCTGTAAATGCTGAGGTGTAGTTCATTTGGCTTTTATTCTCCTACATGTGTTATAACCAATCTTAGATTTGCAGCACAATCGTTTGTTGTTTGTATTATTGAGTATATCGATGTCTTCACCTTGGTTAAACTGCCAGCGTTCACCTTACAGCTTTACCAGACACCCGCTCCCGAGATTTTAAGACCAGCTTCACGGATCACACCTTACAGGGATTCATGGAACACAAAAGATTTGAGCACATGTGCCAGGATCCACATCCTATAAAGTGTCAGGATGAGTTTGGGCTTTGGTACCTGCTCATAGCACCCATGTTGCAAGAACCGTACCCTTTTCTGTTGTACCATTCACAGACCCCCGGGGTTCCTCTAGAAACATTGCAGTAAATGAATCCCATGCTGATCATGATAAAATAAATGGGTGTGTCCATGTGATCAGCACCAGTCCGCTCCCAAGCACTAGGTTTAAACAAGTGTGTTGTGTAAAAATAATTGGCACCCAAGCCGAAGATATTAACGAGCAGGACTGGAGATATTACCAAAGGGCACATCTTTATGAGTCCCAAAATGAGCTGCACGTCGGAGATGAGTGTGACGTTTGGAATGTGTGAATAATTCGGTGTCTGGCGCCAGGCAACGGTAATCTGTTCTGCTTGCATAATGGCACCACACCAGAACACCACATGACAGCATTTCTCGAAAGGTAACCGTAACAACTACAAGCTCAAGCCCGATTTTGGCTGATTGGCATCTGGTCACATGGGTGTATATATCTGTGTATATATAGTATGTAGGTGCATGTGCCTGGGTGTGTAAGTGTCTCACCATAAGGCGTAGGTGGTGAGATGGGGAAGGCCGGTGTTGGAGGAACCGTGTCACTTCCTGTATCCGGTCCAGCACCCGGACCTCGGTAGTCCACACTGTCTGCTCGGTACAGGGGAGCTCTCTGAAATACAAAGAAATGACATCAGAGTAGTTGCTTTTTTATATAAAGTCATGATTGATAACACAGTGTGGTTAAATTCTGGATGTCAGAGGGCGACATAGTGGCAAAGTGGTAAGCAGGTCTGCCTCACAGCAAGGGGCAGCCGTAGCCCAATGGTTAGAGAAGTGGCTTTGGGACCGAAAGATTCCCGAACCAGCAGGAAAAATGTGTGGCGGTGAGGAGTGAACCGCACCTTCCCTTTCTCCGCATTCCTGGCTGAAGTGCCCATGAGCAAGGCACCTAACCCCCAACTGCTCTCCGGGTGCCCCAGTGAGTGGCAGCCCATTGCTCCGAGTGTGTGTGTGTGCTCTGTTTACGTGTGTGCTCACTTTGGATGGGTTAAATGCAGGAAGGTCCTGGGTTTGAGTCCTCAGCTCGGTGAGGGCGTTTCTGTGTGGAGTTTGCATGTTCTCCCTGTGCTTGTGTGGGTTTCCTCTGGGTGCACCGGTTTCCCCCCACAATCCAAAGACATGCACATTTGGTTAATTGGCTGCTCCAAATTGTCCCTAGGTGTGTATGTGGCCCTGCAATAGACTGGAGAGCTATTGAGGGTGTACCCCTACTTCTCTCAGAGTCGGCTCTAGCCTCCCAACATCTCTAGTAAGATTAATCAGTTCGGCAAATCAATGATTAAATAAATAAATAAATGAATGTATACAAAAAGTCCATAGTGGTGTGTGTGTGTGTGTGTGTGTGTGCGTGTGTGTGTGAATGTATTGTAAACAATTGAATAATAAACATTTAACATTTAATGTCTATACACATAACTGTGTCTGTGTCTGTCTGTGTGTGTGTGTGTGTGTGTGTGTGTGTGTGTGTGTGTGTTACCTGTGGTGAACCTACACTGTGAGGGTAGGTGAGTCCATCCCCAAACTCCGCC
>JAQMYF010000003.1:19807580-19818365 GCA_030014195.1 Neosilurus mollespiculum | reverse complement strand
TTTTTTAGATTCCTCCCTAATTTAATTTTACTATGTAAAGCTGCTTTGTGACAATGTCAATTGCAAAAAGCGCTATAGAAATAAAACTGACTTGACTTGACTTAAACAAAGCCCCCACCCTGAATGCAAACAAATAAAGAAATCGGAAAAGTTTTTTTTTTAAAAGTAGAATTCATGTGTGTGCGCTTATGCCCCTTTCTCACCGACGCAAGAAATGTGATTGTCGTCGCGTGTATTGCAAGTTGCCGCAGAGAACCGTCAGCACCACAGCCTTCTGCAGCTACTCGCGGTAAACTCTAACATGTTTGATTGTTCCGCCGCATTTCTACGGAAACACCAAAAACGTGTCACTTCCGTTTAACCATGTGACACTACCGCCAGCATTGTATGAACAACAGCATTGTATGAACAACGTGTGAACATTGACAAGCTCCGGTGGTGAAATACGATGCTCACGGTGCTCATACGTTTTTTTCCACCATATAAAAGACTGTGAATCTTCACCTTAGCTATTGTTGCAGAATCATGCCTTTGAAGGGAAGAGGACGAGGAGGAGGAAAAAAAAAAAAAACTGTTTTCCGCATCTACACCGCAGGTAGCCATGTGAAAGTTGCTTCGGCGAGAAAGTGGTTTTAGGACAGCAACTCAAATGCATAGAGTGGTTCTGAGGCTAAAACTAATTATTTAATGCTAAAGTAAACACAAATAATAATTCATCAAAGCTTATTAAAAGGCTGAAGCCTATCTCAGCCAACACTGAGTGACAGTGGGGTACACCCTGAACAGCTCGCCAGACCAGCGCAGGACAACACACACAC
Source organism: Neosilurus mollespiculum (assembly GCA_030014195.1). Taxonomy (NCBI): domain Eukaryota; kingdom Metazoa; phylum Chordata; class Actinopteri; order Siluriformes; family Plotosidae; genus Neosilurus; species Neosilurus mollespiculum. The sequence continues at coordinate 19,817,547 of JAQMYF010000003.1, read as the reverse complement.
ACACAACCATTCACACTCACATCCACACACAGGAGTAATCTGGACCAGCCAATTAGCCTGTCTTTGTCACAGATGGAGGAAACCGGAGTCCCCGGATGAACCCACACAAGTATGGGGAGAACATGGAAATACGACCCCTGAGCTCGGGACTCGAGCCTGTGCTAACCACTACACCACTGTGACGCCCGAACCAAAAATCTGAACGTTTGAATTTCCAGAATTCCCAAGAGTCTCTGCTGTAACCCCTGACCCAGACACTTCATCGTCAACTGCTCAGCACTGGACATGGTTAGTACCGTCTTGCTGTGAGGTGAACGTGCTAACCACCATGCCACCCTATTATAGGTCGATTAAATGGTTTTGTTTTAACTTGCATTTTCCACCAGGTTGGACAATGGAAAAGACGGAGAAACCCGATAGTGGAGTCTCATGAAAAACGGACAACAAACTAAAAACAAATCACAAACTTGTGTCGTTCCAAAAAAATAAAAAAAAATAAGTGATGGACTGTGAACTTTCCGGATATTTATCTAATTAACTACACTGGACTTCACACACACATCACACAAAGCCTAAAAATCTTAGGAGAGGTACAAATCACCATCTCTCCGGCTGCGTTCAGGAGGTTTTATGTTATAAAGTTTAACGAGAATCTTCAGCCTTTTTAATGAGAGCTAAAGTTACACAATCCCAGCGTGGGGAAAACAAACCTCGCAGGGTGTGCTTGGACAAAAACCTGGGACATGTGATAATCACTCACTGCATTTGTGAGGCGGGGTGAGCTGCACTGAGTTTAATGATTGAAAATGTTAATGGTGCATGCAGACTGCCATTACCGGCTTCTCTATCACTGAGGCATTCAAACTGGTGAGTAGAAATAACGAGAGAACACAGAGTTTATCAGAGTTTATCTCTGGGGAAAAAGATACCTTTGGTAATGGTTTTCAAGTTTTGTTATGAACACAGAAGCTGTTTTAAAAAAATTGTCAGAAAGCTTGTAAACACCCACATGTCGTCAGCAGTTCTCGAGAACACTGTGGAGATATATATACAAGGGATAAGTTGAATAATAATAATAAACATCAGTCCGATAATCGTTTCCAACCAGAGGCGGGTTAGCAAGTAGTGAAATTCAAGGCTCATACCAGACATTCCGTTTGAGAACCCTTTGCATAAAATTTCTGTTGCCATACTTCAAAACTGGTAAAAACAACTTTGTGTACTCGGGGGCAAAATAGCTAACCAGCATTCTGTTAATCATGTTTAAAATAGCAAAGAATATAATTAGGGCGGCACGGTGGCGCAGTGGTTAGCATGTCCACCTCACAGAAAGAAGGCCTGGGCTTGATTCCCCAGCTCGGGTGGTTCTATGTAGAGTTCTCTCCCCATGATTGCACGGGTTTCCTCTGGGTACTCCGGTTTCCTCCCACAGTCCAAAAACATGCACAGTAGGCTAATTGGCTGTTCCAGTTTGCCCCTAGGTGTGAGTGTGGGTGTAAATGGTTGCATGCGTGTGCAAACGCTACGCCTGTATGTGTGTTGGCAATGGTCTGGCGAGCTGTTCATGGTATACCCATGAGAGAGTCCATGGAGAGTCATTTACGCCCTGTAATTTTGTTGTCCCCAGTGTCTGCTACTTGACCTTGTTCTTATGAGGCATGGTCTTTGAAAGTTTAAGGATGAAAGGAGCCTGACATTCGCTGTATCCCTCCACCAGTAAAGGCAAAATTAAACCGTTCTTTTTCTCACTCAAATCTTTTCAAATACAATTCAGGAGTACATGACACGGTGTGCTGCGTGGCCTGCCTCCGCCTAAATCTTTTTAGTGTGTGCTTGAACTCTGACCCTGATCTTTGACCTACATCCTTAAAACCACTCCATGGACATTTATTAATGAGTAACAGGTGAAGGTTTGGTAACAGTAACTGCTAACAGTAACCCAGTCTGTGCTAACAGTGATTAAACCTGAAGCTGTTGAAGATTTAAGTTTATTTCTCCTCTTATTTATTTTACACTCCGCTATGTGCAGTTCTGTATCTCGTGCTGTGTTTAATTGTAACTCTCAGTGCAGTGTTTACATGATATCCTTTTGTACTAATGTTACATGTTGATATGGAATATCTCTGGTTAGTGTGGGTTGGAGTATGGATCTCAGTAAGGTAGGTAATAACAGCTCCAGAGCTCCTTACTTAGGCAAGTCGTAAAGCCCCAAGCTTGATTTTGTTGTAGCGTCCGTGCTCACGTGCCCACACAGGCAACCCAACGTGCGCCCCCACGGCCGTGCACTTTCATTTAACTTGTTGTACATTTGCATTAAAAAGTGAGGCTGGAATAGGAACTCCGAACACTTTTTCTCTCTAAACACAGAACATTAAATGTGAAATAATGCCTGTTATTACCTCCCTTACTGAGATCCACACTCCAACCCAAACTTCCTGGAGATATTCCATATCAACATGTAGCATTGGTGAAAACGGATATCATGTAAACATTGTGTTGAGTGTTAGAATTGAACACAGCACAAATATATAGAACTGCACAAAGCGGAGTGTAAAATAAAGAAAATGACAAAATAAAGTTCGGCTTTGGGTTTAATCACTGTTAGTACAGACTGGGTTACTGTTAGTACAGACTGGGTTACTGTTACCAGGTAACACAGATCGTCATGTTAACTTGTTATTGATACACATTAACATGGCTCTAGCCGTGCTTTTGGTGGAGAGAATATACTAGAATATGTTAACGCTGTTAGAATCATTTTAAACAGAACACTAGAACCAGGAGAGGGAGTTTTTTATGCTTTTTTATTCTGAAAACCCTGAAAATAACTTAGTAGAAAATTGCGATGCAGACCTCAGCTATTGCACTACAAAACATTATGTATATAATCGGAGCCTGGAAATGGCTTCTATATATAGAGATACTGATGTGAGAAAAAAAAATTGTATTGCTCTAATGTTTACCTAGACCGGTAGAGATAAAACTGCCATTACTGATTTAGTCACTGTGCTTTGATACACACATGTTCTTCAGTTATGACAACTGTACTCTCACAACAACCATATGACGTTAGAAAACATCGTAATTTTCACAACAGGAAATTAAGCCCAAACTTAATAAAAACTTGCATACACTTGCGCGCGCGCGCACGCACACACACACACACTTGCAGGCGTCTTTGCACAACAAAACTCACTCTTCATTACAAGCAACAAATCAGCACACAAGTGGGTGACACTGTACTGGGAAAAGTCACACGTGATTCACGTGTGTGCCAAGGTAAATACAGAAGTAATTTTCATATGAATGAGCGGCTGGACTATTCATTCCTATAAAAAAAAAAATAAAAAAAAAATGCATGCTTTTCTGGTGCATGTAAACGGAGGCTCGTTTTATGTGTAGAACGGTCTATTTTTATTTTATTCAGAAGTTCACTAGTTCATATCGGATTTGTTAGTTTAATATATGTATACTGTTATTTTTGACGTCATCTTGCCTTATATGAACTGAGGAACTGACACCCTATTCTCACAATTTCGCGCACTCAAGAGAAACGGATTAAAAATGGTGACCTTTACAAAACTAGCTAATACAAACTATCAAAGAGATTTCAGCAGATTGCAACCTGGAAAATGTAAATATAAACCACATGATGATGAAAATTTAATAGATGTTTATGTGTAACAGCAGAGTTTGGAAATTTTTCCTTTCATTTCACTTCAGTGTTTATATTCTTAGAATAAGATACCTTTAACCAACTTACAATTCAAAGAGAATAGAACTGAGCAGTGAAGAGTTAAGGGGTCCATAGACAAATACCTTAACCAGTGGGCTGCTTTGGCTAAAGCCATGTACTTAATCATCCGTTCTGGTGTAGCATGTGTACAAGAACAATAGGCAAACTTTACCTTCACCCTTAAGCAGGTATTTCCAAATACAGTAGGCCCAAAGCACCGACAGAACTCCTGAGATATAGAACACACTCTCCCAGCCGTACAGTTCAAGCAGGAGTGAGCCTACTCCTCCAATCACCAATGTCCTGCAAACACAAACACACACACACGGCTGACAGCCCTTTCTCTTTCTGATCTGAACTGGTATCTAGCATGTAAGCGCGCAGAAAATGCACAAATAGGTCGTGGTAATTTCAGTCAGGTGAAACACATTAACACGTTGCCTGCTGATTCGATCAGATTCCTGTCTCTCTGCATTAGATGCTCATTCACACCCTTGCTGCCACAACTATTAATGTAAATAAACATGCGCTCCTGCCATTCATATAGCTACCCAACTGCTTGTTACTTAGCTTACACTCGGCCAAAAGCGGGATGTTAGTATCGGAGTGTATTTTAAATGGTTATATTCAACACTAGGCAAACCTGTCCAATCAGAACCATTTTTCTCACCACTAGCATCAGCTAACTGACATCAGGTCTATATTTGCATATGCTAATTATTTAAAGAGCAAATCTGAGAGCCGTTGTTAGCAGAAACCATATAAATAAATATTGCCTTAGGTGGGTTAAAACATATTTCACTACTGACTTCAGCGTCATTGAACTTTCATATGACTCACCCCAGATACGAGCCACTCCCCACAGTGCTCATGAGGAAACCGCGCTCGCTCTCCACCACTTTTTGGGAGCACAAACTAGCCAGAGATGGGTAGTGAACACCTAGAGAAGAGACAAAGGAAAAACAGGGTAGAGTTAGTACTTTTCGATATTAGCATCGGAGGCCAGTGCACTAATCCAGACTAAATGTGTTCACTGACAACAAAAAAAAAAAATCAATCAAACGTGTACGAGCAACCGGAGCCACAATACATGAGTAGCAAAGACAGAACACATAAAATGTAGTCCATAAAATGATTTTACTGCCTACTTCCTTCTTCCTCAGAAAACGAGAGGTGTAAAAAGCATTCCCAGCGAGAGAGCACCGAGGCTCAAAAAACTCTGATTACTGCTCCACCAGCAAAATGATTTCTCATTTGCAGGGTAATCTTCCGCTATTCACAACACTCACACTTCACTTTCCAAATGTCCTTTTTTTTTTTCTAAGCTGGGGAGAATTTATGTTTCTGATAACAGACATCACAATCAAGGGCTGTGTTCAGCTTGGTGCAATTTTAAAGGGGTCCATTCACTTCCCAGGTACAATAAACAAACATGAAATATAGTGTTATTAGTTGGGTGGGCGGAATCGACCACAATGTCTTTCTAAAACCATTTGCTTGCTCATGTACGCTAGTGTCAATGACCCCTGCACCGCATGCCATGATATTAATAAACATTCCCTTTTTATTATTATTATTATTATTTCTCTTGAAATCGTATGCGGGTGACACGGTGGTATAGTGGTTAGCTACTTCACCTTACAACAAGAAGGTTCTCACTTTGATCCCAGAGCTCGGACGTTTGAGTGGAGTTTCTCACTGTGCTTGCGTTGGCTTCCTCCAGGTACGGCAGTTTCCTCCCACAGTCCAAAAACATGCAAATTAGGCTAACTGGCTGTTCCAGGTTGCCCCTAGGTGTGGGTCTAAGTGGTTGGGTGTGTTGGCTCTGCAATGGCCTGGAAAGCTGTCCAGGGTGTACCCCACTTTCACCCAGTGTTGGCTAAAGCAGGCAGCAGCCTCCCCACAACCCAGTAGGATTAAGCAGTTCAGCAAAGGAGTAAGAGATGAGAAATTGTATGCCTTCTCATTATTGTCACTTGATCTCAGACTTTTCCACTGCCAAGTTCCCGCACATGAGCAAGATCGTTCCTCTGGGCATGCGGTCTTGTTATTGTTATCGTAAAACGAAACAAGACGTAAAACAGGTGAATAAGAGATAAAAGCCCCTGAGCTGGGGTGGTTTTCACCAGGAACTCTTTGTATTCAACCAAAACGACATGAGATGAAATGAAACATAACCCACATTAGCTATTCACTAGTGAACGGGCTCCTTTAAAGCCACAGCACCTCCTTAGCATCTTAGGAGCCAAACCATATTTCTAACCTTGACCGATGAGTTGAAGATGACTAAGAGCCTAAAAGACTGCTGTAAGATGATGACCTAATGCTTCACTGGAGCACCAGACGTGTTACTCACCCTGCAGGAGGCCCATAAGGAAGCGGGACACGGTCATTGAGACGATGGGCTGCGAGCAGAAGTGGGCCAAGATTGGTGTGAATGCTGTCATGGCTCCCCAAGCTGCAGCAGACAGCAACATCACTTTTTCCCCTCCCACCCTATTCAAAATAACAAAACAACAAACACAAGAGTTAATGAATGTAGTTTTAATGAAGACTTCCGAGTCCGCCGCTTCAAACACACACTCTATTACTACAGTTGGAACAAGTCCGACTTAAAGGCAAACTGATAACTACAGAGTGGATCACAACACACACTGTAACAAGGACTGATGATGAGACACGAAACAATAAGATGTTTATTTTTGTTTAGAGAGCTTTGACAAACCATACATTTGTTCCCAACTATTGTGACTGTACATAGTGTCACATGGATACTTTCAATGGCCCTGCTTTGCATGAACATGTAAAATAGGCTGACATTATGTCTAAAGTGTCACCCAGGCATGACCCAAAACTCCAGACTGTGTCATGTTAGGTTACCCTTTCCTCACGCTCGGCACCCAAAGGCCAACTTCTCATTCAGTCATTTCATTCAGGAGAAATGAGAATGGATCTCAATATGTCCCTAGATGAAGGACAACCGACTACCCAGTGTGCTGACCTGTCACTGAAGTAGCCACCGAGGACCTGAGTGAAGCAGTAGCCCCAGAAGAAGCTGCCCAGCACCATGCCTGACTCCCTCTTGGACCAGCCGAAGCGCCCTGCCATGCTCACGGCACAGATGGGCATGGCCACCCTGGCACAGTACAGTAGACATGTGCCCAACAGCAGCGCTACTGTCCATATCCGCGCTACCGGCCTGTAAAGAGAGAACAGAATGAGAATTGGCACTGCTGACAACATGAGTGCTGATAGTCAGCATTACACACATTTCAAATGAGTATATACAGTACATGGGAATGGCGCAATCTGATTGGTTCGCTATGTGGGGGATAACTGACAATATTTCACAGAAGCCGAGGTGTTGCAAAATGGTCCCCAAGACCGGCATCATCCACCAAACCTAAGTGGGAACATTAGCACAAAGCACATTATTCCCTATGCAAGGATTTCCTCTGGGTGCTCCGGTTTCCTTCAACACTCCAAAAATATGCACGTTAGGCTAATTGGCTGTTCCAAATAGATCCTGGGGTGTGTGTGTGTGGTCTGGCGAGCTGTTCAGGGTGTACCCTGCCTTCGCACAGTGTTGGCTGTGATAGGCACCAGCCTCAGCTTCAAAAACAGAAAAATAAACCATAATAACTCTGTTTTCTTTTGCTTTTTTATGTTTCTGTGTAGTATATACTAACAATTCAAATACGTTTTAAAAAACGCTGTTACAAAGCATGCTTATGCTCTGCTTACACCGCGTGCAGAGCTCACCTACCGACGTCCTGCTGAAAGCATGTGGAATATGGATCTTGTTCCGGTTTGCTTTGCTCATGTTCCTGTGTAGTATAAACTAAAACAATTACGCGTCTCGGGTTCCGTGGATTTCAATATTCCCTCTCAGGGATGATTTAACATCAAACAACAGGTAAATGTCGTCAGTGTCAGTGTGTTATTTAAACTACATCCTAGGTGTGAATCAGTTTGAGTACCACGCCCTGTGAAGGGCTTGTATCGCAACCCAGGTAGGCTTCTGCCCACTGATCTAGATAACCACTGGATGCTGAATGTGACTAAGCGAGCTGCTCAACGTTGAGGCCAGCGGGCAGCCATGTTACGGGCTCCAATAAGTAGCAGGGCAGGCTTCCTGGGGCTTGGATTTTAAACATATATACACATTTGTTTCATAATGCATAGGACTAGTACTAGTTTTCAAAGTGTTATTAGTTACATAGAACTTAACAGTTCATATATATATAAAACTAAAATATTTTCTTTACTTATAAATGTTGAAAGCTACAGTTGTAAACAGATACACTGCGTATCATACATAAGATCGGGAACTTTTATTATGTTATTACATCTAGACAGAAACGTGTGAAATAATTCCAGTGATTATTAGCAATTGCTATTTTATGACAGCGTGAAATTATAATGATGACGATTTCAGCACGATTCTTGATAACGCAAATACCAATAAAACTGACAGTAATAAAGAATAATAATTATAATTAACTGAAAGTTACTTACAGGCTTCATAAGATGTTGTGGACAATGAAATAATGTAGGTACAGCACCCTGATGGAGCCTTGTTGTCTGCCCTGTTCTGTTAAACCAGTGCTCCTGAGAATGGGCGCAACACGGCCCTGCACGTTTTGATGGATAATAGTTTTCTAGAGGGAAATTATGGTTGTTTAGACCAGCGGGGGACCACAGCAGGCAATGTTTTGGGACTCGCAAGATGGCAACATCCAGTGTTTATTTTTAGATCGGTGTTGCTTGTGTGGGTTTTCTCCAGGTACTCCGGTTTCCTCCCACAGTCCTGGACATTAGGCTAACTGGCTGTTCCAAATTGCCTCTAGATGTGAGTGTGAAAGGTTGTATGTGTGGTTGCCCTGCGATGGTCTTGCACAGAGTTGGCTGAGAGAGGCTCCAACCTTCCCGCGACCCCAACAGGATTAAGCAGTTCAGCAAACTCATGAATGGATGAAAGTTGAAAGGCTTTTTAAGAAATACAGACCAGTATTTTGGACATTCACTGCATATGGGCACAACTTTGGGCAACTGGATTTAGGTGGATATCCTCAGTTCATTTTTAAACATAATTTCATGAGTATATCTTTATATACCTTATAGCCTCAAATCTTCTGGGACAAAGTTATTTGGAGTGATGAGACCAAAACTAAACCACGGGGGTGGACGCTGATGTTTTGGGGATGTGTGAGCTACAGCTGCACAGGGAACTTGGACAAAATTGATGGCAAGATGAATGCAGCATGTTATCAGAAAATACTGGGGGAAAGTTTGCACTAATCAGCCTGGAAGCTGCTCATGGGATGTACCTGGACGTTGCAACATGACCATGATCCTAAACACATGGCCACATGTGTTTACAGCCTGGCAACAGCTAAACAAAAGCAAGTTCTTAAATGTGCAGTTCATGCAACAGCCCAAGAATTTAGAGGAACTGGACGCATTTTTGCTAAGAAGAATGGGCAGCTTTACCATCTGAGAAAATAAAGTGTCTCATCCACAGCTACCACAAAAGACTTCGAGCTCTCATTAGTGTTAAAGGGAGGGAAATAGGGTATGTAAACTTTTGAGCACAACTGTATACATTTCAAAACACATACATACATATATATGTGTATGCACACACACAGTAGCATAATGATTTGCATTACCACCGCACAGCAACACCCTGGGTTCTATTCCTGGGCTTGGTGAGCGCGTTTCTGTGTACTTTGCATGTTCTCCTTGTGCTTGCTTGGGTTTCCTCTGGGTACTCCAGTTTCCTCCCACAGGCCAAAAGACATGCACATTAGGCTATGTGTGTGTGTGTGTGTGTGTGTGTGTGTGTATATATATATATATGTGTGTGTGTATAGATGTGTGCGTGTGTGTGTATAGATGTGTGTGTGTATATAGATGTGTGTGTGTATAGATATGCGTGTGTGTATATAGATGTGTGTGTGAGTGTGTATAGATATATGTGTGTGTATCGATATGTGTGTGTATAGATGTGTGTATAGATGTGTGTGTATAGATATGTGTCTACAGATATGTGTGTGTGTGTAGATGTGTGTGTGTACAGATATATGTGTGTGTGTACAGATATATGTGTGTGTGTACAGATAAGTGTGTGTATAGATATATGTGTGTACAGATATGTGTGTGTGTGTGTGTGTGTAGATGTGTGTGTAAATATGTGTGTGTGTAGATGTGTGTGTGTGTGTGTGTGTG
>JAQMYF010000003.1:19793156-19806380 GCA_030014195.1 Neosilurus mollespiculum | reverse complement strand
TGTGTGTGTGTGTGTGTGTGTGTGTGTGTTTGTGTGTGTGTGTGTGTGTGTGTGTGTGTGTGTGTGTGTGTGTGTTTATATGTGTGTGTCTAGATGTGTGTGTGTGTGTGTGTAGATATATGTGTGTGTGTTCTAGCCTGTGATATAGTGTAGCTGTTATTAATCACCTTACACTCGTTTAAAAGGTTAAAAAATCCTGACATTATAATTGGAGACACTTAGAGTTAGGTGGGGAAACTCTTAAAACACCTCTCTGCATGTCGGGCATCATATCATGTCTGAAATAACATGAACAACATATTAATGCATTAATGTAATGTTTTGTGGTCAAAAATCTACCATATAATGAACCCAGGCTGATCTGTTTCCTCTCAGACACAGTCCCAAACAGCTCTGTACTTTATACACAGTGCACTAGATGAGCGGGGTCAGTTCATGAGATGAAGCCCTACCCAGGGACCCTATATGGGACTGAAGCGGCGGTTTGAGATTGGATATCAGAAACACTCACCTGGACCAGTTCTGGCTTGAATCCGGCCACTTTTTCTGCTGTCCAACTCCTTCCAAATGCCCCACAGGGTTGTCTTTACCACTCGCCAGGTCCGGACTGGGGTTCTTGCCATGTTTTTGTAGAATTGCCATTCAACAAGAAGTTTCTTCAGGGGCTGTGCTGCCTTCCTGGTGAGTGTGGAGTTCAGTTTGTCGGTGTGAGGAGGCAGAAAGGCGTTAAAGTCTCTGGTGATGTGTTAAATCGCAGTAACATCATCTCTGAATGGCGTCTCTGCCCTTTTTCAGTCGCGGTCCGTGAGAAAAACGCCAGCTGGGCAGTTTGGTCCGGGTTCTGAGAGCCCAAAACCGAATTCTGGCTTCTTCTGGTGACTGATGATCCACGTGTCAGCGATTCTCTCTCCCTCCTTCAGCCACGCAGTCACTCCAGCGCGCCGAGTCTCTGAAACCAGGAAGTAACGTGACTCAGCCCCTTTTCACCAAAACAGTCAAACCGCCGACCTGAGAAACGAAACCCAGCCCGTTCCGATCGATGTCGGGTGAACGCATCCTCCTGTCGCTTTCGTCACAACCCGGATCGAACCTGTTAACCCATGAAAAACATGAAAAGCGACTCAAGACATCAAAAAAAAAACCCACATCGACTAAGATCTCAACCAACCCAGGAACAGCGCCTCGCTCCTCGGTTCGGTTCGGTTCGGTCCGGTGCGGGTTCACATGCAGGGAGCAGATCGAGTCCCTTCACGGTTAGGACGGCAGCCTCACAGCAACAAGGTCCTGGGTTCGGGTTCCCGGTTCAGCGTAGGCGCTTCCCTGTTCGCCCCGTGCTTGTATGGGTTTCCTTCGGGTACTCTGGTTTCCTCCAGCAGTCCAAAGACATGCACATTAGGCTAGTTGGCTGTTCCAAAGGTGTGAGTTGGCGATGGTCTGGCGAGACCCGGGGACGGCGAGGGCGTTACTGTGTGGAGTTTGCATGATCTCCCCATGCTTGCGTGGGTTTCCTCCGGGTACTCTGGTTTCATCCAGCAGTCCAAAGACTTGCAGAGTGGGATAGTCGGCTGTTCCAAAGGTGTGAGTGTGTGTGTGCTGGCGAAGGTCTGGCGTGTCCTGGGGTCAACGAGAGCGTTTCTGTGTGGAGTTTGCATGTTCTTGCATGGGTTTCCTCCGGGTACTGTGGTTTCCTCCAGCAGTGCAAAGACATGCAGATTAGGCTAGTTAGCTGTTCCAAATTACCCCTATGGTGAGTGTGAGTGGCTGTGTGTGCTGGCAATGGTCTGGCGAATCCCGGGGCCGGCGAGGGTGTTACTGTGTGGAGTTTGTATGGTCCTCCTCTTCTTGCATGGGTTTCCTCCGGGTACTCCGGTTTCCTCCAGCAGTCCAAAGGTATGCAGATTGGGATAGTCGACTATTACAAAGGCGTGAGTGTGTGTTGGCGATGGTCTGGCGAGTCCCGTGGTCGATGAGGGTGTTTCTCCCCGTGCTTGTGTGGGTTTCCTCTGGTTACTCTGGTTGTGTGTGTTTGCGGACCCTGCAGTGGATTGGCGATCTGTTCACGGTGGTTCCAGCCTCACCGGGGCCTTTGTACGATTATGACGGATGTTCATATTCCACTTCCACTGTTTCCATAAACACGATACAGCGGCTTTCAAAAGTATTCATACCCCTTCAACTCTTCCCCATTCTGTCACAGACCTCAAATATAAATGTACTTCAATGATTTTTAAAATGTTTCAGAAATATAAATCTGAAACATGGCATGCTTTTGTATTCATTCACACACACACACACACACACACACACACTCTTACTCTGATATCTCTAAAGTCCACCTGTGTGTGTGATCTAATCTCAGTGTTAATACAGCTGTTCTGTGAAGGCCGCAGAGGTTTGTACGTTCCAAACTGACCCTAGGTGTGTGTGTGTCTTGGCGACGCTCAGGCGAGCTGTTCGGGGTGTATCCTGCTTGCGCCCAGTGTCGGATGAGATATACACCAGACTTCCCACAACCCTAGAAGGAAAGTGAGGGAGTGAGGTATCAGATCACTACCGGCTGAAATCAGAATGTGAAACAGTTATTTGCATAACTGCTAAATCCTACTAGGGTCACAGGGCGGTTGGAGCCTATCTCAGCCGACTCTAGAACGGCTTGCCAGTCCATCACAGGACAACACAGCCATTCACAATAACACACCTAGAGGGGATCTGGAACATCCGATTAGCCTAATGTGCATGTCTTTGTACTGTAGGAGGAAACTGGACTACCCGGAGGAAACCCCCACACCCATAGGGAAAACATGCAAACTCCACACGGAAACACCTGAGCTCAGCACTGGAACCAGGAACTTTCTCGTTTTGAGGCAGGAGTGCTAACCACGCCACCACAGCGCCGCCCCTTCTTTCCTTATCAGTTTATAAGCCTTCATGCCTAGTGTATTTACCGGAGCAGATGTTTGCTTGAAGGTGTCACGGTAGTACAGTGGTTAGCACGTCCGCATCACAGTAAGAAAGTCCTTGGTTCAAGTCTAGGGCTCAGCGAAGGTGTTACTGTGTGTTTGCATGTTCCCCATGTGCGTGCGTGAAGGTGTTTCCTCCAGGTTCATTAGGCTAATCAGCTGTTTCGAATTGCCCATAGCTGTGAGTGTGAGTAATTGTGTGTTGGCCCTGTGATGGACTGGCGAGCTATTCAGGGTGTACCTGTGTTCGCCCAGAATCGGCTGCGACAGGCTCCAGGTTCCCCGTGACCCTAGTAGGATTGACTGATACGGCGAATGAATAAATGAATATGTGCATACCCTCAAACAATCAAGAGCTTTACCACTCCAAATAAACAGAAAGATACAAGAACTTTTAAAGTATTTAATACCTATTTAAAGCATCAGACCTGCATCTGAGAACTCGCGTATTGAACTCTATAAATCATACAACGTGAGCAGGGAAAATAGCCGCCAAGACACCATAATGAAACGAGAAATATTCACAGAGCAGATGATCCTCCATATTACTCTCCAGTACATTTACAAAATGTTCTTTTTCCTCCTCTTCGCTCATTACAGTCCTTTGCACTGCAAATAATGATACAGAACCAGTTCCACCGTCACCCATTTCATCTGTCCGGTTAAAATGATTCACACTAAAGTGGACAGAGACTCACAGATGAGGTAGGAAAACCTGAAGGTTACACATAGCCAGCCTGTTAGGACGATGTGCCGTTAGGTCCAGGGCGTGTATTTACATTAAAAAAAATAAAAAAATCATCATGATAAAAAAAAATCTCTGAGCAGTAACATTTCAGAACATTTGTTGACAAAGTAGACAGAACAGCAATTTTCTTGAAAACAAAATGGCTACAAGTCGATTCGATTCACTGTGTCAAATACAGAGGTAACAAAATCCTAACATTTGCCTCGGTGTTCAAAAATGTTCCTGTTTTGGCCATAAATCAGATTTAAAATACAAATGTTCCCATTTGCACAACCCATTTAATGCAAAAAAGTCTCTGATAAGCAATAGCAGTTATTTAGTATGCTAAACAGAGAAAAGAATCAGTCACTGACTGAATATAAATAGTGAAAGGGGACGCAAAAAAATGTCCTTTTATTTCCCGCGCTCGTGTTCCCTCTGCGCTCGTGGTTCCTTTCTATTTGGGGTCCTCGATCGTGCCCTTGCTCAGATCAGTCATTTTAGGGTACTTGACCTTCTTCTGGTCTAGTTCATTCTGAGCCCACAGCAGAAGCTTGAGGAGTTTTGCCAGTTTGGGCGTCGACTCTCGGTTCTCGTAGTCCAGGACAGCTTGGTTTACTTCACTCCATACCTGTAAATACACACAAGTGGGGACTCAGTGATTACCTCAAATAACAATGCCTTACAATAAAAATACATCATATCCAGGGTCCACGGCGCATGAATTCAGCAGCTTTGCCGTGTCCATCCGCACCAACCCTATCGCCGATTTCATCCAGAATAGGGAGGTTCATCATGATGTTTCCCGTCCGTGGTTAGTGCAAAAACACATCCAGTTCCCTCGATAACTCAAATAACTGAGCTGAATACACACATTCACTCTTTATGTAGTCATTTTTTTTTTTTTTTACATTAACAATTCATTCTTTCGCGGAACCACTTAATCCTACTAGGGTCGCGGGAATGCTGGTGCCTATCCCAGCCGACACAAGGTGGGGTACACCCTGAATGGCCCGCCATAAGGCAACACACACACAAACATTCACACACTCCCACCTAGGGACAATTTGGAACAGCCAATTAGTCTAATGTGAATGCTTTTGGACTGTGGGAGAAAACTGGAGTACCCTGGGGAAACTCACACAAGCACAGGGAGAACATGCAAACTCCTCACAGAAATGCCCAAAAACGGGGCTCCAAACCCAGGACCTTCTTGCTGTGAGGTGGACGTGCTAACCACTACTCCACCATGCCGCCGACATGAAGCATTAAACCCTAATATTTTAAAGGTTTTTATTTGTGGTCTCAAACTGCAGAGGTGCATGCTGGGAGTATGGACATTTGAAAAGGGATGCTGTTCTGACTGGTTCTGTGTGATGATGTAATCGGTCCTTTATGCTCGTCATCACACCCACCTCCAACACACGTGCTCTCACACAATCTTTGTGGCAACCCGGAACATGAAATCGTTAAACGGATAATTAAACTAACAAGACAGGTGATATATTAAATGTGGAAATCAGCTAATGAAAGGTGATAATGGAACACTCAGCGTTAACCTTTCCTTCTTTCACTTCAGAACGAATTCGGGGAACACAACAGGGATTCTCGCAGGGTTGCAGCGATATCTATCAGGAGCTCTAGCTTTAGGCAGTGCCTACATCTATATGCACACAATTATAGTTTCATTAGTTATGATGACATTAATTCTCATTATATTTAGTCAAATCTTAACATTTATTTAAATATACTGAATTAAAAAAAAATCAAGAACCAAAAATGCTGAGTTAAACTGATCGATAATTAAATATGCTCATAAATAGTGTTTATTGGCGGAGTGAATGACTGTTTCTGCTGAATCATGGTTACCCTCTTCTCATACCACATCCCTGTGAGATTATGCAATGACTGAGTTATTCCTCCCATGAGTGGCATAATGCATAACATTGAATTGGTCAGTCAGCATGACCAATACACAGGCAGTCCTTGCACCAGGGACAATGACAGGCGTGCACTTTTGTCACTAGTCACAGTGCCACAGATGACAAGTCATGAGGGAGCATGCCACTGGCATACTGAATGCTGGGATATCTGTAACAGCGCATCACTCCACCATCAGCTGGTCGAGAAGTCGATTCAGAGAGACTGGCAGCACTATGAATCGTCCACATGCCCGAAGACCACGTGTGACCACGCCCGCACAGGATGCGCACACGTGGCTCCTGCACCTCCGACCAGGCACTAGGACAGCTGATGAGACCGTCGGGCTGCCAACAGGTGGATATCAGCTCAGACGCACTCGGTCCTGAGTGCTGTGAACTCTGCCCACTGACCCCTGGTTGGTTCAGACTGGGATAACTTATAAATTGTAAACAGAAAATTGTTAGTTTCTTTTGGTTCAGTCTTAAGGCAAGAATAAAAGAATTGTTTTATTGAAATATTTCCATACTGTCCAAAAATCTTTTGAAAAACATTATTTGTGCATTTGTATTTTGTTCAGTGCATTTTGTTTTTAGCCTTCAACAACCAAAATTTGAGGGAGCATCAAGAAAATAAAATGCGAAAAAAAAAATGGTAGGCAATATGATTATACTCTAACACAGCCAGGCCAGGAGGGACTGAGGGATATTATTATTTTACCCGCTAATTATTTTTAAGTAGCCTGATGGACATTATGTAAAGAGTAATGTTTTGGCTATTTGTTGGAGCCAGAGACGTTTCTCCTCTGATCTTTCTATAGAATCCATTTTTATTGAACCTGGCGTTTAGATTTTTTTAGACCCGGCAGAAATTGGGAAACTTGACTGCAGACTGCAATCACCTTCTGTCTCTGCATCATGTTTAGGAGATCTCCGAATGGTGACTCCTCGGGGTTATCAAACGCCAGCAGTGCCAGCGTGCGCTCCATCTCGGACAGACACTCTCTACTCTCCTCACCCTGCTCAGCCAGCTGCGTCTGTGCAAACTCCAGCGCCGCCTCGGTCTCCCGCAGACGAATTAACTCAATCAGGTGCTGCTGCTGCACACGGAACAGACGAGACGGTGGTGTTTAATGAACATGAAAATGCTGGAAATCTCTTCAAATGCTGAAATCAGCAACTAAAATGAAAATGCGCAGAACATAAATGACTGATATATGCTGGTTCTAACAGTAATGTCATTTTGGAGGCAAAACTACTGGTTAAAATAGATCACAGGGGTCCAGAGGACTGCTGTGACCCTGCATGAGTCAAGGTGACCAAAACACAATCTCTGGGGGGCAACCCATGCAACAATTCTGGTGATCCTGTGTCATTTCCTTTCAAAGTTATCACACTAACCGTAGACATGTAAATAAGTAGACCAACCAATGAGCGCTTAGTATACTGTACGAAAATTAAGCTCGCGCCATCTTGGGATCTTACAAAATGTGGCAACTGAGGAGGACCGCAATTTTCTGCTGGATTTATTATGGAAAATTGTAAATAAAACACCGCGGCGTATTTGGGTTGTTGCTTTATTGCTTTAGAACAGGGTCTTATTTGTATATTATGTCTTATTGTGCATAAACAATTCATAATTAGCAAGTTTTTAGCCTGCAGTACTGAAGCTACACCGTAATTATAACTACATACACACGATTTTTAATTTTTTAAAATAATCAGTAGTAATATCGCAGTTAAGCAGAACATACATGTACATAATCATTGTTTAATAAGGTAATCAGTACATTTACAAGTTAATAACTTATAATTCAGTAAAAGTTCTCAGATATTTTGAATATTAATAAACATACATATTACATAAATACATATTTTGAATTAAATTGAAATGTAACTGTTTTTAACAAACTAGTAGTTCTAGTACTACCAAAATAAATTATACTTATAAACTATATACTGACATTTCACTCAAAGCATTGATATGTATTTTGTGATCCTTAAGTTGCTAAGAGCTGCCTTCATGCAAGAAATTGGTTAAAATTTCCTTTGAAATTGTGAAATTTCGCAAAATTTTAATTTTGTAAAAAAAAAACAAAAAAAAAACGCAGGTTTACACTGTATTTATACTATTTGCCGGCACTCGATTCCGAAGGTCCCATGATGGCGCCTGCCGAGCTTCGTTGAAATTCACTTGTTGCGTTACTCGTTACTAACAATTCGTACAGACGGACGGAACCCAGTTCTATAGCTCCCACTCAGCTCCCCGTCAGTGATGGTGGTAACAGTGTGAGGGCAGTGTTTACTCGCCTCATTTGAAAAATTTAGTTTTGCTAATAAAAGGCTATAACACGTATATAAGATTAGCATTCCCACTATTTTGCTAATAAAAGGCTATAGCACGTATATAAGATTAGCATTCCCACTATTTTGCTAATAAAAGGCTATAGCACATATATAGGATTAGCATTCCCACTATTTTGCTAATAAAAGGCTATAGCACATATATAAGTTAGCATTCCCACTGTTTTGCTAATAAAAAGCTACAACACATATATAAGATTATCATTCCCACAGTGTTGTTTTTAACCTGGAGATGGAAGTAAAGATAGCGATTGGTATCTAGAAGTTCAGGGTGCAGACTGTTGATCAGTGCAATGGCCTCCTGAATCTGGCCCTTCAGAATCATTTCTCTGATCTTTATCCTTTCATCCAGTGAGTCCAGGTCAACGCTTGGCTCGATTCCTGATTCCAGTCTGAATTTCTCCGCTGCCTCCTTAAAACCCTCTAAACGATATAAGATACAAGAGTAAGTGTGTAGGGTGGTGGCTTTAAGAAGAATAAACAGTAATGAACAAAAAAGAAATAAATACGGCATACCTGTCACCAAATAATTCATGATGAGCCGATTCATGTCTGCCCGCTGAACGTGGACATTGTTGAGCTTTTCCATCCATTCCTCTCGAGTTATGTCCTCGGGCTTTTCAGCATAACTCATTATTGGGGGTCTTGAAGAATAAAGAATAATTATTTGTTAAAGGGGATGTGATTGTCTGAATAGTCCCAGAGACAAAATGTCAAGGGAACTATTCAACGTTGTCCACCGAGCCTGAGGTAAATCATCGTTTTAGTATATACTACATGTGAATAAAAGGCAAGTTAAATCAATGTTTTTATTGTTTCAATTTTAAGCATGATAGCGGCAGGTGAACTCTTTGAGCAGGACATAAGTCCACTTCGTAACAGCTACTTTTAAAACTTGTTTAAAGCTTTAGTATATACTACACAGAAACATAAGGAAAAACAAACTAAAATGAGCTTTTTATGGGGTTTTTTTGTTGTTTTAAACTGTCACAATCATGAAACCGTGGTATTCCTTCATCATCACTGGTAAACAACACAGTGACCAAATTTTAAGGAAAAAAACATAATTGTGATGTCAGTCATTTATTCTGTGCAAATCTGTAAAGTAGCCAGTTTAGGCTCACAGCTTTCTACTGTTTTATAATCATAACAAAGATTTAGGCACTGCTTAAAAGCGGCGTTCCAAAAAAAATAACTTCTCCTGATAAAAGGCTTCAATGTGAATTAGTTTTGATGACGTCATCGATGATGCAATGTGATGTAAACATCAAGTTATGACCATGCCCTCCCCAAAGTTTATATAGTGTCTGAAAGTTTTACACTATTGAGATAAGATTTCTTTAATGGAAACCCAGTATCACCACAGGGCAGCGAGATGCCAGTCCGCTGGATAGCTTCACTTCCGTAAGCACGATATAGGTGCCAGAAACGTCATGCTTCCTCAATGTGATTGGGTTAAAAGCTTCCTATTCAAATGAGTAATGCATTGCACGTCAGTGATAGTTTATTTTACCAGCTAAAAAACTAAGATACCTCCTGCATATGGCACGTAGAATTCTGTTTATATTATTTAAAAAGTGTATTTTATTTTAGGGCTTAAAACAAGTAACAGTTTGGAGGGGAAGAAAGAGTGGAAGCTACCATCACTCAGACATTCATTCCCATTACCACGGTTTATGTACCAGCATGAGGAATCACCGCAGGATGGACTGACGGACCCAATGTTCGTGGCACAATAAATCAGATCGATGCTATACCACTTTCTCTTAAGTACGGTGCTCCAGGGGGCTCCGCTATGAGTTTACAGAGGAATTTCTGAACTTCAGAGATTCATAAAAATTCATTAAAAATGAACATATATACATTTCAGTATCAATTTAAAGGTTTTTTAAGTACTATGTATATGTGTTATTTATTTAAAAATTGGTTTAGCTTAGAATTTTTGCCCACATATTCTTGTAGTCAAGGCGATGTCACACATGTGACTGACCTGGCAACTACCGGCGCCACATGTGAATAGATGAAGGGGGGGAGAATGTTTACACTTAGCACTGCACTGTAATCCCTAATTAAATTAAAATGGCCTCTGTTCCACTCTGATTTGTAGAATGAATGAGGTGTTGGTGACAGCAATGAATATAACTTCTGTAAGGCTGGATAAAAAATTTTCTCTCGTTTTCTCTTCATGCCTCAAACCGCATGTAATTTTTTTTCCCCTGAAAAATCATGTTTAAACCTCGAAAAACACCTCAGACATGGTAAAAACGACACCGAGCACGATTCCGTGTTAGATGCTGTGATTGTAAAATCGGTTTATTGGTTGGTTTTTGGAACTGCAAGGCTGCTGTTCTATAGACAGTTGTTCAGAGTTTAATAGAAGTTGGGTGTACATGTAAAAGACTGCTCATCTAGGGTGTATTGTACAGTTTTTGTCAATTTACCTATATTTAGCTTTAAAAGCTTTTGGGCTTCGACAGTCTCTTCATTTCTCTATTAAAAAAAAAAAAAAATTAAAAAACGTGCCACATTTACGTTTTCAAAAAGTTCTGATGAGAAACCAGGATTTTTTTTTTTTTTTTTTTTTTTAAATCTGGCCTTACCTAGATTAGACACATCACAACACATCTGTAAAATGGTCAATACAGATTTGCAATACACAAACACTCGTCATCTTATTCAAATATGGCACCCACTGTTGTGAGGTTAATCATGTGACCAATACCCGGATGTCTGGGTCTCCAACCCTGTTCCTGGAGATCTACCTTCCTGCAGGTTTCATCTCTACGCAAAACCTAACACACCTCTTTTAGCTGATCAAGAACTTCTTCAGGCTATAATCAGATGGTCAGATGTGCATCATTTCGGTTGGAGCCAAAGTCTTCAGGAAGGTAGCTCCTCAGGAACAGAGCTGGAGACCCCTGATCGACATTATCCACTTGAAATATGAGTAAAGCGGACCAATCAGATCGCTCCATTCCCTTGTGGTAGACACTAATGCATATTCCTCCTGATAGTGAACCAATCAGATCGTGCTATCCCCGTGTAGTATATACTAAATAAATAAATAAGCAAGTGAATCAAGTTCACATCACCGAGCTGGATACAGACAGACTAGACGTTTTACTTAACATCACTAATAGTAACAAAAGTATAATAAATATAAAAGTGCTGACTTGTGATTCAGTTTCAAACAACTGTATTATACCTGCTAATCACTATCATAATAATCATACTAACTATCCTAAATACTAATCCTTACATTATCAAAAACACACACATGAAGCTAAAATAATTCACACTTCCTGGATATATGTAGGTATGTATGTATGTATAGGGGTTTATTTCATTGGTTTTATAAATCCAGTGATGTGTCCATCAGCAGCACATTGATTATTCAGGCCTGAACCGAAACAACAACCCTGAAGCCTTCAAATCATTCAAAACAAAACACAAACAGCTTCTCCCATCCCTTACTCATCGCTACCTGGCAACTGCTAACCAGCCAAAACACTAAACATTAATAATACTACAGAAACAGTAGCACATAAATCGTGTTTACAAACTGAAAGTCGCTCCTTTTTTACCTGATACTGTTACTGCTAAACAGCAGCTCGTAGTACAGGCGAGCAGGGCCGCGAAACCTCTAATCTCGCGAGAGTTCGTGACAAACGAGATTACGTGTGTTGCCAGATTGATAAAACTCCTGTCAAACGCATGTTCGGGCTTTTATTATGGAAGCCAACATTATGTTTCTGTAAGAACTTTATTGTTATTTTTATATCAAAATGTACTATGTGTTTGTTAATCGAAACGTATTTTCCCAAAAGAAACAATGTATAATGGATTAATCCATTCCTGACGTCCCAAATGGCCCAAACATCCTCGGGTGGTAGCCCACGGCCCAAACGTCCGTGCACAGAGTCCCTCAAGTGACGGCACTCCAGGGGTTTATTCTCTTATCTCCTTGATTTTCTGCTCCTTAAACTTTTCGGACCAGCCTCGACTAGCCTTAAACACTTCAGTTTCAGAACTTGTACCTGGGGTTTTCTTGAGCAAATCCGTGTGCAAAAGCCGTGCTTTCTCGGAAACTCTCGCCAGCCAACTGCTTTTCTTTGATCCAAATCAAGTACAACGTTTCCACCTTATCTAAGGTCTGTGGTCTAGGCTTGGTTACTACAGCCACTGCTTTGGCAACATTAGCATCCTTTATTGCTCCCTTATTCTTTAGAACAGTATGATCGATCACTTTGCTAAGCCGAACTAAAAGCCAGATCCAAAACACGAACGTCATTTTCATGCTTTTGTATGATTTCTTTCAAAATGCATTAGATTCAAGATTCAAGAGTCTTTATTGTTATTATGTTCACACATAACGAAATTTTGTATGAGACTCCCAGCTTCAAAAAGAACCATCAAGGCCATAAACTGCAAGTAACAGCGTCAAGAGCAGAATGTAAACACAAGTAATTATATACACAAACTTTTAAATAGAAATATAAACTCTAAACACATGTGAATAAAAGCTGAGCACTGGGATATACAGTATGTACATTGAATGCACTATGAGATGAAATAGATAAATAGCAGCAGCAGGGTGGATATAAACTAGGGTGTGAACGAAGTAAAGTGCGGCAGTGCGAGACAGTCACAGAGTTTGTGGATTCAATGTCCATTTACAAAGCGCCAGTCCCAGGTGAGAGGAGGGGTGCACCCTGAACAGGTCACTAGAGCTATCACAGAGACTCAGACAATCATTCCCGCCTATGGGAAATTTAGAGTAGACCCCGGGGGAAACACACACTGGCATGAGGAGAACATGCAAACTCCACCTTGTCAGCCAGATGTTGACAGATCTCCAGCGGAGATGGTGGTGACTCTTAAAAGATTGTTATGATATGCCTGATAGTGGAATGAGATAAAACAATGATAACCGCCGCCAAAAAAAAAAGGACAAACATTACAAAAGGTGATTATATACACTACATGCTCCAGAGACAGTGATAACTTAAAAAACAAAACAAAAACAAAACAAACAAAAAAAAAAAACAGAACTGAAACAGAGCATAGTACGAAACTGCTTAACATTTTTACATGATTCAGAATTCCTGGCAGGTCTGTAGCATAGTGGCGCACACCACTGTACAGATCACATGATCTTCCCTTATAGTGCAAAAGTGAAACTGGCAGTTTGAAGCCATTTTTTACTCCTGGCAAAGGGTAGTTACTGTAAACTGCCATAATATAATCGTAATTA
>JAQMYF010000003.1:19742410-19756971 GCA_030014195.1 Neosilurus mollespiculum | reverse complement strand
AATGAGTCACAGTGACCAAAAATTCAAAATTGAGTTAGCCATATCATTTAAAAGAGTAGACTCTAAACTCAATTTTGAATTTTTGGTCACTGTGACTCATTTTGCCAGACTGGGTCACATATATGGATCTGTCTCTGACAAATTATGTTGATGCATGGATGTTCGGTTAAGAAAAAAAAAAAAAACATTCCCACTGAAGTGGTGGATCTAGTCAAGCGGGGGTCATGGAGGCAGGGAAAAGCATCTAGAAGCAGGCGGATATGTCATCTTTTGATTGCTCTTGTTTTCATCTGTGTACAGAGTTTGCATGTTCTCACCGTGTTTGTGTGGGTTTCCTCCGGGTACTCCAGTTGTCTCCCACAGTCCAAAGACATGCGCATTAGGCTAATTGGCTGCTCTGAAACTGCCCCAGGTGTGAGTGTGAAAGGATGTGTGTGTGTGTGTTGCCCAGCACTGGTCTGGTGAGCTTTTCAGGATGTACCCTGCTTTTGCTTATTGTTGGCTGAGATAGGCTCCAGGCTTCCCGCGACCCTAATAGAGGATTGAGCAGAACGTGAAATGAGAATTAGTAAATATTTGGAAGATTTAAAATGTGTACTATTTCTGTGTTTATATATATATGAGGTGTGGCTATTAAAAAACAACACTGGCCTAATGTAGATAATTATGTAAGGTGGTTTACATTAACCACAAGGCAAGCGTAAATATCTGGTGGTACATCTGTAGCAGCCCGCATGTTCGTCTCAGTATTACGCCTTGTTTGAAAAATGGTCAGTAAAAAAACTCAAGCAAAGGGCCTAATGGGCATGTCTTCGGACTGTGAGAGGAAACCGAGGTACCCAGAGGAAACCCATGCAAGTACAGGGAGAAAATGCAAACTCTGCACAGAAATGCTCTTGCCGAGCCTGTGACTTGAACCCAGCATGTTTATGCTGTGAAGCATACATGCTAACCACTATGCCACCATGTCACCAGTAGTGTGTAGTTCCTGAAGAGAAATATATTGAGGGGGAAAGTAACTGAAATGTAAGTTTTCCTAAAATCTATCAAAATATCATCAGAATATTTAAAGGAGCCGTGTCATGATTTTTTACCCAAAATTAGTTGCCAAGGTGTCGTCTAAATATGCCATGAATGTCCGAAATCCCTTTTCAGCTTGCAAACAAAAAGGTGTTGAGAGATTTGGAGCCCGATATGAAGTGGGTAGAGATGGACCTAGATGGACTTTTTGAAATCTTGTTGTGCTGAACAGTTTTCAAAGATTGAAATCACATTACGGATCCCAAATAAACTTGATATGTGACCCGCTCCAGCATAATACGGATGAAGTCACAAGGTCGAAGTAAGTTGAAAATGGCGTACCTGGACAAAAATGTGATATCGCCGAAATCCTTCAGAGCATAATCATCAGCATGAGCAAGTTCAAATATCCATAAACACAATCTGTTCATGCTGAAATACTTGTCTGAAAAAGGGTTTCATGTCCACGTTGTTGTAAAACAATAGAAATATCCACTTATTTTAGCGATTTTCAATCCGCTTTTGTGATTGCTCAGGGTATTTCCTTATTATCCATATTCACTACCAGAATCCTCTCACTACTTACAGAATCCTAGGAGGATTCCCCCACTCATATAACGCTAAACCAATGAGAAGCCTCAAAACAGACATGACTCGGTGTAAATAGAACTCATCTGTTAATAGGAAGACGCTAGTACGATGGTGCTGATTGGTTGAGAGGCGGATTAATTTAGTTTATGGTTGCTAGGGGGGTTTTCAGATGAGGACATTCAGAAACTGGTCCTTTAACTGTAATTACTATTTTCTCAAAAGTAGCATTTCCTGATTAGCCACAAACAAAGTGATGTAACTCGGTCCATTTTCATGAATAATCATGTTTTATACCTCATTTTGAAGCAGATTCAATTCTCTTTCTAAATATATCAATATCTCAGTATGTCAAATTATCTACTTAATTTTTATTATTATTTTTTATTCCGTATTACGCTGGAGTGGGTCACATGTATGAACCCAGTTCATGTCTTGTATCCTTTGTAAACCAAATTTCCAATCTTTATGAATGATGAAGTCTTGTTAAATAACATCATTCATGAAGTTCTGGCTATTTTCCTGGAACATGACACGGCCCCTTTAGTCAGGACGGCTGAATTTCTTGTTTTGCAAACGTGCATCATGGATTTTTGATGCAATTTTTTTTTTGTTGTTTTTGTTTTTGAGGGCACTGAATCTGTGGAAAAGAATAAGTGAGTGACACAATATCATCTGTACAATCCTACAAGTAACCTTGAATTACTGCTACTAGTCTGAGTAGAGGACAGTTCACAGTTGCCCCTTCCACTATTTAGGATGCCTACCAAAGATTAGTATTAAAACTTAAATAAATAAATAAATAAATAAAACGAATAATTGTGATTTGTGTTGTCCGTGTCTCTTCCTTCACACCCAGACGGCGATCCCATTGTTGTGCAGCCGTCTTCAGCTACAGAAACCACTCAGCTAACAGATGGTCACCACACCAGCTACCGCACCGACACCTCACTCAACTAGATGACTCCCTAACTTTCCTTCCTCTAGAACATCAGACCAGCAGAGGAAGCCATCCTGCGTCCCCCAAATCCAGGGACTGCTGAGAGAGCTGAACGAGTGGACAGGTGTCTGTCTGTCTGTCTGTCTGTCTGTCCGTCTGTCTGTCTGTCTGTCTGCTGTGAAATGCTCTCAAAGCTCAGGCTCGTCTCTGCACATGTAAAGGAGCAAGGTTTAATTTTTCCTTTACATTTAATTTTCTTTTTCAGTCCAAAACCGCACTTTGTTTGAAATACTGTTCTGGTGTCTGCATGCGTCCTCCACACGGTCATCACTCAGCCCTGCTCAGTCTTGTATTTCTATAGATAAAGATATTGATGATGTTTTAACTGATACATTGACATGCATTCTTTTAACGCAGCGTGGTTAGATAATAGTGTTCTTGCAGTACCCTGACATCCGTATATACACTCGAATTAATTTATTAACCTGCACTCTGCACCCCAGACAAATCTCTTAAATCTAGTTGATTGAGTTAATGATTATTACTAATAATGTTATGAGCTTCAATATTAAGTGCTTTTAGGTTTTTACTAGGATTTTATAAATCCACCACAACTCAGTACTTTGGCCTGTGTACTGAATATAGAAAGGGTTAACCATGTGACCACATTTTAGTTCAGATCTGTTTGTGTTACTGTTTTAATGCACAACTGAGTGTAAACCAACTGCTGTCCATACAGCCTGCATCTACTGTACAGCACTACAAAGAAGTTTCTAGAACGTGGGTTTCGAACCCCACACATACTGGATTCATGTGCTTCTCATGTCCAACCCTCAAGATTTGGTGTGTGTGTGTGTGTGTGTGTGTGTGTGTGTTGGGGTCATGATTTTATATTTTAGCCTCCATCACACTCAAACTCCATGAAAACTGAACCGCGTCTGGAGAATTTCAAAGAAAGCACTAGGGGCGTGGTCAAACTGGGAAAATGTGCAGTTTTAGTTTACTCCGTCGTTACTGCATTTAACCTGTTTCCACGTTAGACCACATCCAATGTGTTTTTACTGAGTTCTTACCATGACCAATCAGATCGCATTATGCACTTACAGTGTTCTTAGTGCGTGAGAATAAATACTGTGCCACGTTCGTTCTACAAGTGTCCAAATTTAGGGGGTGATAACACTAGAGGTGCGATAGAAAAGCAACCAACACTAATTTAAAAATTAATTAGCTTTTTTTTTTTTTTTTTTTTTTTTTTTTTTTTTTTTTTTTTTTTTTTTTGGTGAATTTTGAAATTTGCGTCAAGATGTTTAGCGACTCCACATGCGAGCAAATATTTTGATGCTTAAATACATGTATCGCAAAAAAGTCGCGTAACAACTTTTGCGACTGATTTACAAGTAATTTGTGATCGGTTTGCGGATGTTTTTTCGATAAAACCGAATCTCTTGTTGTAAATCAGTCACATTTTGTTCGCTTTTTGTTCTCAAACCATTCGAATTGTATTCGTGCGTTATTAACATGAACAAAATGCAAATGAAATATGAATGATAACAAAATATATATGGGATATGTAGGATTCCGGCAAGTCTTAAACTTTCCATGTGGAACTCTCCAACTTGTTGCTTTTCCTTGCAAACAAAAAAAACCCGAATAATTTGCGAGCAAAATGACAACTTTGTGACCTTCTTGCGGCACATGCAGACTGTTTGAAAAGAGCTTGAGCCTACTTCGCGTCCGAGCCTTGTTTTGCGACATTCGCAGAAATTTTAAACGTTTGAAATTTCTTGCGATGAGTTCTCGAACCAGGCGACCAAAATGCAATGCCACGAATGTTGCGTGACAAATTTGAGAATGAAAAGCGCCAGTCGCTTTTCTGTTGCACCTCTAGTGTGATCACCCCTTTACCTTCCACAAGTCCACGCCAATCCTGTACAGGGGACCCAAAAAAACCTCCCACAAAAAAGGTTAACGATTGTTCATTTATTTTTTGTGTACATGAAACTTAATTCAGTGCATTTCTTATTTGGTGGATCTGTTACCATTACATTGATCTGCATCTCTTCAGTGAGATGGAGCTCCAGCACACACAGCTCAAAAATCATTGGAAGTGCTGCGGGAAATGTTTCGGATCAGGTGATCTCATTGTATGGTGATGTTGGGTATTCGGACCGTTCCCCTGACCCCTCCCCTTGTGATTTTTTTTTTTTTTTCTGTGGTGTCCATTGTAGGGCAACACACACAGACACACTCCTATTCACTCTCACACCTAGGGGCAATTTGGAACAGCCAGTGAGCCTAATGTACATGTCTTTGGACTGTGGGTGGAAACCGGAGTAACCGGAGGAAACCCACACAAGCATGCAGAGAACATGCAAACTCCGCTTTTGTTTTTTTTATACATCTGTAGGCCACGGGAAAAGTGTAGTTTTTATTTTATTTTACTTTTTTTTTTTTTTGTGATGTGCAAATACATAATGGCCCCAATGTGTTATTTCCTTTCGTGTGAGCTACGCGGAAGGTACTGTGACGCGCAGATTTTTGTTCCGCAGGAATTTGTGTGTGTGTTTGTCTGCCCACAGTCCACGGGTGTGCGCTCGGTCCTAGTAAGTTGTTCAGTTTAGCAAGCCACTGATTAGCTGAATCATATCGCACATTCCTGTGTCCCAAGACTCGAAGATGTCAGTTTTTAAAGATGAATTTTTCCACTAATCACATAGTAGCTAATGTCATGTCAGTTGTAATATTAGTAGTATTGGCGTAAACACATCATTCAGGTAACATAACGTAGCTTAACGGAAGGCCCTATTATACAACATTAATTTATGTTCTTTAAACACTATTACCATTTTTGCACAGTTTTTCCATCAAAAGTGAAATTTGAGAGTTTCATGTGACATTATATATGCCAGTTGGTGCCACGCGGAAGGTCAGTGAACACGTGTGTTCACCCCACCAGTCATTTAGCACATTAGCATGTAGCATCCTTATAGCACAAAGATAAATGTTTAAAAACAGTGACTTCATTTCTGTAGCTTAGATATAGGCAGGTCTGTTAGGATTGTTACACCCGAAGCCAGAGGCCCGTCACAGACGGAGCTTATCCTGAGTTCTGTAGCGTGAAGCAACTGAGTTCAGCTCCTCCTGGATGAAACACTAGATAGCAGGTTACCTTCCAAGTATTCTTACTGGTACCCTTTTGAACTGCCGGGTGGACAGAGGCGCACTTGAGATTAAGACCTTACCCGGGGGTCTGACGGGGATTCAAACCCATGACCTCTCGATCATGAGCACAGCATCCTGATCACTACATCTCGGCCCCACAGCTTATATATAGAAGGTATACAACTGCATAATCGCAAGGCGTGTGTGTGTTTGTGTGTGTGTGTGTGTGTGTGTGTGTGTGTGTTGGGGGGAAGGGGGGGTTAATCTTCACTGGTATGTGTAAATAGTAATATCACTTCTGCCACCTGATCATGACCGCTTCTGCGCTGTACAGTCTCTCTCTGTGTTATGCTTCTTCCTCGCTGATCTCCGAGGATGAATAGTAACTTCGAAATACCTCTGAACATGTATACCCAGGGCTCCTCATTACCCAGTGTCCCTTCTGTTAAGGGTATCTTCAGTTCTGTTGAAAGGAATTTCATTTGCATTAATAATGTGATATTAATGCAAGAAAAACACTGATTATTTACTGGAATATCATTTTTGCAGTCAGAATTTAAAAAATCATAACTTATAACTTATCTTAAATTTCACATGTTTTAAGATTTTTTTTTTCATTAATGTATGTATGTATGTATGTATGTATGTGTATGTATAGTATAAAACTTTATTTTGTGTATTTTATTTTATGATTAAGGCCAGATAAAAAAATTCCTGGTTTCTCATAAAAGTGGCGCCACATCTAAATTTAGAATTTTTTAAATTATTTTTTTAAAACCATTCTCAAAACCTCAGAAAACGCCCCAGACAAGGTAAAAATGACACAAAAGGCGATTTGACATTAGATGGTGTGATTGTGATGGTGAGATTGGTTTAGTTCTGCTTGAAATAGTTCTACTTTCTAAAGATTTTTGGAACAAGGCTGCTGTTCTAGTTTCAGAGTTTAATACGTGTTAAATGTACGTGCAAAAGACTGCTCATCTAGGGTGGATTGTGAAGCAGAAAATTGAAGTAAACAAGTACTTCTAAAAGGTTCTTGTTATTTATTCTTGTTTATTTATTCTGAAATCTCTTCAACAAATTGCTGGAAGTCGCCTCAAGTTCCCATCTTCCTACATTTAGCTTTAAAAGCCCTTGGGCTCCGACAGTCACCTCGTTTCTCTAAAAAAAAAAAAAAAGAAAAAAAAGAAAGAGTGCTCCATTTAGGTTTTCAAAAAGTTCTGAGGAGAAACCAGGAATTATTTTATCTGGCCTTAAATGTACTTGCTTAGTTTTTAAATATCTGTACATTTACATATCACACCTGTAGTCGTGTGTACAGACCAGTAATATTGTTAAAATAATGGAATTTTCCCATTCTGCCAAAAACCAAACTACCTAAAAAAACGGATTCCTAATCTGAACACTCAGTGTGAGTCAAATATTCACATTTGAATCAAATTAATATTAACA
Organism: Neosilurus mollespiculum; assembly: GCA_030014195.1. Taxonomy (NCBI): domain Eukaryota; kingdom Metazoa; phylum Chordata; class Actinopteri; order Siluriformes; family Plotosidae; genus Neosilurus; species Neosilurus mollespiculum. The sequence continues at coordinate 19,749,809 of JAQMYF010000003.1, read as the reverse complement.
AATTCATTTTTAACATTATATTACATTTATACAGTGTATAGAAATATCCGTTCACGATGAAGCATCAGGACAGCAGTGTGTCTGTTTAAAAGCCCTAAAGAAAATCAATCACCTCCCCAAATTCCTACAGTCATGCTAATGATGGTAGTGGCACCGTAGAGACAATGTTATATCATTTATTTTCATATGCTTTTAAAAACTAGTTGTAAGGTGTGTACAGATGTGGCTGTTCAGCCGAGCAGCTGTGTTGTTTTGTACTGTAGCTGTATGTGTTAAGTTTTTCATTGTAGCAGGGATACTGTGTGTGTGAGAAAGATGGGTTTATTTCCTGTTGTATAATAAATGTTTATAAATCCCATTGTGAGCTTTGTCTTGCTTTTGAGTTAATGAGCTAATTTCTTTCTTCATCTAAACGAGGTTACATTGTAGTAAAGCCCTCCCATCACAGATACGGTGGTCTTCCTTGGTTTTACTGATGCCCTCTTTTTCCCCTGTCCGATTCCGATCTGGTGGCTTCAGCAGGAGATCCCCAGAAGTAAGTCCTGTATCACCACCAAACTTTCAGAAGGTCTCAAAATGCTTCAAGGACACATCGGGTGTTTTTCATGCGGATGGGAGGCAGTGCACTGGAAAACACCTGGCTCACCAAGGATGAATCAGTTCTGTACTCACGAGAACTTGATCCAGAAGTCAAGAAAAAAAACGAGTGAACTTCTGAGATGACTGAGAGAGAAAGACCTACTGCACTGCTTGGATCGGTGAAGGACCAGAATGCAGTGTGTAGTTCATTCATTCACCAAACTGCGTGAACATAGTAGGGTTAAAGCCTATCTCAGCCGACTCTGGGCAAAAGCGCAGTACACCCAGAACAGCTTGCCACTCCATTGCAGGGCCAACACACACACACATTCACACGTAGGGGCAATATAGTTCAGCCTAATATGCATGTCTTCGGAGTGTGGGAGGAAACCGGGGTATTAATGGATTTTCAACCATATTGAATTATCAGTAGTCATTCTGGGTAAAACAATTAGATTCAGCACTATCAAAATATGTGAAATAACACTAAGTTAAAGCTATAGACTCATTCAAGCATGCCACAAGCCGATTTTGAGTGTAAATGAGGTGTTACCATTTTCCAGCAGTTATGTACAGTGAGCTACAGGGGACCTAAGTTTCATTTTGGAAACACTTCTTCATATTTTGAAGGTGTCAGTTTGTTTTCAGTTTGTGAGGTTGGGTAATTCCTTTCAGAGTGTTTAAACATTGCTTGAGGTGTTCCTCATGGGTCAGTGTTGGGGCCAAAATTATTTATCACAAATATATAACATACAAATGACATTCAAGGTGCAGATTTCAATGTTAATAATATTAGAGTTGTTTGCAGATGATACAAATATATTTTTTTCTGGAAATTTACAGCAACTACTGCAGGTTATCACTGAAAAATGAGCAAATTAAATATGTGATTCAATATAAATAAATTAATAAATTTGAGCAAAACAAAGATAATGCTGTTTGGTAGTTATAGAATGAATGCACAAGTTCAGATACAAATAGATGGAGTTGAAATTGAAAGAGTTCATGAAAAATTTCTTGGGGTAATTATAGATGAGAGAATCATTTGGAAATCACACATTAAATATAAACAAACACAAACTATCAGGGTGCACTTTAGTATTAAATAAAGTAAAGCATGTTCTAGATCATAAATCACTCCAGATTCTATACTGTTCACTAGTTTTACCGTATTTCAATTACTGTGTGATAGTCTGGGGAAATAATTACAAAAGTTCGTTACATTCATTATTAATTCCTCAGAAAAGAGCGATTCAAATTATTCATAACGCTGGGTACCGAGATCACACCAACTCATTATTCTTGAAGTCAAAATTGTTCAAAGCCAAAAATAATATATAACCGAGAAATATTCAAAATCTATTCAGGGATAGAGGGGAAGGGTACAATTTGTTTACAAACAAAAACAAAAATGTTTTTGTATATCAGTCATCGGAGTCAAACTATGGAACAGAATGAATGTGGACCTTAAGCAATGTCTAAACATTAAACAGTTTAGAATCAAATATAAAGAAATCATTTCACGGGTTACAGGGATGAAGAGGGGGCGAGTTAATAAACACGTGTTTACATTCTTCTACTTATTAATAGGGTTACTTTATTAATTTCTTTCCTAGTATATTGTATAAGTATTCTATATTATTATTTCTTCTATTTATCTTTTTTTTTTTGTTCTTTTCTTGTAAATATATTTTGGTAGAATTGTTGTGTTTATTATAATTATATTACTATCATTACTTCTATTATTCTTACTTTTGTTGTTATTATTATTACTATTATTATTGTCTTTTCTTTAGTCATTTTATTTAATTATCTAAGTGATTTATTTGGTCATTGTTTGTACTATCTCTAAGCCCTCTTTACTGTCCACTATTTTTACATATTCGAAATAAACATTCATTCATTCATTCATTCATGGTCATGTGTATCTGTGACTTTTGCTTAAAAAATATGTTATCTCCGGTAGAGTTTGTGCAGGTTAACAAGGTAATGATCTGTAGGTTTCTACTGTAGGTCAGCTACGGTTCTCTGGGAGGTTTTGAGTGTAAGACTCGTTTCTTTATTTGTACATAAACCGCAACAGCCTTCATTAAGTTTTTGTATGAAAAGATCTCTCTTATGTAATATACTGCTTTCTTGATTGATATACAAACATTTTTTTTATGTAACTTTTTTTTTTTTTTTTTTTTGCTGGAAAACTAATGTTTGGAATGTAAAATATTTTTGTACTGACTCACTAATCTACAAATTATAAAATAAAATCTATAGTAAAGTTCATACTAAAAGAATAGGGTGCTTAAGACATTTGCACAGTGCTGTATATTAATTATAATAATATGTATTTGCCTTATATTTAATAAGTTTTATAAGTAAGATCAATCTATACTGTAATCAATATGATCTGGAGTAGCCGTGGTATGAACATCCATTCGTCTAATTTATGTTTCAAGAAAACTTTGCATTTTGTTTTCCTTGTTTAGGTTTACTATACTTAAATATAAGCATGGTGTTTACCTGATATGGACATGACTTGCCAACACTGAGGCATGTAGAGAAGGAAGGGTTGCCAGCAAGTAACCAGACACCCCAACACACACACACACACTGAACTTGGTGCTCTCAGCATATCTATTGCCCAGTAACAGTACATTGGAGGATCCTGGCTGAGCAACAAGGGGACAAAAACAAAGTAGAGAAAGAAGTTCAGGACAAATTCCAGGCATATAAAGGCTGACCTGAGGATGGTAAGATCCCTGAAGAGGCATATCCGTTTTCTCGCACACACCGTTCGTGATTTTTCTTAGTGCCTCAGTGGTGGGACACAATCATGTCTCTTCCACTGGACCTGAACTCCTTCCCCAGGGATGCTTCACTGGACACACTGGAGAAGCAGCTCTGCTGTCCCATCTGCCTGGAGGTCTTTACCAAGCCTGTGGTTATACTGCCTTGCCAACACAACCTCTGCCGCAAATGTGCCAATGAACTTTACCAGGTAAGGACAAGTTACTGGATTGTTATGGGGGATGATTTACTCCACCATTGGCTCCTACACTTAGGAGGTTAGTAGTAAAATGGTAATACAGGGGTTAAGGTTTTGAGCTGATGCTTGGACGGCTGTGAGTTCAAATCCCTCCATCAAGCTGTCACTGTTGGGTCCTTAAGCAAAGACTTGAGCCCTTTAGCGGTTCGATGAGATCTGGTAACAGGACTGTTAAAAATGTCAACCAAATCAACAAATACAAATGTGAACAGTTAAGAAGGGTTCATTCTTTATTTAACACAAAGAGTTATTAATACATGGCCTCTCTGGCTAAGATATTTTGCCAACTAATCATACGATTAGAAGGTATTAAGCGTGTTAAAAAATTGCACTTAAACTACTATAGGGGGCAATGAGTAATATTTAAATGCAAAACACTTGACTACTAGAAGCCGATGTCAGTATGCAAATCCTGGACAGGTGTGTGCACTATAAATACCTACACACAGTCCTACATTCACTGCCATTGAGACAATGGACGTATCACTTGTCTATTCTTTTTTTTTTTTTTTTTTAATCAATTACATCAGTGTGTATCAATAATTAACAGTAACTGACCAAAATTAAAAAAAATAAATAAAACAGACTACTCTAGCATTGTGCATAGTGTTTAAAGTGCATAAGGTGACTGGGGAGGGGTATCTTGAAGGGTGCTGACTCTGTAGGTATTCTACATTTTAATAGGCTATCTCAGCCGACAAAAGGCACACCCTAAAACAGCGCACCAGACCATTACAGGACCAACACACTGTTATGGCTTGAACCCAGACGTGTGGTAGAACCCAAAAGCACACCCGGAGGCGAGATGAAAATTTAAAGGCATTATTTGAGCAAAGGAAGGAAAGCAGAGGGAACCAGGGCCCGGGGGGTGAGGAAGGAATCCGTGTAGACGGGGCAGAAGCGCTGGACGGGCAATCCCGGAAGAGTGTCTGTCCGCGTAGTAGAGATGGGTCGGGAGCACTGGACGAGCAACCCTGGAAGAGAGTGTGTCCGTGTCGCAGAGATGGGGCGGAAGCGCTGGGGCTCGAGTAGGCACTGAAAGGAAGAAAAAACAACAGTCATAAACAACGGGGCTGAGGAAACACAAACCCGATAGCTTCAAACGTTCTCTAGCGAACTGGCTGAGATACCGCGTAAGCTGCTAGAATACTCTGGCGCCGGAGAAGTCTCCCAACAGTGCTTAAATGCCGGTGGTGATTGCCGGAGATCCGGAACAGGTGTGCAGGTGTAGGTGGAGCCCCATGCCGCCGGAAGCTGCCCCCATCTCTGTGAAAACAACACAAAAGAGACACCACGCAAGAAAACATAGGCGAAACTAATGCACACGTGAACGCAATCACCACACACACACAAGTATTCACACTCACACCAAGAGGCAGTATGGAAGAGCCAACCCCAGTATGCATGTCTTTGGACCGTGGAAAGAAACCAGAGTACCCAGAGGAAACCCACAAAAGCACAGGGACAACATGCAAACTCCACGCAGAAACACCCACACAGAGCCCGGGAATCAAACCCAGGACCTTGTTGCTGTGACCACTATGTCATCGTATCTCCCTTTTAAATCACTCCTCCCCTCACTCACTCACTCACTCGCCAAATCGCTTAATCCTACTAGGGTTGTGGGGAGGCTGGTGCCTATCTCAGCCGGCACTGGGTGAAGGTTGGGTACATGCTAAACGGTTTGCCAGACCATCGCAGGGCAACACACACATAACCATTCACACTTACATCCACATCTAGGCTCAATTTGGAACAACCAGTTAGCTTAATGTGCATGTCTTTGGACTGTGGGAGGAAACCGGAGTACCCAGAGGAAACCCACACAAGCATGGTGAGAACATGCATACTCCACACAGTATGAGTGAGCCCGGGACTCCAACCCAGGACCTTCTTGCTGTGAGGTAGATGTGCTAACCGTTCTTGTGGGTTTTTTTTATTATTATTTTCTTTTGGATTCTTCCTAATTTTTCTCCCTAATAGTATTACCTTCCCTAACACACGACCACCACCAACCAGGAAGGAGCATAAACATGCACGTGCCCACTCCTTGACATGCAATGCTGCCACCCGCCTTTTTTCGAACTGCTGCGCATGCGTATTTGGGGGCGGTCTAACACACTTGGAGGGAAAGCGCTATCCGCCCCCTCATACAAATGAGCTCACAGACGCCCATGATTGGCTGGTGATCACTGTGAGTGACAGGAAAGTGAGCGTATGCCATCCCTCCCTCCTGTGAGAACTCGGCCAATTAGCTCCCATGGACTCCCGGTCACGGATGGCTGTGGCATCAATCCAGATTTGACTGTTCTTCTGGTTTTGAATAAACTTATTGATTCGGAGGCGGCTTGATAGCGTAGTGGTTAGCACATCGCCTCACAGCAAGAAGGCCTGGGTTCGATTCGCTGTGTGGAGTATGCATGTTCTCTGTGTGTTTGTGTGGGTTTCCTCCGGGTACTCTGGTTTCCTCCCACAGTCCAAAAACATGCACAGTAGGCTGAATGGCTGTTCCAAATCACCCCTAGGTGTGTGAGTGTGAATGGTTGTATGTGTGTTGGCCCTGTGATGGCCTGGCGAGCTGTTCAGGGTGACCAGAATCGGCTGAGATAGGCACCAGCCTCCCCGTGACCCTAGTTAGGATTAAGAGGCTTAGAAAGTGAAGAAGAAGAAGAATTCAGTTTAAGTCCAGTAAGCAGATCACTTTCCACCACTGGCTTTGTATCACAGACTCCAGATTAGGAACAACAGTGAACCAATTTTAAATCAAATCTGGAAGAGAAAGAGGGAGACACAGCAAGTGTCTTTAATTGCTTTTTATACTTCAGATGAGTCTGTGTCTGTGAGATTTAACCAACAAGCACGTGTTCAAACATGCTTATATTCACTGGTTTATTACTGGAACATCTGAACACACACCTCAGTGGAACTGGACTGCCACCGAGCACCTCTGCTCAGAGCCGGGACTGTGATTTCCATTTGACCCATATGTCTCAGCTGCTGAAGCCTTTTAAAGAGTGTAACTATTTAGGGCCACTCTCTCTCTCTCTCTCTCTCTCTCTCTATCTATCTCTCTCACTCACACACACACACACACACACACACACACTCCCTCCATCATGGTTTCCTGTGTATCTTGTACCTCAGAGGGGAAAATAAATGCAGCAACTGCAGATTATTTGTCTTTAACTGGAATTATTGCCGGCACCAAAGAGACATGGCTGTTTACAGAACATCACTGTTAGTTTCCATGTCAGTAATGTATTTCCAAACGGGAATGGACTCAAGGGGGATTTTTACATTGCTCAATTCATAAGCAGCTGGTGGTACAGGGTAAGAATTTCACTAACTTGGCTCATATGTACTCACTCACTCATTTGCTAAACAGCTTAATCCTACTGTTAGGGTTGCAAGGAACACATCTCAGCCAACTCTAGGCAAAGTCAGAGCATCGCAGGGAAACACACACACACACACACACACACACACACACACACACACACACACAACCACTCACACTCCCATTCACACCCAGGGGCAATTTGGTACAGCCAATTTGCCTAATGTGCTTGTCTTTGGAGTGTGGGAGGAAACGTACCCAGAGGAGACCCACACAAGAACTGGCACAACATACAAACTCCACGCAGAGATAGCCAAGCCCTAGACTTAAACCCTGGACCTTCTTGCTGTGAGGCAGATGCGCTAAACACTATGTCACCAGGCCACCAAATATATATATATATATATATATATATATATATATATATATACAGAGAGAGAGAG
>JAQMYF010000003.1:19709367-19728792 GCA_030014195.1 Neosilurus mollespiculum | reverse complement strand
CACACACACACACACACACACACACACACACACACACCTAGGGGCAATTTGGAACAGCCAATTAGCCTAATGTGCATATATTTGGATTGTGGGAGAAAACTGGTGTACCCAGAGGAAACCCACACAAGCATGGGGAGAACATGCAAACTCCACACAGAAACGCCCAAGCCAAGCCTGGGACTCAAACCCAGGAACTTCTTGCTGAGAGGCAGATGTGCTAACCACTACGCCACCGTGCCACCCTTGATGAAAACATTTCTTAAAAATATCAGATTGCTTTTGTTTCTTCTAACATCGCAAAGACTATTGGAGTCTTTTTAAAACTTCACCATTATAATTCCCTGCAGCAATTAAAACAGTTATATTACAATCTTATACAGTATCTCATATGCGATTCTTGCACGGGGGAAGCCTACAGATCATATTTAAAGGTTCTCCAAAACAAACTAAAACCATATTGTCAGCTTAATGTTCTTTGCTCATTTATGTGGTAAAATACAGATAATACTTTGTGATTGATTAATATCCTAGAAATCTTGACTGTAGGAAATGTTTATAAACTCCAGATCTAAAGCTCGTCCATAAGAACAAAAACATAAGAACAAACTGTTGGAACAAACAGTGGTCAAACGATGTGAATAACCTACCAACAATCACTCTGTTTGACACTGTCAATTACTGTTCATTTTAGTTATACATCCCCTGGCAAAAGTTATGGAGACACCACTCTTGAAGGATGTTCATACAAATGTTTCATTTTGTAAAAAAAAAAAAAAAAAAAAGAGAGCACAGGGGAGTTTGCATGTTCTTCTGTGCTTGTGTGGGTTTCCTCTGGATACTCCAGTTTCCTCCCACAGTGCATATTAGGCTAATTGGCTGTTCAAATTTGCCCCTAGAATGTGAGTGTGAATGGTTGTGTGTATATTGGCCCTGCGATGGTCTGGTGAGCTGTTGATGTACCCCACCTTCACTCAGTGTTGGCTGAGACATAAGTGAGAGTGCTGTAGTCAACTGGAACTGCAAAAAACAAAGCCACTGTCCCTGTCAGCGTGCCGATCAGCCTCTAGTTAGATCGCCTTGGTGATTCGATAGAAATTGATTTTTACTAATTTTTTAAATTTCTTTTATAGAAAGACTTTCCAGGAATGTTCGCAGTGTCTGTACAGATGACCACTGCACAGAATTGGACCGTTCTGACTGAAAAGACTACATTTGAATCTTACTTTTGGGTATAGTGTTGGCTGCTGATGTGTTGTCTTTGTGCACACTAGTGCACATGTATTGTGATGATGTTGAAAAGGACCCGTGCAACCACAGACCATTTATAAGGTAGACCGTGCAACGAGTGAATTTCGGCAAAGCTTGGCAGGAGGCGTCTTGGGACCTTACAAGTCGAATGCTGGCAAATAGTATACATGCATACAGTGTACAGTGTCAGCCTGCGCTTGTATTTATTTATTTATTTTTAAGAAAATTTTGACCCATTTCTTGCAGATAAAGAATATATGTATTCTATGAATTCATGCCAGACTCTTATAAATAAGGTGTGAAATGAAATTCACCTTGCATTATTAAAATGCTAATACAGCAATACTGATTATGTGTGGTAAATTGTATTAAATTTAATAAAGAATAATTTCACATATGCAGTTTACTAAAAAAACAGCTGTGTGAAGTATATGAGCATGAACAAAGGTTACATTTAAAACAAAATACTGACACCTTGTTAATAATTTTACGTGTTAAACATTAGGTCAATTAAACGTCTAAATAAAACTTATTATTTAATTACACTCTGAACCAGGTATAAAGTTGTTGTGTCACATAAATATTATTAATATATATATAACATGAACATGCGTCATATACATACATTATATATATATATATATATACACACACACACACACACATAACATGCACATCCCAGTTCATTTAAGCTGTGATAAATAAAAAAAATACTATGTGTATTTTATTTTATATCTAGTACGATTATATTCAAGTTATATATTATATCTTACATATTACGGTTGGACCCTCACAGGTATGATGAAATATAACAGTTGAAATTTTACATACAGTAACTGCTGTAAATAACATAAATCTTGAGAATATGTGGTAAATCAATTGAAAAGTATGAATACACATTTTGCACAATCATAATATATTATTAATTATAAATACAACTCTGGAATGCTATGATTGCAATAATATATTATTAGAACTAATAATTTCATCAGTAGATCTTCAAAGAAGAAATGATTTATTATCTGACTTATGAATATTTACTTATCTCTGACATCAATTTTAAAAGAAATATAAGTAGTACTCTATATATAAGTTGAATCTGTCCCTGCTGAGCCTCTGCACACATGACTTCCTGTGTGTTTATTTATTTATATAAAGTATAATTCAGGCCTACCAGGTATAAGCCAAGCTGCTTTTTGGACTAGCCAGTTAAACTAGTTTACACCTATAACCATTACAAACTACTTTAAATTCCCTTTACTACGAAGTTTAATTTTAGCCAGTTTAAAAGTTAAAAATCGTGTGTATGTAGTTATAATTATGGTGTAGCTTCAGTACTGCAGGCTAAAAACTCGCTAAGTATGAATTATTTATACACAATAAGACATAATATACAAATAAGACCCTGTTTTAAAGCAATAAGGCAACAACCCATATACGCCCCGGTGTTTTATTTACAATTTTACACAATAAATCAAGCAGAAAATTGGGATCTTCCCCAGTCGCCTTAAGGAACCTGTGGTTCGGATACAACGGTTTGTTTACATTCTGTAAGATCCCAAGATGGCGCCGACCGAGCTTCGCTTTCGTACAGTATACTAAGCGCTCATTGGTTGGTCTTCTTATTTAGACGTCTATGCGTGCAACAACAACAACAAATAACATTAGTGTAAAAAAAAAAAAAAAAAGGGAGGGGGGTTGCAACGACGTCATCGGTGTGCGCCGGAACAGAGTGAATCTAACGGCCCTGAGTGTAAGCATTAGGCTGAGCTGGCTGCCTGCGGCTGTTGCCAGTGGTTTATTTCGTTGGTGGATTTATTTTTGAGTGTTGTCGACGCAGATTTAGTAGTTCTTCGCGCAGACATATTTTTAATATACAAAACTTCACCAGAAAAGAATTGTCTTAACTCTTTGTACGAGCACAATCTCCTTGTTTTTGGTTTGACGCCATGGATTCCGCCAGTCAAGGTAAACAGAACCAAAACAATCCACTGCGCTTTAAGGTTCGGTTTGGGCAGTACTGCTGTTCCGGTGTGCTTTCTCTGTTTTTAATAATTTTTTTAAAGAATTTAATAGAATTTTATAATAATAACAATAACAACAAAAATAATATTAATAATAATAGTCATAATAGTAATAATAACAATGATAGTAATAATATTATTATTATTATTCTTAATAATAATAATACTAATAATAATAATAGAAATCAGTGCCCGGGTATGAGGTGAAGGACGGTAGGGTATCTGGTTACTCCACAAATAGCCAGCAGCATATAAAAGCCTTCCTGCAGCCTGGGAAAAGTGAACATTACCCTTTCAGTAGAGAAAATATTCACCATTCTATCCATCTAGAACACAAACAGTATCTGATGATTTGGTTTGGATGCATTTTAGCTTGTTTTGATTTGCTGTCAGTACAAATCAGAAAAAAGCAATTTTATATAAGTATTAGATCCTCTTCTCTTTAGAAAAGACAACACTGTACTGTAATCAAGTGTGCTATGGTTTGGTGGCTACATTTTGCTTTGTATTTGTTTGGTTTTTTTTTGTTGTTTTTTTTTTTTGCCCCAGTATGGTTTACTGGTATTTGATGAGGGTGTGGCAAGTAATCGATATACTGCCGGTCAGTTTCTTGGTTATGGGCGTGCTGTGTCTGTGCAATGATATAACATATAACATGCCGGTAATATGAGCACTGTGAGTTTTACTAAGCATCAGCATCCAAAAGCAGGAACTAGCGCATGCAATCAAAGGGATAAGAGACCTGAAAGGATGCATTTCTCCTAAGGAGTTCCTGTCTTTGGTGTTAATGAGTAGTGAATACCTAAAAAAAAAATGCAGAAAATGAATGTCCGACACTAGGTTTCAGTATGTATAAGGTTTTCAGGTTCTCACTGAGGAGCAGCTGCTGGGACATGCAGCGCTGGTGAAACAACACTGGACACTGTACTGCCAGTACACTGATCTCAGCGCACACCCGCCTCTGGTCGAGCTGAATGCTTTCATTGTGCTCTGGACTGAAGGCTGTGGGTAAACTTTAAAAGAAATATAGACCAAAAAAAAAAGAACAGAACAGAACAGTGGCTTAGTGAATAAATGCCACTTATCTCATACCAATTTTCCCTTAACAATAAAGGGGTATGATTTTTTTTTTTGTTTTTGTTTTGTTTTTGTTTTTTGATGTGCAAGAAACCAATACTGTAAAATGGTGTCAAGTTCAATAATAATGATTCAAAAATAACTGGTTTGGTGTTAAAGTAACAAAAATGTTGATCCAAGTGGATTCAACAATGCTTTGCATAACAGAAAAAAAGACAGCTCGTTGATATCAATCAGTCAATCAGTCAGATTTTATTTGTATAACACTTTTCATACAACCACGTGTCACACAAAGTGCTTTACATGAAAGACAATAAAACAACAATCAGGAGCAACCCCACACCCACCCACACAAGCACTCACATACTTTCTCTCAGTCATAACAGATGCATATACACTTGCGAGGAGTGAAAACCTAAAAGGCTTGAAAGAAGGACTGACTTACTCTTGGCAATCAGTAGTGAGGAAACACGGGCAACTGCTTCAAACCAAATAAATAAAAATAATTAATTTAATGAATAAATAAATAAATACTTAATGCATAAATTTATCTTTCTAATTTATCACAGAGCAGTGGTTCCCCGCCATTCTTCTCAAAGGACCCATATTTTTAACATTGTACACTTTGATACACCCCAGACTGTTATTTGTGGTATTTCAAACTCTCCTGTTATATATGTATGTTTTCATTTTTATTTACATTTTCAAGGTTGCAATCTGCTAAAATCTGTTTGATAGTTTGGATTAGCTAGTTTAAAAAGGCTGCTGTTATACTCTTGTGAGTGCACAAAATTGCGAGAGTAGTAGGTAATTCATCAATTCATTTAAGGCACAAATAACAGTATATAGATATTAAACTGTCAAATCAAATATAAACCAGTGAACTTCCGAATTAAATAAAATTAGGTACATATACAAATCATACGTAAAACCAAGAGGGCTTGACAACCTTTCCCCACAGACCTGTGAGGCCTCCACATTAAGAATTACTATCTTAGAGCAAGGCAGAGACAAGAGTCTTAAATATTTGTTTGAGTGTTTCTCTCTTATTCTTTCACCAATACACACAGACATCAATCTGAACTCTCCAAATAAAGGCCTGGGCTCCGGCTCCCTATCTGATATGCCAGCAGAGATGGGTGCATCTGCCGGAAGTCCTGTAACACTTCCTCCTGGACTGACGGAAGAGGAGGCAGAAGAACTAAAGACTGAACTCACCAAGGTATACAACCCCATCACAAGCACACACCCGAGCGAGTCACTAAACTTCAGGTCTAAGATGTGAGTAGTTTTAGTTTTTGTTTTCTTTTATTGCATGTTTTCCCCCGGTGATTAAATCAGGTGGAGGAGGAGATTCAAACTCTGCGGCAAGTACTTATGGCCAAAGAGCGCCACGCAACCGAACTGAAGCGCAAGCTCGGCCTCAGCCCTCTGAGTGAACTCAAACAGAATCTCACCAAAGGCTGGCAGGACGTGCAGACCTCAAATGCGTGAGTAGAAGGTCCTATTTATCGTCCTGCCTTTCACTGCTTTTACCAATCAACTCTAAAGACTTAATATTTGATGAGGACTCTATTACAGGTCGACTCCTCATCTATAAGGTAATCTCTCTCTGTATAGCTCACAGCACAGTCTTAACTGTAATATACATTCTTTTAACTCTGATGTCTGAAAGCAGCTTTCTCTTTGTACCTAGCACATAAAACACGTCTCCGTCCTTCTAGATAAAAGCTTTAAGTGCTTCGGGTTGATCAGCTTAAAAGGTAGCAGTGCCGTGTGACTCAGAAGTGAGTCAGCCGTTATTGTACCATAGCTCTGATTTACCTTTTCGCTTTCTTACTAAAAGACTTGGGACTAAGGCTGAAACTGGCAAGTGTCTCTTAAATCAGGATTGTTTTGAGCTCTTTACCTCACACACACATGTACGTTTTGTTGTTACCTGCCAAATTTGTCTGATTGAAATATTTCTTACTGGAAATGATGACACTGTGTGGTTTAAGCGGATTTATACACCTTTTACCAGATATTATGTAACATTACAGGAGTTGTCCATGTTATCCATGCTGTAATGTCTTCGCTGAAGAGTACCAGTACTGATCATCCTTCCAGCATAATTTGTGCGTAATGTAATACGTTTAAGTGATACAGAGGCTTATTTTAATAGAAATGACCATAAAAAACAATATGGGCAGCACGGTGGCGCAGTGGTTAGCATGTCCGCCTCACAGCAAGAAGGTCCTGGGTTCGATTCCCAGGCACGGACATTTCTGTGTGAAGTTTGCATGTTTTCCTGTGCTTACGTGGGTTTCCTCCTGGTACTCCAGTTTCCTTCGACAGTCCAAAAACATGCACAGTAGGCTGATAGGTTGTTCCAAATTACCCCTAGGTGTGAGTGCGAGTGTGAATGGCTGTATGAGTGTTGGCTCTGCGATGGCCTGGCGATCTGTCCAGGGTGTACCCCACCCTCGCCCAGAGTCGGCTGGGATGGGCGCCAGCCTTCCTAATTAGGCTGAAGGCCTAATTAGGATCAAGCGGCTTAGAGAATGAACGAATGAATGAAAAAGCTCTATCCTGGGTAATTTTATCCCGTGGATTCCTAGCGGGGGCTGAGCCAATGCGGAACATTTTATTGCAGAAGTGACGTGAACTCCTTGGTCCGGGTTGTTCGGCGCAAGTAAACAAGCAGCGAGCGACATTTTAGGTGATAAAACTCCCTTCATACTAAGGGAGTAACCACCTGGTTCCTTTTGGCGAGGCGCTGCTCCCGTCCGTCGTCATCCTTTGACTGTCTGGAGGTCACGCCGATAGCCAGTCGGGTTGAAGTAGTCAGCGCAGAATACTGAACTGCGTCCGAAGGGAAACGTTTTTAGAGTATGGCCCGTGCCGATGTTATGTTCTTCGTGATTTCTGTGCTTGTTGTTTGTGCAGCCGTATGCTTTGCACTCCGCCATTTTCCTGGCGACACACAGCACAGCACTTGCCGAGAATTTATCTTAGACTGGTGTCTTCTGCACGCAGCCCAGCCAGTAGGACAAAACAACAAATTCATGTCACTTCCAGGGCTGGAACAGCCAATGAAGAAGCAACGTCACTGCACATGGCTAGTAGTAGAAGTAGTTGTAGTGTGGCAGCACTCGCACGTACCTGACACGAAGCAAGGACTGACGTTGCATGATGTAACTGCTGATGTCATACGTGATCATTTTAAAGAGCTAGTAACACAAATTCACCACAGGTACCCTTTAAGCTTGTAACCCACGGAACAGCGAATTTTGGCCAATGTAGCACATTTTGGGTTTTGTCAGGGTTTGTAAAAAATGGCAAAATAGTTAGCAAACAGTTTTTAGGGTCACAAAACTGTTTTTCTTGAATTCGCTGAGGTTTGAGGAAGGATTGAAGTCGCTAAGGTTCTGTTTGGTTCACCAAATAGTGAATACTAGCAACTGGGTAAGAACCTTTATGAACCCTTTTAGCAATTGTTGCCACTGTTTGCAAGTATTAGCGACTGTTAGCAACTGTTTGGTGAAGGTCAATATTTGTCATGTTTGGGTACTTGTTGAAAGCCCCAGCAGCAGCCAGACAAAGCAATTCTTCCTCAAGGGCAGCTGTACGTTGGGCTTCGTCCATTTCCATATTCTGAAAGTCCGTCTCTATATCTTCTATATAGTTTCTACAGACTACAGAAATCTTCTGCTCCTCCACAGTGATCAGGAGAAGTCTGAATGTTGGGGAGGGTTGGGTCCATCCATAGGGGTGAGGGTGGGTTAATTTCAGGATTCGCCTGACATTCGGCTGGTTCCAAATCTTCCCAAACAGTGGCAGATAGTTGCTAATCGTTGCAAATGCTGTCACCAACATTTGCTAACAGTTGCTTATATTCGGTAACTGTCTTTTGCAAAAACTTTGACAAACATTCATGCAAAAGTTGCTTAATGTTGCTAATGACAAACTTGATTTTCGCCAACATTTGTCAGACAGTTTGGCCAATCCAAAAATCGCAACATTTTTCAGTATTCACCGTTCCGTGAGGTGTTAGCTTTACATACCAAAATTCCATATCCGCAGATTTGTGACAACTCAATATCAGGCCTCGGTTTAAAGAAAGCAGTTTTATATTTACTTCCACAAGTATAAGGCATATTAACCTGCTTACAGACACACTGCTTCTCATTATTAAATGCCAGTATCGGAAACGTTGCCGATTCCATCAAAAAGGGGCGGATTGGTATCGGCGACTACCAAAGTCCACTCACCAATCCGATACCACGTGATAAAATGTGGGTTTTCACACAAACAAAGCTGTTTGCTATCCCAGAAATGTGCCACAGGAAATGTGCTGATCTTTCCAGTTTCTGTTTATCGCAGCGAAGAAGAACAATGATTTAACATTGGAAGGTCTCTGCAGTAAAACAGCGACGTGTATGTTATGCAAGATTACCGTTTCGAGGGGTGGTTCCAGAGTCGCCAGATTCAATGCAGGCAATCTTATAAAGCATTTGAAGATCGAAAAGGTGGGAAAATGTGAGGCGGTGGAGGGAATGAGAATGAGAAGCAGCCTTCCATTCGTCCACCTTTATTGCTGAAGTGTATTTGAGCAAGATACCTAATACCCCAACCGCTCTCAGTATGTGGGATGTGTGTGTGTGTGTGTGTGTGTGTGTTCACTTTGGATGGGTTAAAAGCAGCATGTAGTTTCCACTGCGGGATTAATACATTACTGGGCAGATAATGGGAAGACTGCACAGAGCGACGAGATGGAAACACGAGTATCATTTTGTTCCATTCCAGCAGTGAAGGAGTGAAGGGATCTATAAGGGATTTATAACTGTTATTAAATGTGAGAACTGGTGCCCTACAAATACACCCGATACAGTGCACACCTAATATCAGGAATGCTATGAGACGTTGATCATCTATAAATTCAGCCCGCTTAGCAAGAAATTCTCTGACAGTGGTGCAATAAAACCACACCTCCTAACATTTATAAATTAAAGTTTAATAGCAAAAGTTAGTAGGTATGGAATAGTGTACGTGCTGCAGATGCTCACGCTTCGGCTTTAGCAGCTGTTAGCTGTTCGAGCGGGCTTGTGGAGATGTGGGCCAAAGTCAATGCCATGACATGTTCTCCCCCCTAAATTCCAGGGACGAGCCCTAACTGGCAAAAACATCGTCTAACCAGAGCATGTTACTGAATATTTTTCTTTTGCCTATGCTTCCTAGATCTCAAGATATCAGCTTCAAAACCAGTGACTAGCAGAATTTATTTTGCAGAGTGTATAAGTGAACATGTCTTCTTCTCGTGAACGTATACAAGTGTCTGAAATACCCCTAGGAAGAAGACACAGGTCAGAATACTTTACTGATCCTGGAGGAAATTGTGTACGAGCGATCTGCTTGGTTCTTGCCATAGCGTCGGGCTCTGCACTTCACCAACGAAAAGACATAGAAGGAGAAAAACGATATTTATGTATCTCTGATTTTTTCCACATATCTTAATTCGTTAATATGGCCGCCAGGGCCTGCGAGAGCTCGCCCGGCAATATGGCTGCATATGACGTAGCTGCACAAGCTCCATAGTAAGTGAACTACACTAATGACCAAATGACCAAAAGTTTATGGACACTTGACTCATGTGTTTCTTGATGGTTGGACTCCAGGTTCCGTTCCTGTTGACTGTTATAATAAATTTCTCTCTTCTGGGAAGGCTCCCCACTAGATTTTGGAGTGTGCCTGTGGGGATTTGTGATCATTCATCCACAAGTGCGTTGTTAAGGTCAGGGACTGGTGTCAGGTGGCGGCACCTGGGGCGATCTAGTTCATCTCCGATCATGTTCAGTGGGGTTGAGGTCAGCGATCTGTGTAAACGACTCACATTCTCCCATCCAACCTTGGTGAGGCACGTCTTCATGGAGCTCACTGTGTGCTTGGGGGGGGTGGGGAGGTTTGGGTTGAGGCAGGGGGGTCATGCTAGAACAGGTTGGTGCCTCTTAGTGAAGGGAAATTGCAACCCAACAGCAGACGAAGACATTCTGTACAATTGTGAGCTTTCAACTTTGTGGCACCAACTTTGGGAAGGAGCTCCATATGTGTCTGATGGTCACACGCCCATCAACTTTTGCCATGTAGTGAAGTTCTTTAATATGGAAGAAGAGAAGTGACTGTATGAGCTTTGTATGCTTCAAACAGAATTGTTTATGCAGTGTACTGTATTTGCCATTGACGAAAAAAGTTAAGGAGTCCTTAGCCATTGTTTTTAGGAGAAGTGTGTTCTGTCCTCAAGTCCTCCGTGGCCTCTAATAATACAGCTAATATAAATCTTCTGTGTTGATTTGAATGGAGTCGCAGCATTGCTATCCACGATACAGCCAAAACAAACACCTGAATAGCCGATGTGAGACAGTTCGTAACCCCATGTGTGTTTGTGGTGATGTGAGAGCGAGTCAGAGACTGAGCCGGTGGAACGAGAAGATGGCAGGATGTGAACTGTGAGTCATTGACTTTGTTGGCACCTTTGCTCTGTGTTTGTTTATGTTCCTCTCACCGTTGTGTAATACTGGTGTGCAACGGGCTGCATGCTAGAACTGACACGTCTGCATAACTGGAGATTTGTGGGAAATGTTCCCACTCTGGAATTCAGAATAAAATAGACTGAATTGTACAAATTATTCTGTAATGAGTGTTTTGGTTGTTTAAATGCTTTCCACTGGGTTGCAAATGTTCCGTTTGTTTAAGGATTGGACATCCGAGTAAAGCAACAGTGGTATTGATTTGTTTTATCTGATTCATTGTGCAGGTCAGGAGATTACGGGGGGGAATGCTGGATGTGCTTTAAAATCACATAAACAGGAAAGATAAACTTGCTTATGACAGTAGTTTGAATTTTATCTCTGTAGTTTAGAATCTGCGCTTCTCTCAGCGCCATGTGCTCGCGGAGTATTTTTACACTCCGTGATCGTGAAGGTGGGTTCATGGAAGACAAAAGCTTTGTGTCCTCTCCTTTTCTGTCCTCTACAGTAGTGGGTGTCTGGAACACTGACTCGCTGTCTGCCTTCAGATATTTTTACTCCTCCGCTTGATTCTTCCATTTTAAGATGACTGTCTTGTCTTCGTAGAAAAAGAGAATGTTTACAGTAAGTGTATTAATGGTTTTTGTCATCAGTTTGAAAGACTGTTGGGTCAGATACAGTGTTCTGATCCTAAACAGAACTCATATTGTTTCTGTTTCTGCACAGTTTCTCACAAACATCATTGTACATCTTGTCATGTAACCTTTAAAACATACCACAGATATTCAACAGTACAACATTTCTGTACATGTTACAAATATAGAACAATTTATGAATGTTTTAAAACTGCGTAGTAAATAATACTGCGTTCTTATTCATATCCAAGTCTTGGATGAACACAATATTTTGTGCATATATTCTGTTTTGCAGAATTATTGACTCCCTTTTTGGCATTTTTCATGTTTTGTTGCCTTAAGCGACGTTCACACAGGAATCAACGAGCAACCAACGAATCGCTTCGCCGCTGAGCGATAATTGACTGGCAAGAGAAGCAAAACGCTTTGCCACTCAGCTCTTGTTGCTTATGTAACTCCCTTACGCTTCCTTTATTTGAATTTATTTGAACTTGTATCATCATGTACAGCTTCTAGCGGAGATTCTTGTCAGTCCCGAAGCTATTTATGTGTCAGTGTCACTAGTTTTCCTTGCCCCTTCAAAAATTTGGAACATACTTTGAAGATGTGAATCCAGAATTTTTCAAAAAGACCACGAATACGGATCATTTTCCTCAAATTCAACAGACTATTTCCGAAAATATGCGAATTCCAGTTCGAATTTATTCACTTCCCTTTGAAATAAAATTTGCTTGGACTTTCAGACAAGATCGCTTCCGTGTGAGTCAGCTTCTAGCTTCTTCAAGAGTGTTTCCTGTATTTAGCTCTATCCCTGAATTCTGATGACGTTCCCCAGTCTCTGCTGATGAAAGAAAAATCCCCACAGCATGATACTCCCACCACGACGCTTCACTGTGGGGATTTTTTTTATTGGGGGATTTTGAATTTGTGCCAAACAGTGTTTTCCTTAATGGCCAGAAAGCTAAATTTTGGTCTTATCTGACCAGAACACCTTCATCCATATGTTTGGGAGTTTCTCACATGTATTTTGGTGAACTCAAAATATTTTTTTGTTTGTTTTTTCCTGTAAGCAGTGGCTTTTGGCGTCTGTACAATGCATAAATTCATACTCAAAAGTTAAAAGTCAGTATCGTCATTTTTCATGACTTTTAACTGTGCAGTTGAGTCTGTGTCCAGTGTAATCTCAGATTCCTCTTCTTGGATGACACTTTAACCTGATGTCGACTTCCGATGTTGTAGCCCATCCCCCTCAAGGTTTTATGTGTTTTGTATTCTACAACCAGTTTGTAAAGGGTGGTTATTTGATGTAAGGGTGGTGTAGTGGTTAGCACGTCTGTCTCACAGCAAGAATGTTTGGGTCCCAGGCTTAGGTGTTTCTGTGTGGAGTTTGCATGTTCTCCCCATGCTTGTGTGGGTTTCCTCCAGGTACTCCGGTTTCCTCCCACAGTCCAAAGACATGCACATTAGGCTGACTGGCTGTTCCAAATCACCCTTAGGTGTGAATGTGAATGGTTATGTGTGATGCTCTGTGATGAACTAGCGAGCTGTCCAGGATGTACTCTGCCTTCCCCCAATGTTGGCTGAGATAGGCACAAGTTCCCCCGCGACCCTAATAGGATTAAGCGGTTTAAAAAAAGTGCAAGGGATGAAATGAGTTATTTGAGGTTCTGTAGCCTCCTGAACAGTTGGACTGTTCTTCTCTGACCTTTCTTATCAACGGAACTGTCTCACAGTGGATAGCTTTGCTTTTTGCCCCATTTGGTGTAAACTTTGAGTGAAAATCCAAAGAGATAAGCAATGTTGGAAATACTCATACCAGCCCCTCTGACATACGTTGGACTGCTGCCACATGACTGGTTTATTAAAAAATCACATGAATGAGTCGGAGCACAGGAGTATTTTTTTAGAGCAGGGGTGTCAAACTCATTTTCACTGAGGGCCACAACACAAAATTTGTAAGTCACCAAGTGCCAAATAATCACTGAACATCCATTTCAAAGAGCATGAAATGAAATCTGCGTGGCAAAATGGTTCGTTTAGGAGTTTGTGACTAGCTGTTTACTTTTAATAGGATGCTGCCACCTAGTGGAAGAATGATGAATTAGGTTCTTTGGTAATGGTCGATGCAACGAATATACGATAATCATATTCTTTAAAAGCTCTCACGGGCCGCATAAAATGAGTTGGCCGGATTTCTCCCACCGGCTTTGAGTTTGACACCTGTGTATTAGAGTGTACATATTTGAGCAGTAGAACAGAATACAGACTTGGTTCTACGTGGAATCCTATCACAGCCCTTTTCGAACGGGGTTCCATGTAGAACCTGTTTGGAACGCAGAGTACCGTTATAATTCTTATGGTAGCAGGATTTATGAGCGGATTCCTAATCACACAAAAAAAGTCCTTACATCTCCTTCATCTGTACAGCACCTTTTATTTTCATGTTTATGTATATGTGAGTGAAGTGTATTGGTTCCGGTCTCATTTTGTTAGCATGTATGTTTGAATGTGTTTCTTTGGAACCATGTTCTCTGTTCCCCATGTGTGTAATAATGCTGTTATAACCATGTAAGTCCTAACTACCCTGATACAGTGTCTGTGCGAGTGGAAATATGAACATATTCACCCTGTCTATTTGTAGATATCTTTCAGCCTCTGCCACTCTGGATGACATTGCCAACTCTGAAGTGTGAGTTTTGTTTTCCCTGCTTTCATTTTTTTTCTGCTTTATCGGTGCTTTTATCTTCTTATCTCCATTGCCATAGCGTTTCCTTTCTCATCCTCTCATGACGTCTTGGTGAGGGAATTGCTGTGTCATGCTGCTTGCTGGGTTTTACCCTTTTAGAGCTGCCCCATAGATCTCTTGTTTAAGGTTGCATTAAAAGCTGAAACAGTAGGTTTTTTAAATGGAGGAGGCTGCAGGTGGGTTAATAATGTTGGGTTAACACTCAATTTGTACTAAGTGTATGGGTTTGTCTGCTATTGTGAGTGTTGGCACTTTTGTACCTTCCCTAGTGCACTTAATACGCTGCTCCATTTAGCATACCAGACTGTACCAACACTCTGCCTCTATCTTTGACCATCGTTCCCCGCTTCTGCTCCTCTCTTCCAGGTACAAGAAGACTCAGGAAACACTGTCTCAGGCTGGACAGAAGACCTCAGCAGCCATCTCCACCGTGGGCTCTGCGATCAGTAGAAAACTAGGAGACATGAGGTAACCCATGAGGCAGGATGCATGATTGTGCTGTCGTTATCTTCATCACTGTCAACGTCATGAGCACGCACGGTTCATCCTCCTCTGCCTTAATGTTCCTCTAAACTATTCCATCTATTACTCCAGCGTCATCGTTCCTTCTAGCCAGTTAATGTTTATGCAACGCTTTTTTTGTGTTACTTCTCTAAATGCTGCTGCATGCTCCCATAATCCATTCGTTCATTCTTCTCTCTCTCTCTCTCTTTTGCTTTGCCCTCCTCCCAGCTTTGGGACTTCCGTGCTTTGTTCTGATACGTCGTATCTCAGCAGCAGAGGGATTCATTTAAAATTAGCCACCACAATGTAGAGAAATGCTTATGTAACAAAAAAAATGTTTTGCTCTGATTTTTATTTAGTTTCCATGAATCCATGACTGATAACCACGTCCTAGAGCTGTGCTCCTATAACATATCCCGAAAGCAGTATATATATATTCACTCACGTGCCGAACCGCGGAGGCTGGAGTCTATCTCTGCTGACACCAGGCGAGAGCAGGGTACACCCTTAACAGCTCGCCAGTGCATGACAGGCAACACACACAACTGTTCACACTCACTTTTACACCTAGGGATAATTTGGATGAGCTAGTTAGCCGAACATGCATGCCTTTGGACTGTGGGAGGAAACCGGAGTACCCCGAGGATCCCCACACAAGCATGGGGAAGACACAGAAACGCCCTGAGCCTGGGACTCGAACCCAGGACCTTCTTGTTGTGAGGTGGATGTGCTAACCTTTAATTCACCGTGTCACCCAACATGTTTCAGTATGGGCCTTGACGTCTTTTTCTCATTAAACACACATTAAAAAGGTCCCCATGATTGAAAAAAAGACACGCCCCCAATCCATCACGCTGAATATAGCCCTGACGGTGTATGCTAGCCATTTTGCACAGCCCTCCCGTGACCATGTTTGTTAATTAAATATGTATCTAAGGTTTTAAAATGTACATCTGTACCTTCTCATGTAAATTACTGTTTGGTTTCATCTATACCCGTAATACAAATACATGGTACGGTAGAATCTCGTTAGTATGCGCCTCGTTTAAGTGCGTTTACGCTTAATATGCATCGACCCCAAAGTTGTAACATTGAGATGATCCAAAAGTGCTTATTTTTTTTGTAATTTTTGACTGAAATTAATCATATGAGAGCAATATGAAGGCATTCTGCTTTGATCCATGACAGCATTCATGCCCGCACACACAAGCACAGTCACACCCGAATACTAGCTCTAACTCCTGTATACACAAGCACTCCTGTACAGCACTCCACCCCCTTGAGATTCCTCGATCTCCGCAATGTGTATTTTAATAAGTTTGTCAACGATTTAGCCTTTTTTTCCACACATGAGCATCCTCTTCATACATTTCACAGTCACATGACCGTATTTACGCTTTTGAGAGTAAGAATTTTCACATACAAATGTTAAAATGTGGTCTCATTTAATATGCGTAGAGCGGCATTGGACCCCGACTTGTGCATATTAACGAGACTCTACTGTATTATTATGAACATGTACATTAGCTCCAGTGTGGAATGTAACCACATTCTGGTTTGTGTCTCCTACAAAAACACTTGATCTCTACAACAGCTAGCCACTATCAGAGTCTTGTCAGGGAAGTAGCAGGAGCACCAGTTGTTCTGTCCGGCGTACTGCACGATATCCAGTGACTAAAGTTATCAAATCCGACACACAATCTACAGTCCAAAGTGGAACAGGCTGTAATGTTTGCTCCACTTCCAATTACAATGAAAACAAAGACACTTCACTTCTTCACTCCCGACTCGCGCTCCCGGCGGGTGGTGTGACTTATTTCAAGGCCAGAAATTTTTATACAGAAGTCTGAAATTCATCAAATTTTCAAAATATTGTGTAGTATTTTTCATTCTTTCATAGGTTTGGGTCACAGGGAGACTGGGGTACACGCTGAACAACTCGCCAATCCACTGCAAAGCCAACACATACTCACAACTGTTCACACTCACATCTAGTGACGATTTGTAACAGCCAGTTAGCCTAACGTGCATGTCTTTGGACTGTGGGAGGAAACCGGAGTATCCGGAGGAAACCCACGTATGCACGGAGGGAACCAAAAAATTCCACACAGAAACTCCCTTGCCACGCCTGGGACTCAAACCCAGGACCTTCTTGCTGTGAGGTGGACGTGCTCAACTCGACACCACCGTACCGCCCTATAGCTATATAGCAAATCATTTTTATTTTAATAATAACAGTTGCTTTTATACCTATATTAACTGAAGGGCTCAGTGACAGCCTGCTAAGACCAGACATGATGAAAAAAGTGGACAATTGTGGATAGTGTTGCTCGCTGTTAGATCCAGGAACCTTGCTTTGACGTTTGAATGGTCATCCTGTGTCCTCTTGGGCCGTCAGGGTCACATTTGACCTTCCAGAAACATTCCAGTAGGTAAACACGTCCAGGATGTGTTCCCACCTTATTCCCAGGCACAGGATAGGCTCTGGACCCATGACCCTGACCAGGATATATCGCTTACTGAAGATGAACAAAAGAAACTGAACTTTTTCTGTAGCTGTTGTTATCTTATCTCATTGTGTAACATTTAGTTTCAGTATCACCCTCCACGATGTTCATCACTCTGTGTTTATTTCATATTAATTATTCATTTAAGAGACTTTCTCATTTCTGATTGGTGGAAAGCCATTAAATAATTGTTGCTATCGCATCATTCCAATGGGATAATGGAATTATTGCACTGTTGCACTGTTGAATGATAATTGCACAACTGGCACATGCAGTATAGCAATGTGACTGTCTACTTTGAAAATATTTTGAATGAATAATAAAACAATCATAGAACTCGGCTTTGGTGTAATAGAGAATTATTTGGCCTCGGCGGATAACAACCCCTTGAGCGAATAATTCTTTATATCATACTTCAGCTAATTCAGTAGTTACTTATTTATACTTTGCGCTTCACTGTTAGTGATAAACAGCATGCCCTTAATTAACAATATGTGTTTTCAGATACCGAATGAAATTTGCTAACTGACCTACCACAATGCATTTTTGTTATAATATGTCGTTTTTTATATGCTTGTTTAAGCCTAATTTTTGTTACCCTGCTTGCCTTGCTCTTGCCTGATGTCCAATGCTCTTCCTGATTGGTTGTTTGTTCCCTTTTTCCTTTTGACTGCTGCACCTGATTGGCCCACAGAGTGCTGCCTTTCTCTAACTCCTTTGGGTAAGATTGATTAGAGCTTTGATTGGTACTATAAGATAGTATATGGTAAGGACATGTAAATATTGAGTTCTAGTGATGGTGTACGAGATGTGAGGTATAAAATGTTACAAGGTGTACTGTCATAGGAAAACAATCACGGAGGAGTCATGTGGTGTTGCCCAGAGTCGGTTATTTTCCTGTAACGGCGTGTCATGAAGTGTTTGGCAGTAACTTTTATTATTATTGTTAAATCTCATAGTTGAAATATAAACGGCTGTACACTGTTTACTCAGCGGCCCGCCGACAACAAATTCTCAGTGCATGAATTCCTGTGTGTGGAAGATTTTCTCTCTTTAGAATGCTTTATCTCTGACTGTTATCATTAACACTGGAGACTCATTCCATAAATGTAAAAATAAATACAATCTCCTAACAGAACACTTTAGCATAGCAAGAATTATACCTTGTATTTTCCCTTTCCTTTTTTTTCTCTCCATTTCTTTGTAATTTTAGTATTTGATTTAGACTTCAAGTCCTGTGAATGAGCTGTTGCTATAGAAACTAACAGTGGAATGAATGACAGTGGTGTTGGCAGTTCAAGCCCCGCAGTACCACCAAGCTGCCACTGTCGGGCCCTTGAGCAAGGCCTTTATCCCTCAACTGCTCGGTTGTATACATCAGTCGCTCTGGATAAGGGCATCTACTGAATGCCGTTAATGTAAATGTAGAACACTCCCATTCATATAAACCTGTAATTTTCTTCCAACTGAATGCATTATCAGAGCTGTTATAAATTGTAATAAAAGTAAACACCTTTCAATTAATGAGAACTCGAGACTTCCATATTGCTGTGGTATAAATGTATTCAGATTTAGGGATTACGGTTTAAACCCAGGTGTACTGTATTATCAGATGCTATAATCAGATGCTAATGAGCATCGCAGCTCACAATTATAATCAATAGCAATGTCTTCAGCTGCCTGCTTCTGCATGATGGGACAGCTACAGGTGCTGTTATAAGAACAATAGTAAAGATTGGATATGAGCTTTAATGACAGGTTTACAGGTAGTCACTGGTTGGTAGGTTGTGCTGTGCTTCTCTGACCCTAAATCGTCCTTCTTGCTTGTTAACACTGGCACCTCTTGTCTCCTTTTAATGCTTTCAAAGTAGCAACTACTCCATTCGCCATTCGATAAGTATGCCAGCTATGAGGTAATGTATTTCAGGTCAATTCTCATTTTTAAACCCCCCACCCCCCACCTCCCTTTCCCCTCCTCCTTGGCCTTTGCCATTTGGTCTTACAACTTTGGTGTTAATGAACTACATTTCATATTACAGACCAGCATGTGTTTTAAATAGTGTTGAGTCTAAATCTTAAACACTGCATTTTTACAGGAACTCCCCAACCTTCAAATCATTTGAGGACAAAGTTGGAAATCTTAAGGTAAGGATGGACCTCACTGACACACACACAATA
>JAQMYF010000003.1:19676322-19688483 GCA_030014195.1 Neosilurus mollespiculum | reverse complement strand
GTTAGGTGTGTGTGTGTGTTTTGGGAGATGTGTTAGGTGTGTGTGTGTGTTTTGGGAGATGTGTTAGGTGTGTGTGTGTGTTTTGGGAGATGTGTTAGGTGTGTGTGTTTTGGGAGATGTGTTAGGTGTGTGTGTGTGTGTGTGTGTTTTGGGAGATGTGTTAGGTGTGTGTGTTTTGGGTACTTGTTTATTCTCTACTAGTTTGTTATTTAAAATAACGGAATTTCTGTTGATAAATAAAGAAAGAAAGATCATTATGGAATGTAAAAGTGACAATTAGTCATTTTATTTATCGAGTTTTATTAAAATGCCCCTTTGTACATTTTCCCTGGAATATAATGTTATCTTTCCTAATAGATAAAGAGGAATTAATAAACTGGCTGGCCTGGTAATGTGCCCTCTCTCTCTCTCTCTCTCTCTCTCTCTCTCTCATCTGTCGAGTCCTATTAAGGTCAGGGTGGGGGAGGAGGGGTGTCACTGGGCATAGACAGGGTACACCCAGAACAGATCCAATACACAACTATTCACACCTAGGGGCAATTTGTAACAGCCAATTAGCCTGATGTGCATATCTTTTGAAATGAGGAAGGAAACCGGATTATCCCGGGGCAACCCACGCAAGCACAGAAAGAACATGCAGCCTTCAGACAGAACACATGAGCTGAGCTTGGGACTTGAACCCAAGACCTTCTTGCAGTGAGGTGGATGTGCTAACCACTACGCCATCGTGCCTCCCCTGGAAGTGGCCACTTTAATTTTATTTAAAGTTCACTAGTTTATATCGGATTGGTTAGTTTAATATCTGTATAATGTTATTGTTGCTGGTAACTTGCTTTATATGAACTGATGGAGAGTTCGAGATTTGACGAGTGTGAAATGGTAGCCTTTTCAAACTGGTTGATGCAAACTATTTGCATTTTCGAACTATAATTGAAAATGCAAGTAAAAGCCACATGATGATGAAAATAAACATATGTTCATGTGTAACAGGAGAGTTTGGAAGGCTTACCTTTAATTTCACTTTAAGTAAATTATTCAACTAATGGCCTCTACACAGTTTCCTCCGGGATCAATAAAGTATTCTGGTTCTGATTCTGCTAATACTTGAGGCTAAACAAATATGTTCTTTTTGTTCCCCAGCCAGTTAAGTGGTTGTGGTGTGGGTTTTTTTTGTTTGTTTGTTTGTTTGTTTTTTAAGATAAGAAAAGTATCACGTCTTTCTATGTTTTTGTTCAGTGGGGTGTATACACTGTTGTTGGTGGTATTTGTATGTAGAGATTGTAATCCCCTATTACCTCCGCCAAGGAGATTGTTTTCTTGTTTTCACCGCATTGGTTTGTTTGTTTGTAAGCAACATTACTCAAAGTTATGAACATATTTTGATTTAATTTTTGGATGAGTCAGGAATGGTACAAGGAACAATTGGTTAAATTTTGGCAGTGATCCAGATTATTGTCTGGATGCAGGGAATTTTTAAAGATTTTAATTTTTTGTTTTTCTCTACCCCCTGGTGGTTATTCTCCAAAATAGCTTTTATTGAGAGTAATGTTATATTTAACCGTGATGGGGTAACAAATATTTAAAATATGATCTTTTTATTACCTCCGCCAAGGAGGTTATGTTTTCACTGGTGTTGGTTGGTTTGTTTGTCTGTCTGTCTGTCTGTCTGTTAGCAACATTACTCAAAGATCTTCATGGATTTTGATGAAATTTTCAGGATAGCTGGGAAATGATACAAGGAACAATTGATTAGTCTGGCAGTGGAATTTTGCTGAAATGCTTTGAAAGTTATCTTTCAGAAAGAATGCAGTTTGTTAATGTTAATGACCATTATTCTTCTCGTAAGTTAAAATGTGGTGTTCCACAGGGCCTCGTCCTTGGACCTCTGCGGTGTTTAATATATATTAATGAGCTTTGCAACGTTTTAAGTGCCTTAGATATATTACTTTTTGCTGATGATATAGATATATATATCCCCCCCCCATAATGATCTCAAAGTTTTATCAGTGATCATTAATAATGAACTGGAGAAACTGTCAGACTGGTTCTCAGCTAACAAGTTGTCTCGACTAGTGTGTATGTTTTCCCTTTTTTAACTTTTTTTGTATGGGTGTTTTTTTTTTTTTTTTTTTTTTTTTTTAATATAATGATCATTCAGCCTATATGTTTATGTAATTGACTACTTGTAGCCATGTACCTTACTATATATTTTGGCTTACAAGAAGATTTTTTTCTTTTGTTATATTTTATGTAAATCTTGTTGTAATCACATGTGGCAGAAAAATAAACTTGAAACTTGTAATTGAGATTATAATAGGGATCCAGGAAATGTTATAGATTTTTTTTTTTGCGGCCTTGGCAGAGGTCTGCGCTCTCTGAGTGCTTTTCAGGTTGTTTTTTTCTCTATATCATTAAAATCCAATTAACCCTATATGCTGTCTTTATTTATTATTTTTGTTTTTTTTTTTTATTTAGGTTACCATCTAAGGCACACTTAACAAGTGCGAGGCATGGCAGCAATCCCAGCTAGCGGCTCTCTTGTAGCCACCCATGACTATTACCGGAGTAAGAACGCGCTACTACAAAGACTTAATTCATGTGCAGACTTCTCACTTCACTGGCATGGACGGTTTGAGAGCATGTGCTTAATGAGTCCATATGTGTGTTCTCAGGGCGCCTTGGCTCTACATCAAGTAGCAGCTCATGCAGCAGTTCGGAATACAGTGGGGAGGTTATTCCACATCACCCAGGTATACATTTCATCATCTCGCATCCAGTTTTCTCATTTTTAGAAGTTTGGACCACTTTGCTGCTGCTTGGAGAAGTAGAGTTCTGAACAAGACACAGTAATTTGGAATAGGTGGGAAGTTTACAAAATTGACAAGCAGTCGCTGATTTAGTTGTTGTCCCAGATGTGATTGCTTTTCACTCCTCACTCATTTGCCGAACCGAATAATCCTATTGGGGTCACGGAGAAGTTGGAGCCCATCTCAGCCGACTCTTAGGACAAAGACGGGGTACATACTGAGCAGCTCACCAGAGCGTAACTGGGCCACCAGACACTCACACGCACACACCCACACACCTTGGGTTAATTGGAATAGCCAGATAACCTAATGTGCATTTCTTTGGACTGTGGGAGGAAACCAGATTATCAAGAGGAAACCGACATAAGCACAGGGAGAACATGCAAACTCTGCACAGAAACGCCCTTGGCTGCCCAACACCTTGCTGTGAATGTGGGGTATGTTCTAACCACTGCAAATAATCACAAAGACCTGATTTTTGAAAACTTCTTTTGTAATTCTTTTTCAGGCCTGCCCAAGCAAGACTCTGGTCACTGGTGGTCGAGCTTCTTCTTTGGGAAGCAGCCGGGTATGGGCTCTCTGGCTGAAGAGACTCAGCAGAAGTGAGTCAAAAGCTTTTAATTTCAGCAAAACTGGTGATCTCTCTTTCCCAAAACTCTGTCCACACCCACCAATCGTTTTTAACGTGGTTACTGATTTGATTCTGCAGATCAGGGCTGAGTGTGACTGATGGGCAGGTGATGTGCATTGCTCGAGAGATGGTGAAGAGGCAGGCCAGCGAGAGCAGTGATGCTGGGAAGTCGGAGGTGGGAACTTCCAAGTCCTAAGTCCGGCTTGGTGGACCAACGCTAGGGGACGGGGAATGGCCCCCTTTTTTTTCATTTTAATCCCACCCCCTTTTATTTGTAGTTTAGGTAGCTTTTAGATTATTTCATAACTATTACTTTGTTTAGTTGTAATAATATTAAAAGTACTAAAGTGAAGTGTTTTTGTACGTTTTTACACATCTGTAACACTTTTTTTTGCTACTTTCCACAGTCAGTGTGTTCACAGAAACAATAAAAGTTTGAGGTAGCCAAACACTGCAGTGATGTTTCTTGCCTATTAGGAGTTTTTAATATAGGTCTGTATCTCTATTTATTTTTATTTATATATATAAAAGTTGAGATATTCCACAGGTTTTTGAATAAAAAAAAAAGTAAATGTTTATAATGGTTATTTATACCCAGGACTTCCTCAAATACTGCATTTTTGTAGTCCATGCGCAATAATATAGCAGTGCATTGTGTCGGTTTCTTTAAGGATTTATTTCTTCAGTGTGAGTCAATGATTGGCTTGACACAGCTTTTGACATCTGATTTTAAAGTAATGACCAACAATGTGATTCAGACTTTCTAATGAAGAAAGATCGTCACTCCTTTTCCGGCCGCGCCTTCGGTCAACTCGAGTGAGTCTTCTGTGTACATTCCATTGTGCAAACTTCCTTTTGCATCACGTTGTAGGCTCAGGACAAGCAGCATGTGGTGTGGGGGAAACGTAAACAAGCCTCTACATGGATTCGTTTGAGTGATCCAGAGTGTGTGACATTAAGGTTTAGAAAATGCCTAATATTTCTTCATTTCATAATAGAAAAGACTGCTTTAAGGAGAGAAATGAAAGCGAGTGTGTGTGTGTGTGTGTGTGTGTGTGAGGCCCCTCCCAAGGCCTATGTGTTTTCAGATTTTCTGGGTCACTGAGCCCTGATGGCTGTTTTCATGGAAACTGTTTAGTGTGGTGTGGTGCGCTGACACTACTCCTTTTAGTCTCTCTTCTGTGCTTGGCAACATGTCTGTTCAGGGGAGCAGGAGGAGAGACCGGGTAAGGCTTTGATTGGACGCTGAGGAATGAGGATACGCACACTCCCTTCAGTAAGGAGAACACAAAGAGATGCTATTTGAGGGGAAATGAGGGGCAATTGTTAGGGGAATGCATCATGCCATAAACACATCTGCGAGTTCTTTCTTGTATCTTCCTGGATGGATAAAATAATATATACAGGTA
This sequence comes from Neosilurus mollespiculum, assembly GCA_030014195.1. Classification (NCBI taxonomy): domain Eukaryota; kingdom Metazoa; phylum Chordata; class Actinopteri; order Siluriformes; family Plotosidae; genus Neosilurus; species Neosilurus mollespiculum. The sequence continues at coordinate 19,683,636 of JAQMYF010000003.1, read as the reverse complement.
GATCTGCTAGGAAACTATTCACAGGGGGTAGATCAGCTAGATCAAGTCTCTAAATCCCAATCTGGTGGGTTTTAAAAGGGAAAGAACCTGCTGTGACCCGGAGAATGTTATATGAAGTCTGTAGACAAGGTGTCGTTCAGATGTCTATTTGATTCCACGGTCAGCAGAACATCTCCGTTTGGATGAGACCGGGCTGGATAATGGAGTCTTCCAAACCAAACTTAAAACCCATCTTTTGGGCTCCTGTCCTGGCGAACCTGCACAGAGAGGCACAAAGATCCATGATCTATTCATCATGTTGCTTTTTATACTGTATATCATCCAGTTCATTTCATCCAATAAGCCAATCATGTGGCAGCAATATAATGCATAAAATCAGGAAGATACTGCTCAAGAGCTTCAGTTAATATCCATCAAACATATAAACACTATATTATTTCAGTGACTCTGTCAGTGGCACAAATTTCGTACCAGATGGGCTGATTTATAGGGCAGCGTGGTGGTGTGGTGAGCACATCCACCTCACAACAAACAGGTCCTGAGCCCTTGACTCGGGCGTCTCTGTGTGGAGTTTGCATGTTCTCCCTTTGCTTGTGTGGGTTTCCTCCGGGTACCCCGGTTTCCTCCCACAGTCCAAAGACATGCTTGTTAGGCTAATTGGCTGTTCCAAATTGCCCCTAGGTGTTGATGTGAGCGTGATTGGGTTTGTGTGTTGGCAATGCTCTCGCAAGCCGTTCATGGTGTCTGGTGCCTTTACCCAGTGTTGGCTGAGATAGGCTCCAGCGTGCCTGCGACACTGATAGGACTAAGCGTTTCGGCAAATGATTGAGTGTGTATGTCAGAAACTGCTGATCTCCTCGGTGTCCAGAGCTTTTTTAGAGTGTAAAAAAATCAGTAATCCAGGGTACTAAGGGTTGTGCTTTCTGAGATGCTTTTCTGCTCACCATGGTGGTAAAGAGTGTTTGTACAAATAATCATCACAGCAGAAAAACAGTATATGGGCCATTCCACCAAATAGGTGCCATTTGCTTGCCATTCTTTAAAATTCATCTTTTATAAATTTTGATTTGAGTTTTTAATATTATTAATCCCACAAGGGAAAATTGTCTCTGTATTTAACCCATCCAAAGTGTACACACACATACACACACTCACACACACACACACACACACCTGTTACTGTCACTCATGCCTGTTACTGTCACACACACACACACACACACACACACACACACACACCGAACAGTGGGCTGCCACACACATTGGGGGCGTCGGGAGAGCAGTTGTGGGTTAGATGCCTTGCTCAAGGGCACTTGAGGTGGAGGTAGGGAAGGTGCAGCTCACTCCCCCCACTGCCACACATTTCTCCTGCTGGTTCGGGAATCAATCCAGCGACCTACAGGTCCCAAACCGGCTTCTCTAATCATTAGGTCCCTGCTGCCCCTAGTCAGTATTTTTCAATACCGAGTACAATAAAACACATATTATACTACTCATAATGTGTATTGGTCCATTTCAGGCAACTTTATTTTATTCATCAGAGGATTTTTTTATTCACACTCACATTTTACTCAGCCCTGTTACCAAAACATGTTATTTAAAAAGCCTGTTTAACATTATATCAGATAATTATTTAGTTTTCCCAAGAAAAAGTTTGTTTTACTAAAATGGTTGGGTACACGATCAAATTGTTAATCTTTGTTATTAAAAGGTCTCATTACACATCTCAGTCCTGTTACTGTCACGCAGTCCCGGTAACCGTGAAGGAGCTGAAAAGCTTTACAGCAGACACTGGATTCTGTCCATATGACCACTCTAAGCTATACACTCCACAGAGCTGGACTTAGTGAAAGAATAGTAACAGAAAAAAATTACCAAGAATTAAAAGCAATTTAGAGTTAAAAGCCAAATTAGAAAAGGCACGTGGGAGATTGTCCAGATATATAGAAGAAGGTCCTCTGGTCAGATGGAACTAAAATAAAACATTTTGACCATCAAGAAAAAAACTATATCTGATGAAAACCCAACACCTTTAATTACCTCAAAAACACCATCCCCACAGTGAAGCATGGTGGTGGCAGTTTCATGTCATGGGGATGTTGTTCATTAGCAGGGACTGGTTAACTTGTCATAATTGATGGAATGAGGAATGGTGCTAAATACATAGTACCTTAAAGAGTACAGGTATTGGTCATCCTTACAGCGTAATTTGTGTGTATTTAATATTTTTAAGTGATAACGACGCTTATTTTAACTTAAATGACCATGAAAGCACAAAACTAGTAATTTTATCCTGTGGATTACTAGCAAGGGCTGAACTATGGGGGTTAGCAGTTTTTCTCTGGAAGTGACATCAACGCACTGGGCGGCGTTCACCTCTCTTGTGGAGACAGTGAAACTTACATTCTAGTGACTCTGATGATTAGAGTGAGAGACGAGTGTGACGGTAAATCCAAAGGACTTCTGCAGCTAATGATTTGCCAACTTGGCTTTTCTGTCATCAGTTGGTTTAGGAAGAAAAATAAATGTACTGTTGCGCTTGTAGTTTGTGCAGCTCAGCACTGGCCAATAATGTGTTATGGTGCACGGGTCAGTGACGTAGCCCAGCCAATCCAATGAGTTCGCGTCCCTGCCAGGCTGGAACCGCCAATCAGAAAGGCAACATGTCTCAGAGCATGCCTAGAGTCACCAAACTCGCGCACAATTTAAAATCGGGCATGGAGTGATGCTACTGGAAGGAACCGCTGATGTTTTAAGTGATCGATTTTCAAGGTTGTTGGCATGATGTGTAAATCAGCTGATAAACCCCCCTCTAATATCCACTTTAATTACAGGTTGTAGGCAACAAGATCCACTGTATTGGTAGTTCACAAAGTGGGGTCCATGATGTGCATTTTTAAAATGCCATAATGTTTATTTTTTTGTTCACAACACATCATCAATTAACTTCCAATTGAATAGTTATCAAACAAGTCAGTTGTCCTCTGAACTCTTTCATCAACTTGCCTTTATTCTGGTTAAGAGTGCATCATCCAGGAGGAGGAATACATCCTGGATTGAGTTTCAGTCCATGGAAGGACACCCTGTGCTTACTAATGCATACACATTCATCCTTTAAGTCATTTAGAGTCACCGACCATCTGCCTACCCGCATGTTTTCGGGAAGGATAAGCACAGGGAGAACATGTCAAAGCCCACACAGAGAGTAACTTGAGCTCAGGGTGGCACTGGAGACCCTGGGGCTTTCCTGTGCCACTGTGCTCACCCTTAGATCAAGTGTTTCTGTTTCTATAATGAAGCTAAATTTCAGACCACTAGAATGAGGTAGCTTCAAATTTGAAACACCAACACCGGAGCCCCTCAGGGCTGTGTCCTCATCCTTCTTCTTAAATCCTCTGACAAATAACTGGATCAGCCCCTCACCCATCACCACTTATTATAAAATAATAATAAACTATGATCATACTGCCAAAAGGTTCTGGTTGTTAAAGCATACACCCCTCACTGGAATGTCCTCCATCTCTATCCACGGCAAGACAGTAAAACAAGTCAACTTCAAATAACTTGGACTCACTTTTGATAATACACTCAGCTTGGATCAACATATCACTGGCACCTTCTGCTATAGTCAATAAATGGACCATGAATAGAGCTATATTTGTTTAAGTATAGTTTATATACACATGTACTATATGTGCCAGAAGACTGACAGGATTGAATGTCATGTGTTTATGTATCTGTATGTTGCAGTGAGGGGATCTTTCTGGCTGTGAGAACAAATTTCTAGTTTTATCTATCCATCTACATCATCCATCCATCCATTTGCAGAAATGCCGATACTGGGCGAAAAGGAAGGCTACACTCTGAACAGCTGAATCGCAGCGCCAACACACTCAACCATTCCAACTCACTTCCACACCTAGGAGCAATTTGGAACAGCCAATTAGCCTACTGTGCATGTCTTTGAACTGTCGAAGGAAACCCACGCAACCATGGGGAGAACATGCAAACTTCAGACAGTAACATCCTTGCCGAGCTTGGGATTCAAACTCACGACCTTCTTGTTGTTAGGCGGACGTGCTAACCACTACACCACCGTTTCGTCCGATCTATATCATATTTAAGATATTTTGACTTGATATATTTTTAGTCTGTTTATATCCGAACAGTCAGATTCATGACTTCTGTTTACTGTACCTTGGTGTGTGGAGGCAGTTTTCCAGGCGGCTATTTGCCTTTTTCTTGCTTGGGACAGATCACCAGGGAAACTGTACACAGGCTGTATTTTGTTGCTAGGACTGATGTCTGTGGATAAATATATAAACATGATTCTATATACAGTCGTCAGTGCTACATCATTACATTTGTCAGTATTTCCAACATCTGTGACCATGTTTTTGTTGTTGTTATTGTTTGTTTGTACACACTACACAGTAGAGATGGACAGCATGATGGGATCAAAACAAATGTTAATTCCTAACTACTGTTCTACATGAGACACATTGAGACACCATGTGCTAGTGCAAAGAACACTATGTGGTAAGTCTTGGGATGGTAGCCAGGCGAAAGTGAAACTTCAGAAAAACGTTACTCTGCTATGGATTACCAGGCTGCATTAAAAACAATCTAATTTAATGAGTTTAAATAAAAAGAAATGCATTGCATTGAGATTGTTAAAATGATTCTTTGAATCTGAAGTTTGCATGCACTGATTGTAAATTGGTGAGGGTTAAACCTATACACGGACTGAAACCAAGTCTCCAGCCCAACAGATTTAAAAATAGCACTGCACTTACTCTGGTAAAAGTGATTCCTTGCCAGCAGACAAGCAGCAGAGTTCACACTGCTCATGGTGTCAGAGTAGTTGTACAGTTCCTTAAGAAAATACCATAATACAAAGAAAATGAAAACGTGAGCAATGTCAGTGCTTAAAAATGCACTGGTGTGCAAAAAGTCTTTTTCAGGCTAAGTTTAATATATTTCTCTACATGATTTTTGGCAATGACTTGAAACATTTTTTCTTCACAGGGAATGAAAAAAATTCACATTTATTGCAGGGAGTTGAACACACGAATATGTTGTTGTTCCTCCTTTAGTCTTGCTTACAGCAGGTGATCATCATGCCATTGTTTCAACAAATTTAAGCATCATAACATTTATTTCCATCCAGCATCGGGTTCATTTCTCACCGACTTCTTGAATTGATGAGGGAAAAACTGAACCACTCCATAAAATCTTCTCCAGCACATCCTGAAAACTTTCAATATGGTTAAGGTCAGGACTCTGGGGTGCCATTATGTGATAACCTGCTCATTCAGTACATTCAAGTCATCAGCTGACTTCATTTTATTGCCACATTAATGTTGCTGAGCCTCGACCGGACCAACTGGAGCAACAATGCCATGAAGATCACATGCTGTGATCAAGGATAAATGCACTCCATGAAAATATTACAGTGTGTGACTTTTTTTTCTGGCAGGGCAGTGTGTATATAATACAGGACACAAGTGAAAGTATCTGTAGGTTATTTTAATTCTTCCTTAATTAACACTGAATTTAGTTCGTCAAAATAAATATTGAGAGAAAAGTTCCTCATTTAAATAGACTTAAAAGGAAATTAAATCCAAACCTAATAAAAGCGTGCATTCATAGTTTCATTTCATCCACACACTTACTCACACACTCACACACTCACTCACACACTCACACACTCACTCACACACTTACTCAGTCACACACTCACACACTCACTCACACACTCACACGCTCACTCACACACTCACTCACATACTCCCTCACTCACACACTCCCTTACACACTCATTCCCTCACACACTCACACATTCACTCACTCACAAACACTCCCTCACTCACTTAATCACACACTCACACACTCCCTCACACACTTATACATTCACTCACTCATATACATACACACACACTCAGACACTCACTCACTCAGTCACACACTCACTCACTCACTCCCTCACTCACTCCCTCAGTCACTCACTCACACTCAGTCACTCACTTACACACACAGACACTCGCTCACTCAGACACTCACACACTCACACACTCACTCAGTCACTCACTCACACACTCACTTACTGTCACTCACTCTCTCACTCACACACTCTCTCACTCACTCCCTCATTCACTCCCTCACACACTCAATCACACTCATTCACTCACTCACACTCATTCAGTCACACACACTCACTCCCTCACTCACTTACACTCACTCACTCACTCACACACAGACACTCACACACTCACACACTCACTCAGTCACTCACTCACACACTCACTTACTGTCACTCACACACACACACACTCACACACTCACTCACACACTTACTCACTCTCTCACTCACACACTCTCTCACTCACTCACTCACTCACTCCCTCATTCACTCCCTCACACACTCACTCACACTCATTCACTTACTCACACTCATTCAGTCACACACACTCACTCACTCACTGACTCACTCACTCACACACAGACACTCACACACTTTGCCAAACCGCTTAATCCTACTATTAGTGTCAGTCAGCACTTGGTGAAGGTGGAGTACACCCTGAACAGCTCACCAGATCAACACACAACCACTCACACTCACATCCACACCTAGGGCAATTTGGAACAACCAGTTTACCTGCATACATACTCCACACAGAAATACCCGAGCCGAGCCCAGGACCCGAACCCAGAACCTTTTTGCTGTGAGGTAGACACTCTTCTAACCACTATGCCACCGTGCCGCCCTTAGAAGGGCCTAGTTTTATTTTATTCAGAAGTTCACTAGTTTATATCTGATTTGTTAGTTTATTATCTGTATATTGTTATTATTTCCATTAACTTGTCTTTTATAACTGGGGAATTCATGTTCTGTTCTGGTGATTTCACTCATGAGAGTGAAACAGCAGCCTTTTCGAATGGATTTTAGCTGAATTCACATTCATAAGTAACAGGACAGTTTGGAAGGCTTACCTTTTACTTGTTTTTTCAGTGAGCCACGATGTCCACAATCTCCGTGATTCAAAAAGCATAGAGCTCCACAATGTTGGAGCAAGAGATAAAACTTGAAGGAATCATGTTTCCAAGTTCATCAAGATCCCCTATGATGGTGCATCAAGATTTGTTACGATCTGGTTAGGTCTGTTATGATTCCCATGTTCATGATTGGCGTCAAATCATTCATTCATTTTCTGAACCGCTTAATCCTAATTAGGTACGCGGGGAGGCTGGCGCCCATCTCAGCCAACTCTGGGCGAGGGCAGGGTACACCCTGGACAGCTCGCCAGGCCATCG
>JAQMYF010000003.1:19639884-19655165 GCA_030014195.1 Neosilurus mollespiculum | reverse complement strand
TGCTGACCACCGTGTCCGACACGCAGTGCTGCAGGCGCACATACTGTGGTCTTCCAGTCAGGTAGTCCACAATCCAGAACACAAGACCTGGGGGGCACAGGCTTAAAGGACACAGGGGCTCACCACATCCGGTGCTGCTTCCTTGCTTGAGTGGAGTCTTCTCAGCTGTCTCTCGACCTGATCATAGGTGAAGTTGACAGGTGGGGGAGAATTGTCAGGTCAATCACAGGAGGCAGAGGTACAGTAAGGAGAGGGAGGGAGAGAGGGTGGTGTGGCAGGGGGTTTCAGGCTTGTTCCGGATGAGTTAAAAGGAGGCTGAGCAGTAGCTGCAGTGTCGAATCTGTTAAAAAACATATTCAGCTCGTTGGTCCTGTCCTCACCGCCCTCAGCTCCTCTGCTGATGGGTGGCCTGAAACCATTTTCAACTTCATACCGCTTCAAACCCCTCTTATGTTGTTACAGGCTGCCTCTTCTCAACAGGCACATAGCATGAAGAAAGGTAAATTAAGTTGTGGTCTGATCTCCCCAGTGGGGGGAGGGAGGGAGACTGTGTAGTGTCCATGGTGACATGGTTGAAGTCTCTTATGTTGAAGTCACCGAGATCACAATGAAAGCACTTGGGTGCTGAGTCTGTAACCAGGCTGTGGTAGCATGAACAGTGTCACATGTCGCTGTGGGGGTTGGCAGAAGGAAGAACATGAACAGCCACTAAGTTGACATGGGAAAATTCCCTAGGCAAACAATATGGTCCATACATATAGTATAGTCCAACAGCACACAGTTCAATGTCTGGTCCACAACTCTGCTCTTTGATGGTCATGTGGGCGGGGTTACACCACTGGTTACTGACAAGAACGGCAAGCCCCGCTCTTTTCCACTTATGGCTCACGGTGCAGTCTCTGTTGGCTCGGACAGTGTAAAAGCCCGCGATGGATTTGTTGCCATCAGGAATATCCTAATGCAGCCGTGTCTTCACAAAGCACATGAATCTACACCCCTGATACTCTCTCTGACTCCGGACTAGCACTGTGAGCTCGTCCATCTCATTCACCAATGACCTCACATTCCCCATTATAATAGACGGGAGACACAGCTTGTACCTTTTCCTCTCTGTAAGTCTCCACTGTCTCGCCGCCTCCCTCCTTCTCTTCTTCTGTACTCCTCGTCTGCATCCACGTTGTGTTTTTCTTCAGATTTCAGCCAGTAAGTCCGTGGGTTTGGCCTCTAATACAGCCGGCTTCAGTGCGATCAGCTGATCCCTGGAGTAAACTCATTCATATAGCATTTGTGATTTTGTTGTCACATGCACACAATGACCACGCCTTGCCAAGTGTGGTAGCTTCTTCAAAGTTTCCATAGACCTCATGGCAGCCTCTCTATCCAGTTTCCTCCTCACTTTTTTATCCAGTCAGGAGAGAAAGCCTGATGAGTCCTAGTGATACCAAACACTTTCCACTTCTTGATTATGGACTTTACTGTACTCCTGTGGAATATTAAATCCTTTGCAATTTTTTTTGCATCCCTTTGCTTACTAGTGCCTGTCCACAACTTTATTCCTCAGATCTTATGACAGTTCATTTCCTCCTGTTTTTCCCGACAGTTCATTTTCTCCTGTTCCTGTTCATGGCTGTTTTTGTTGAACTAATCAAATTTAATACAGTTTGTCAGAACTGGGGGCCCATTAGGTTGGTGTGCAATGCAGTAGACGATCAGTTATATCTGATTGAGTATTTTTCCAAAGGGGTAATCCATTTCAGTGTTTCAGTTTTTTTTTTTACTTGACTATAATAAGTTGCAATGGAAACATATTTTTTGTGTGTCTTCATTTTAAGCTGCAAAGCAACAAAATGTGAATATTTTGAAAGGGATGATTCGTTTGTATACCCACTGGGTACAGGAGCTGTACCTGAAATTCTGCCAAATAGCCACCTAGACTCCATGTACCCCACCCACGGACTGTTTACACTTCTGCTCTCCAGCAAACTCTACCACAGCATGAGGACTAAGACTGCCAAACTATGGAGGAACTTCCCTAAATTCCTCTTAAAATCATATGTACACATGTGCGCGCACACACCCCTTATCTTGTTTACATCCCTCGAGTACTTTATTACACATCAGTGAAAATGTTTCAGTGTTACATTCATGATCACAGTGTGCAGTAAGTCCAGTGTTTGAATAACAGGTGTAACATTTATTAGCTATTAGTTGTCTATTTATGCTTTATGTGCAATTTATGTCAGAACAAGTAAACACACAGGTATATCAATTTCAATGTTGTCAGACACTTATAATAATATTATGAGCCTGTCAGTGGCCAAAACAAAGCAAGCAGTTTACTTTTATGCAGTTGTTGCTCTGTAGATTTAAAGTGTATAGACATTTTAACAATACCAATTATAGCATTTTAACACTGTAGTGGACCGATTTAGATTGTCTTTGTCCCTGGTAAAAACTGGACCAACACAGCTGGGACAATTGGGCCCAGTTTAAAAAATACCAGAGTTTTCTTTTTATTATCATATGAAATGTGATTGTACAGATAAGGAGAACCAGGGAACTAGCCCAGTATTCACAAGGTCAAGTTGATCCATATACACTCCCATCCAGGACCTTCCTGATAACATGCAACATATTTAGTGATCCTGTGTCATTTCCTTCCAATGTTATCACATTTACAAGCCTTGAAAAGGTGAATATAGAAAAAAATCTCTAACTTGACAGCTGTGGATTTGAAACAAGGTCAAGAGCACTCATATAGAATCCCAACCAAGACCTTACTGATGGGAACCCATCCACCAAATTTGGTGACCCATGCCATTTCCTTTCAAGGTTATCGAACTAACAATCCTTGACAAGCTGACTATTGAAAAAGTGACCTTGTGAGCTTGAAACACCTTAAAGGTGACCCTTATACAATCCCAATTTAGACCTTCCTGAGGAAGCCTCAATTGAAAAATCAATCACCAAATTTGGTGATTCTATGTCATTTCCTTTTCAAAATTATTGCAATAAAAACATTTGACAAGCCGAATGTAGAAAAACTGACCTTGTGACCTTGAAACATTGTCATGGTGAGCCAAATGCAATAACACCCCACTGGCCCCTGAGGGGAAGCCATACACCAAGGTTGGTGATCTTATGTCATTTCTTTCCAGAGTTATGCCTCTAACAATTCGGACAAACTGACAGACAGGACCCATTTCTATAGCTCTCACTCCACTCACCTTCAGTGATGATGGGAGCTAACAAAGGGACAAATCTGAGAAATGACAAAACACCAATATTTAAATTGTTTAAATTATTTAATCGTTTGCCAACTTTAACTAGCACATCTATATGCATTACATACTACTACCACTAATAGGCCTACAACATACTCTGTACGTACTAGAATCTAGATCAACCCTGAGTTAAACAATTAGTTTTCAAAGGCCAATAAATTAAATATTCCATTTTCAAAATGCTGAAATAATTCAAGACCAACATTTCTGTATAAGCTGCTCATAAAATATGTACCACAGACTAGACATCATCATTTTTAAGCCGATTAATCCTAATTATTAAAAATCTTAGCCGACTCTAGGTGAAGACAGGGTACACCCTGAACAGCTCACCAGACCATTGCAGGGCCAACACACACACACACACACACACACACACACACACACACAGCCATTCACACTGAGATTAGACATCATAAAGCACAAATTATTAAACTAAATGGAATACTATTGTGTGTAGATATCCAGTCTAGATCTAGTACAGTATCTGTGATGTCGGATCACACGAGCCATAAAGAAACATCAGAATTTAACTTCTCGATAATCTTTTTGATCTGAGAGAAGAGATCTTCATTTGAAGGCGTGCAGATTCCTGATTAAAGCCTCTTTGGTAAGCAAACCAATTCTTATCACACACAAAAATCCATTTTTGGTTAGAGGAATACAGCCGGAGGGCATAATATTTGGTGCCATGCCACTGAAAGGCTTCGCAGTAATGAGTCTTAGGGAAACATTGAATAATGACTTCATCTAATAGAAGTTCTCAGTTAAGTCTTTTCAGGTTATTAAGCAGTTTTATAAACCATGAAATTCCATAAAGTTTTATTCAAATGTACAGTAAAGCTTATGAACTGTGTAACCACATACACACACACACACACACATGATGTTTCAAATCGGGCCTACGTGTGAATGTGAGTGTTAATGGTTGTATCTGTGTTGGCCCTGCGATGGCCTGGCGAGCTGTCCAGGGTGTACCCTGCCCTCACCCAGAGTCGGCCGAGATGGGTGCCAGCCTCCCCGTGACCCTAATTAGGATTAAGTGACTTATAAAATGAATAAATGAATGCATATGGTGTCATCGAGCATTAAGATACATCCAAGGGAAGAGATCGGTATCTTTTTGTCCTCCATTAGCTGTTGATATAAAGTGAATGGAAAGATGACTATTAACACACGTGACAGCTTACCGTTGTTCTTGAGAACTTTGATGGCCACATAGGTCTGGTTCTTCCACTTGCCTCGATAAACATCGGCAAAGAAACCACTGCCCAGCTTGTCCTCTAAAGTGAAATCCTCTTTAGGAAGTTCCCACATGTCCACTGTGTTGTGAGACAGGTCTTGGTGCTTGGGTTTTCTCTGACAATAACATTTAAACGTATCTACATTTAAATGTATTTACAGCAATCTTCATATATATTTACATCCAATAATCTTTATTATTATACATCAAGTGTGCTAAGTGTTTGCAAATGTTCTAATACGACATCTGATAAAGCTAAAACCACTTCCTTAATTCTCTATTTTCAGGGGACCAAACAAAAAACAAGACAGAATATGAGGTAAGATGATGAGCAGCACAAAGAAAATATTCATTTGAAAAAAAGTCTGTCTCACCCTGACGCAGGGTTTTCCCAGTCTGTCCAGAGAGGCCAGAGGATGACTCTGATAGTGTTTTACAAGATCCAGCAAACTGGAGAAGCTACAGGAGTCTTCCACATAGTATTCATTGTTTGATTGATAGATCTTAAAGTGCTTTGCTTTGTTTTTGACCTTAACTGATTCAAAAGAAAAAATATCAGGGACAAAAAATCCAAAATTGAACACAACAAAAATTTCATATTATTTCATATCATTTTCAGCGCTCAATGGAAAAAAAAAGAAAGAAAAAACAAAGAAAAGAAAAAAGCTAGCAGGAAGTATAATTATTTATTAATAACATATAATAATATTATTAATAAAGTTTTGAATTTCTGAATTTAACTTTGTACTGATTGTTTTGTGAAGGCTGGTAGGTGATTTCTCATGAATTGCATCAAACAATAAGCTTGGCTGTTTAATGAACATAATCCAAATACAGCCAAAAGCTTCACAATCCATTATGTTTCTCAGACTATAAAGTGAGTCGCCTTTAAACATCTACCTGAGAGTACATGGCCCACATTGTTCGTTTCACTGACTCGCACCAGGAAAGCTCCGTCTTTGTTTTGATCTGTGTGGAGGTGACGGAGACACTCAATCCGGTTCATTTTGCCAAAGAACCACCTGATAAAAACAAGTCAAGATAGCAAATCAGAGAGCATTCTGGATGCTAACACAGAGTTAAGCAATATATAGATATGTATGGCTATATAAGTATAAGCGATGGTACAGTGGAGTCGTGTTTAGCAGGTCTGCCCTGTTGGAGCCCTGGGTTCAGTTTGCATGCTCTCCAGTGCTTGCATGGGTTTGACATGCATATTAGGGTAATTGGTAAGTCCAAATTGCCCCAAGGTGTGAGTGTGAATAGTAGTGAGTGTCTTGATGTTTTTAGGGAAGCACGGTGCTGCAGTGGTTAGCGCGGCCACCTCACAGCAAGAAGGTCCCAGGTTCGAGTCCTGGGCTCGGCGAGAGAGTTTCCTCTGGGTACTCACAGTCCAAAGACCTGCATGTTTGGCTAACCGGCTGTTCCAGACTGCCTCGAGGTGTGAGTGTGGATGGCTCTGTGTGTGTGTGTGTGTGTGTGTGTGTGTATGTGTGTGTGCGTTGGCACTGCAATAGTCTGTCGAGCTGTTCAGGGTGTACCCCGTCTTCGACCATAGTCGGCTGAGATAGGCTCCAGCCTCCCTGAAACCCTAAGATTGAGGGGCAACATGAATGAATGAATAAATGAGTCTGGTTCATATTGGGCAGGTTTATGTACCCTGGTTTACTCTTCACATTTTCTCTCGTGCGCTCTTGTGTAATACGCAAGCTTCCTTTTTTTTGTTGTTTATTCTGATTAGCAGATAAAACGTAGATTTCAAATAAATAAATAGATAAAAAAAAATAAAAATGGAAGCATTTGACACTCACGGTTGCGAAGTAATCGACTCGGCGCGCTCCAGGTAATTGTACGGAACGACTCCGGTGCCGAGTACGCAGCCGCTCGCGTCCAGTTTGGCAGCGGTCCACCAGTCCCCAGTGCGCTTCACGACGCGGAACCGATCCCCAGCATCGAACGACAGCTCGTCACCGTCGCGTGCTTTGAAAGCCCATAATGCCATATAAACGGCGCTGTCCGCCGAAGCTCCAGGCTGGGTGCCCGGTGATGCGTTATAGCGCTGCTCCATATCCGGATCACTGTCGGGTTTGAAGTGGCCGCTATTCGAACCTCCTCTCTCGAGTCTGTCGTTCCTTTTTTCGCTTTTGAAGATTCGGTCCCAGAGTGACCGGAGGCACGGACACGTCCTCTTCAAACACTCCTCCATGCGTCCCTCTGCCGTGCGCTCTGGGTCAGTATCCACACGCACACCTTTCCAGCTACGGGGGGTTGGAAGAATGTTTCTGAGCAGGGGGAAATGATCTAAAGTGAAATAAGTGTGGGAACTTCCTCTTATGGACCCCGCCTACACGCGCACGGAACATTGCGTAATAGACTGCCTGGAAGCCATGAATACAGTTCAGTAAATTAGCGCAAGCAAACAATAAAACCCTCCAGGCACACATCCAACTTCACCCGACACTCTTTCTCCAATAAAGCTCTAAAATCAGTTGGCCCTGTCCCAGCATCATTGGGTCTTTGTGCACGTTTCACTTTGGAATGCGCATCTTTTATTATAAAGCTTTGCATGTGAGTGGATCCTAAGGTCCAATTTTATCAGTAAAAGTAAATCAAATGATTTTTTTAAATGGATAGCTGCGGGGTGGTTGGAGCCTATCTCAGCCGACACTGGGTGAAGGCAAGGAACACCCTGAACAGCTCGCCAGACCATCGCAGGGCAACACATGCACAACCATTCACCCTCACACCCATACCCATATTTAGGGGCATTTCGGAACAAGTAATTAGCCTCGCCTAATGTGCATGACTTTGGACTGTGGGAGGAAACCAAAGCCCCCGGTGGAAACCCAAGCAAGCACCAATCGAAGGGGCAGTTTCAAGATTTTTACCCAAATTCACTTTGCCCCAAAAGTTGTGTAAATATGCAAAAGGAGTTTAAACTTTTCAGACTTGACATGAAGTGGATGGAAATGATTTGCGACAAGGACTTTTGGAAAACCTCCTACCAAGTTGTTGTCCAAATCTAATTCATGTCAAGTTCATTCATTCATTTTCTAAACCACTTAATCCTAATTAGGGTTGCGGGGAGGCTGGCGCCCATCTCAGCCGACTCTGGGCGAAGGCAGAGTACACCCTAGACAGCTAGCCAGGCCATTGCAGGGCCGAAACACGCTGACGGCTATGCAGCCATTTCCTGGTGGAAGAGTGCTGGATTACTGATCTCAAGGTCAGGGGTTCGAGTCCCACTATCAATGGGTTGTCACTGCTGTCCGCCCAGTGCAGCCAACTGGGTTATCAAAAGCTGGCCATGTCTCTCACTGTCTGTGGTAAGAGGCATGTAAGAGAACCATTGCTGATTTATGTCAAGTATCCTTTATAAACTAAACTGCAATGTACTCACTCACTCACTCATTTGCCAAGCCGCTTAATCCTACTTTTTAGGGTCACGGGGAGGCTGACACTGAGCAAACGCGGGGTACACCCTGATCAGCTTGCCACATAATCACAGGGCAAGACACACACAACCATTCACTCTCACATAAACACCTTGAGGCAATTTGGAACAGCCATTTAGCCTAACATGCATGTCTTTGGACTGCAGAAGGAGACCAGAGTACCCAGAGAAAACCCGACACACAAACGCCTGTGCTGTGAGGCAGACATGCTAACCACTACACCACCGTGCCGCCCAACCTCTGAATCAACTTTCAAATGTATATAAATGATTATCTCCTGTATGATGACCCCTATAATTTTAAGGCTATTTTCTTTAAACAACCATGCCACTTCCACTTTAAAGGCACCCATTCACTAGTGAATGTCCAATGTGTTTCATATTCCATTATCAGTTCATTTTGGCTAAATATAAAGATTTCCTGGTGAAACCACCCCAGTTTACAGGCTTAATGTCTTTTATACACCTGTTTTACATAATATTTGGTTGTGAGTCTGTTTACAATAGCAATAATAAGGCAGAGTGACTAGAGGAAAGTTCTTGCCCGCACCGATTCGTAGAAAGTGAAAAAGTCTGAGATCAAGTGTTAAGGAAAAGAAGAAGGGACACGATTCATTCATTCATTTATTTTCTAAGCTGCTTAATCCTAATTTGGGACATAGGGAGGCTGGCGCACATCTCAGCCGACTCAGGCAATCGTAGGGCAGGGATACAAGTTAAAGAGAAATAAAAAAAAAAAACGTGATGTTTAGTAGTATTATAGCGCCAGGTGCAGTGGTCATTAACACTCACGTACAGGAGTAAACAAGTGGTTTCAGAAAGATGTTGTGGCCGATTCGGTTTTATTTCCAAGAGATAACCCTGTATTTTATATTTATTTAATATACCTGGGAACTATATGGGTAACTTTAAGGAAAAGATGCTGTATACCATATACCTACAAGAGATGTACCACTGAAACAATTGGAACCACTCCAGTAACAAGGATAGGAAGTTAAGTAGACTAATATATGCACACTGCCTGGCCAAAAAAAGTGGCACACTCTAATATTTTCATCAAGAGCCTTTAGCCTTGATCACAGCATGTAATCTCCATGGCATTGTTGCTCCAGTTGGTCCGGTCGAGGCTCAGCAACATTAATGTGGCAATAAAATGAAGCTGAATGTGCTGAATGAGCAAGTTATCACCTCAATGGACTTTTTCTTCCCTGATGGCACGGATATAAAATGGGGACTCAGATAATGAGCGAGTGGTTCAGGGAGCATAAGGAATCATTTTTACATATGTATTGGCACCCCGGAGTCCTGACCTTAGAAGATGTTATGGAGTGGTTCAGTTTTTTCCTGATTAATTCAAGACATCAGTGAGAAATGAACCCAATACTGGATGGATATAAATGTTATGTTGCTTAAGTTTGTTGAAACAATGGCATGGAGATTATGTGCTGTTAGCAAAGCTAAAGGCGGAACAACAACATATTCGTGTGTGTGACTTTTTTGTTTTTTGGACGCACACACACACACACACACACACACATATA
Organism: Neosilurus mollespiculum; assembly: GCA_030014195.1. NCBI lineage: Eukaryota > Metazoa > Chordata > Actinopteri > Siluriformes > Plotosidae > Neosilurus > Neosilurus mollespiculum. Next base: position 19,645,643 of record JAQMYF010000003.1, on the reverse strand, counting down.
TATATATATATATATATATATATATATATGTATATATGTATATGAGTGTGTGTGTGTGTGTGTGTGTGTGTGTGTGTTTCATAAACCAAACTATCACATATATTCAAAAATACTTTATTTTAAAATAACTCTCTAACTCACGGTGCATAATTTGTTTCCTTCGTGTATTAATCAGGAAGACATTGGCCACAGAAACTCGCGCACAGTGTACATGCTCAGATCTCATGTGGATGCAAGAAAATATATATATATTTGTTTTTTCCAGCAGAGATTTTACAGCTCTAAAATAAGCCTCGTCAGATGCTCCATTAGGGGTAACAGTCTTAGTTCTGTTCACCTTTTTGTTCACTGAGAGAAAGTCCACAGTTGGCAGGTGAATCACTGGTAAACAAAACACTCACTGGAAAGCAGAACTTGATTAGCTAGCCTACTGCTGATCCCAAATCTTGAGTCTCTGTGAGGCCAGAGTGGAGTGCAACACAGTCTGAACACTGTTAAGAATCACAACCCAAAATATGAGGCAATACAGATCATTAACCAGCAACTAAGCATGCCACTGCTGTATATCTGCTCTGCTCTTTTGTTCCTTTACATTATTGCACAAGTCTTAATAAAATAGCATTCACAAATACAGTTCTGGCAGAAACCGGCCATCACATTGCTATTTAGGATAGCATCAGTAAATCCCTTTATTTGCTCTGCTGTGTGGCTTTTTTGTGCTCCTCATCAGTCTCAGGTTCTACACCTCAATGGTTTTGTAGTAGATTCTGGAGTAGATGTTGTCCAGTTGGCTGTGCAGTGCATGGAATGATGGTCGTTTGGAGCTTTCAGCTGCCCAGCACTCCATCATCATGCGGTAGATATTGGGAGGACAGCGACTCGGGCATGGCAATCTGTAACCTGAAGCAAGTATCTCCAACACTTCCTTATTGGATTTACCTGAAGAAGCAAAAGTACCAGCGCTGTCTGAAATGAAGATCTGTGCATACTACATGTATACAAGCAAATTCTTAGCATATCAGGGATTATTAGCCAATTATTATTGTTAATGCACTTACTCACTCACTCAAACCGTTTAGAACTATTATTAGGGTCAAGGGGAGGCTGGAGGCGAAGGTGGGGTACATCCCGAACAGCTCGCCAGACCATCGCAGGGTGACACACACACACACAACTATTCACATCACTCAGGGACAATTTTGGAACAGCCAGTTTCCCTGATGTGCATGTTTTTGGACTGTGGAAGGAAACCCATGTAAGAACAGCAAGAACCTGCAAACTCTACACAGACATGCCCATGCCCGGGACTTGAACCCAGGAGCTTCTTGCTGTGAAGCATACCTCCCACAGTCCAAAGATGTACACATTAGGCTAACTGGCTGTTCCAAATTGCCCCTGGGTGTGAGTGTGATTATGAATGGTTGTGTGTGTGCACTGCAATGGTCTGGCGAGCTTTTCAGGGTGTACCATGCCTTCGCCCAATGTCAGCCGAGATAGGCACCAGCCCTCCCTCAACCCTAATAGGATTAGGCAGTTCGAAAAATGAGTGAGAGAGTGAGTAGAGTAGCCCGTTCAAACTGGAATACCTGGAGGAAACCAACACGAGCACATGGAGAACATGTAACCTCCACAGTATAATTCCCAAGTTAGGGTTTCAACTCTGAACCTCTATGCCACTGTGCCACCATGTCTGTGAGAAATATTTTTACTCAGGAAAAATCTGGTGTTTTAATTCATGTTTTTGATTATGTTGAAAAAAAGTCCCCCGTCCCCCGTCCCCCCCCCATAATATTCCTACTGCCTCCTGCCAAAATCAATAATTTACCATTTTACAGGACCGTTATACATTGAGGGGTGGCGCGGTGGTGTAGTGGTTAGTACATCCGCCTCACAGCAAGAAGGTCCTCGGTTCGCGTTTCTGTGTAGAGTCTGAATGTTCCTCCCATGCTTGCATGGGTTTCCTCTGGGTACTCTGGTTTCCTCCAACAGTCCAATGGCATGCAAATTAGGTAGACTGGCTGTTCATAACTGGCCCTAGGTGTGAGTGTGAATGGTTTTGTGCATTGGCCCTGCAATGACCTGCGGAGCTGTTCAGGGTGTACCCCATCTTTGTCCCCGGAGTCGGCTGAAATAGGCTCCAACAGATGAACGAATGTTAAATGCTCAGAATCAATGTGTTTATTTCAATCATTCTCTGTCTTTATTTATGCTACTGCATCTGTACATCAAACCTGGCTTCGTGGAATTCATTTTAAAAGACAGACTAGTGTGCTTTGATTTTGATTAAATTTCACGCAGAGAAAATTATTAAATACTTGTCCTGCCTGTAGGTTCAATATTAACCTCTGTGAACCCTTATTTATAAAATCCTGCAGACTGACTTGTGGATTTATTCATCCAACCAGTTTATCCTGTTTAGTGGATCCAGATTCTATCCTAGGAATGCTGGGTGTGGGTTGGGAATGGCATTGCAGCATGCACTCATACATTTTCACTTACAGAAAATTTTTAAACAGCTGTCCCACTCATCGGTTAGCAAGGTAGTGAAGTGGTTAGCACATCCGCCTCACAGCAAGAAGGTCCTTGGTTTGAGTCCTGGACTTGGTCAGGATGTTTCTGTGTAGGGTTTGCATGTTCTCCCTGTGCTTGCGTGGGTTTCCTAGGGTCTTCCAGTTTCTTCCCACAGTCCAAAGACATGCACATTACTCTAATTGGCTGTTCCAAATTGCCCCTAGGTGTGGATGTGAGTGTGAATGGGATGGAACAGTCGGCTGAGATGGGTTCCAGTCTCCCTGTCACCCTAATAGGATTAAGCGGTTCAGTGAATAACTGAGTGAATGAGTAAGTGAGTGAGTGAATGAATGAGTGAGTGAGCGAGTGTGAGTGAGTGAATGAGTGAGTGAGTGAGCGAGTGTGAGTGAGTGAATGAGTGAATGAGTGAGTGAGTGAGACATGTTTTATCGTTCTAACTTGTATGTAATGAACTACAGGTGAAGTAAGAGTAAGGCATCCATACCTTCATATGGCATCTTCCCTCGTGACATCATCTCATAGAGCAGTACTCCAAAGGACCAGACATCAGATTTAACAGAGAAGCGCTGGTGCAGAGCTGCTTCAGGAGCTGTCCATCGTACCGGGATCTTAGTGTTCCTACTGGCTGTGTACACACTGTCCTGCAATCACACATGCAAACACTAACACATATATACATACAGTACTTTTTTAGAATTATCCTTAATGAAAATAAGTTTAAACACGCACGCACGCACGCGTGCAATTCCTTGGACTTTTAGTGTCAAATTAGCCCTAAGCAGGCTCAATCAATTCCAGGAAGTGACAGTGGAAATTGTAATGGCCTTGGCTCACACTAGCATGGTTTTAGCTCAATAGTGGAATCGCAGCAAATGGGGTTCAGGTCAGGTGACTGAGCTGGCCATGGTAGAAGCTTGATTATGTGGTCAACTAAACATCTTTGTTTATTTGGACATATGCTTCAGGTCAAGTGTCCTGCTAGAAGATCCAGTGATGGCCAAGTTTTAGTTTCTTGGCAGAGACCGAAAAACTTAGATTTAAAATGTACTGGTAATTTATGCACTCCATGATTCATGCACCCTAACAAGGTTTTCAAAGCCCGTAGAGCAAAAAAAAAAAAAAAAAACAGATCACATCACATTTTTTTTTCATTTATATTTACTTGCCATTCCGTTCCAAATGATTCTGATTTAGGGTTAAAGATATCCATCACTTACTTGCCAAGCTGTTTAATCCTACTATTAGGGTTCAGGAAGGCTGGAGCTTATCTCAGCCAACATTGTGCAAAAAGCGGGGTACACCCCGAACAGTTCGCCAGATCATCACAGGGCCAACACACACACACAACCATTCATACTCCACTCACACCTAGGGACAATTTGGATCAGCCAATTGGCCTAGTGTGTATGTCTTTTGACTGTGGAGGAAACAAAATACCCAGGGGAAACCTTCGCAAGGGCCAGGAGAACATGCAAACTTATCACAGAAACACTCTTGCCGTGCCGAAGACTCAAATCCAGGTCCTTCATCTTCCAAAATGATTTTAGTATACACACAGCATTTTTGACTAAAAGTCTGAACAGCGTGACCCCATATTCCAAATTATTATTTGCACACATGTTTTAAAGATGATGATCCTCCAAATGGTGGCTGTTGCTGTCTATTGGAGGTGATTTCTGAAGGCTGCCAGGACTAGTCGGGTGGAACAGCGGCAATCTTCTGCTGACTAACAATCTTAAGGACTAAGTCAGGGCCAAGTGATTTTCTTTTTAAAGCTGAGCCTGTTGCCCTGAAAGTCTCAACCCACGGTAAGATGGTTTTTCAGATCTGGAATGTTTTGGTTGCATGGAATACTGAAATGTCTTCAAAACGCCCTCAGTTCAGCGATCATGGAGCGGTTGGTGTTGGGGCCTTAGACAGACCTTAGCACCGCCTCTTCTGCCTTTGAAACATGGGAGGTTTTTGGGGTCACCCTATACAAACTTTTCGTGATCTAAGCAAGTTCATTTGCATGATTCATGCTAGTGTTCCAGATTAATATCCCTTTTTTATTATTAGTATTATGGAAGGAAAGTTTTGTTAGATCTTACCTTTATAATACGTGCCAAGCCGAAATCAGCCACTTTACACTCCAGATCACCTCCCACCAGGATGTTTCGGGCAGCCAGATCTCGGTGGACAATGTGCCTGTCTTCCAAGTAGGCCATCCCTTCTGCAACCTGACCAGCCATGTAGATCAGATGAGCTGAGGTTAAAACCTGTCCCTCTGGGGCTACAGTACAAAAGGAGAGAGAGGAAGTCAGGGAAAATTTAGTTTTTCATTTTATCTATTCATTTATTCCTTCATTCATTTACCAAACCGCTTGATCCATTAGGGTCATGGGGACTCTGGACCCTATCTTAGCCGACTCTGGTCGAAGGTGGGGTACACCCTGAACAGCTCACTGGCCAATCGCAGGGCAACACAAGTACACACCCACACACACACATACACATACACACACACACAACCATTTACACTCACATCCACACCTAGCGGCAATTTGAACAGCCAATTAGCCTAATGTGCATGTGTTTGTATTGTGGAAGGAAACTGGAGTACCCATAGAAAACCCATGCAAGCACAGGGAGAACATGCACACTCCAAACAGAAATGCCCTCACAGAGCCTGGGACCCGAACCCAGGACCTTCTTGCTCTGAGGTGGACGTGCGAAACCACTACACCACCATCAATGTATCTATAGTTACGTTTCGTCAAGAGACCCTGCATTATGTACTGTATATAATACACATATACAGTCAGGTTCATAAATATAAGGACACTGACAGACTCAATCACTCATTTGCCAAGCCGCTTAATCCTGTTAAGGTCGCGTGGAGGCTGGTGCCTATCTCAGCCCACTCAGGGTGAGTGAGGGGTAGGGTACACCCTCAGCAGCTCACCAGACCATCATAGGGCACAACTGTTCACACTCACACTTAGGGGCAATTTGGAACAGCCAATTAGCCTGATGTGCACGTCTTTGAACTGTCTTAGGAGAACATGCAAACTCCACACAGAAACGCCTGAGCCTGGGACACGAACCCAGGATAATCCTGTTGTGAGGCGGACATACTAACCACTACGCTACCGTCATTGATAGGGTTGTTGTAAATGACACTATAAAAAATGTTAGTTTATTACAGAATTATAATCAAATTCATAGTGCTATGTGATAAATAAATA
>JAQMYF010000003.1:19602833-19613842 GCA_030014195.1 Neosilurus mollespiculum | reverse complement strand
TCATGTAATATTGGATCATACTGATGAGAATAAGTAAACAAACAACAATATATAGTAATAACAAAAATAACAGTCTCCTTTATGAGAAAAAAGTCAATATTTAGTGTGAACACCCTTTACTTTGATTACAGCATTTAACCTTTCAGGCATAGTGTCCACATATTTTTTAATTTCTTCACTCACTAAATCATTCCATATGGTTTGAAGTTCATTCATGCTACGTGAAAGTAAAAAATAAATAAACAAACAAACAAACAAACAAACAAACAAACAAATAAATAAATAAAAATTCCTGAAAAATTGGCATTTTCAGTGTTTTTTGTTTATTAGCCATACTTTTACCTCATTGCCCATAATAGCATTGTTCAATACATTTTCACCCAAAATTTATAGAGAAGTGCCTTTTTTGCCCATTGCCTTCTTGGCATGGTCCATCCTGTTGCCATCTCTTACACATGAAAGTGACACACATGCACCCAGCTGTCCATATGATATAAAAGAAAATGTAATTCATCAGACCAGTTCACCTTCTTCCATTGGTCTGTGGGGCCGGTGGTGTCGTGGTTAGGGAGCTGGGCTCATGATTGAGAGGTTATGGGTTCGAATCCACCTTACTAAGACCTCTGGGCAAGGTCTTGATTACAAGTGTACCTCTGCCCATCCAGCAGTATAAATGGGTGCCAGTAAAATGACTGGGAAGGTAACCTGCAAAGGACTGGCATCCCATCCAGGAGAATTTGAACTCATAGTCACTTTACTCTACAGAAGGTTGTCATCGCCCTGTGTCGGCTGAGATAGGCTCCAGACACCCTGTGACTCTTGTAGGACTAAGTGATTCGATGAGTGAGAGTTTTTTTTTACTGAAAATGATATACTTTATCATCTGCCTTTGCTCCCCTGACTCTTTACATTTCACTACTCTTTCACCTACTCAGACTATCTATGTATTAGACGTCCCCACCACTGCCTGGTGCCAGGTCCAGTCCTTTTGATGTCTCCCCATCCCCCTACCACTAAAGCAGCCCTGCTCAGAGCTGATGGAGGAGGTGAGCAGCATTGTGCTGAATGTCATTTGGTATCATTGCAGGGTTTTAGTGGAAATATTTTTATATTATGGAAAAAAAAACAACCCAAACATATTTTTGAAGTCTCATAATCGAAAGTAACAAAGTAACTCTAATATCATCAGATCTTTTTATTCTCATTTATACAGCTGCTTATTTTCTTATTCTTGAATTGATTTTGAATGTATACTCCTTTTGTTCATCACATCATTCAACAAATCATAATAATAATTGGTTTTAACTTTATTCATTTAATGTATTTAAATTAAATTAATTAATTAATTTATGTTAAATTATTATTCATTCATTTATTCATTTTCTGAGCTGCCTAATCCTAATTAGGATCACATGGAGGCTGGCACCCGTCTCAGCCATCTCTGGGTGAGGGCAGAGTACACCCTCGACAGCTCGCAGGCCATTGCTGAGCTATTAAATTATTATTACAAAGAATTGCATACAAAATGTAAAAGATTCAGCACTTCAGCACATTTCTTTTACAGGGTACCATCACATACGCGATGCTACTTTATGCAGAGCATTGTACAGATGTATGCACTGAATTTTCATGGTTGGTGCGAGCTGTCGAAATGGATTAATGGGGCAGCCTTTCATGGGGCTTTAGAGGAGTATTTTATGATTACATGACAACAAAAACAGAGTGGCTCCATGGCATAGTAGTTAGCATATCTGCCTCAAAGCAAGAAGGTCCTGGGTTCGAGTCCCGGGCTTGGTGAGGACATTCCTGTGCAGAGTTTGCATGTCCTTCCCAGTGCTTGGTGGGTTTCTTCTGGGTACTCTGGTTTCCTCCCACAGTCCAAAGACATGCACATTAGGCTAATTGGCTGTTCCAAATCGCCTTTGGGTGTGAATGGTGTATGAGAATGATTGGTGTGTGTGTTGGCCCTGTGAAGGACTAGTAAGCTGTTCAGGGTGTACCTCACTTTCATCCCGAGTCAGCTGAGATAGGCTTCAGCCTCCCTGTGACCCTAGTAGTGGCTAGCAGGTCTGCCTCACAGCAAGAAAGTCCTGGGTTCGAGTCCCAGGTTCGGGCATTTCTGTGTGGAGTTTGCATGTTCTCCCTGTGCGTGTGTGGGTTTCCTCCGGGTACTCCAGTTTCCTTCTACAGTCCAAAAACATGCATCTTAGGCTAAATGGCTGTTCCAAATGGTCCCTAGGTGTGAGTGTGAATGGTTATGTGTGTGTGTGTGTGTGTGTTGCCCTGCAATGGATTGGTGAAGTGTTCAGGATGTACGCCACCCTCGCCCAGTGGCGGTTGAGATAGGCTCCATGTAGGATTAAGTGGTTCGATGAATGAATAAATGAATAAATATATGAACGAATGACACCAACAGCTCCCTCTACAGCCTGTCCTACTCAACAAATCAAACATTCACGGGGAGCTGGATATGTAGCACACAATTTTATTAGCATATTTAGCTTTCAGACAAACAGCTTGGGAGGAAAAAAATAAAGTCACAATGTCATGTTTAAAGACTTTTTTTTTTTTCTGTTTTTTTTTTTTTTTTTGTTTATTTTTTTTAACCTCAGCAGTGACAACCCACTGGAAAAAGCATCATTTTAAAATCATTGGTTTCTTTAATCAAAGTGATATGTTAGGAGTCACCCATGCTGTTTCTTATTAAACAAACAGAAATGCACTTTTTTTTTACTTTTTTATCTTCTTCACATATATATTCGACACTTGTCAAAAGAATTGAAATATTCAGTCACATACTGAAAAGGTCTCAACTGTTATACAGAACACAATAAATATAAAAAAGAAGAATTATTTTATATAATTTATGTGGTACTAAAGAGGGAAATGGGCTGCCAGTAAGACTTACAATTACATAAATAGTCCTTTACCTGAGGATTTCCATCTGTTTTTTTTGTAATTTAATACTTGTTGCGGACCCAGTGAAGGGCATGGAAATGGCTTTTAATTGCAAAGAAATGGACTGCAGTGTACTGGCTTGCAGTCTGAACAGAGGGATCGTTTTACAGTGAGCCTTCATTTTTGTCTTCCTGTGATCAGCAGTTTAGAAAGTGGGATCCGAACAAAGCAAAACAGGACTCACTTTTATAAGCACTGCTGAAATAAACACAAACCTTAACTTGGTTGCATTTCCATTTCCCTTCAATAAACAAAAGAAATCAATTCAATGCAATTCAGCCTATTTATGAGAGCACAAGGAGAAACACTGCTGTCAGAAACAAAGGAAAAAAAAAGAGCAAGGAAAACAACTGGACATTTAAAAAATCTGTACATGTAAACATCACACTTCCACTGAGTCCAAAATTAATAGAAAGAGAGAGAGAGAAAGAGAGAGAGAGAGAGAGAGAGAGAGAGAGAGAGAGAGAGAAAGAGAACTCCTCCACTCCGCCCATTGGTATAAATTACATCTGAATTTAAAAGCTCCTGGAACTAAAAACAAAAGAATCCTTACTGAAACTAAACTGAAATATAAAGCACCGACAAATCATAGAGGACAGACTGCAGAGCGATACAGGGGTGATGTGACTGTATGTACGCCACTGCAGTAGAAAAATACCTTTTTGTTTTTTCCTCCTCACATTTTCTGCTAAGCTCTATGTCAGGCCCAGACTTTCCACTGTGTGTAGTTCAGCAGCTACTGTAACTAGACCGTCCAGTCTGAACCAAAGCACAAGCTGTATATGTGAGTGCCTGTGTTTACACTGTACATGTACCAAGATGGTTTGGTAACCATGTGCTTGAAGAGGTCACATGACATGAAGACAGATCAAACACGACCTGGCTTTTTCCAGCTAGGAAATAAAATAAAGCTTGAAGGTCCTGGAGGCGATGTTGCATATTCAGATCAGAAATATGCAGACAGGGCGGTTTAATATGAACACTCACAATGGATATCCACTATAGCTGAAAAAAAACCCTCAGCTCCTTAAAGGCAAAGTGCAGTCTCAGCAAAAAAGAAATAAAAGAAATAAAACCAAAACCCTGAAACTGACCCATGTTTTTTAAGCATGTTGGGTAATAATGAATACAGTATGAGGTATAACGTTGGGGTTGTAATACTTTTTTTTTTTTTTTTTCTATGAAAATGTACCACTATGAAAAATCGAAAATGTCGACAACTTATTTACAAAGTAAACACACTTTGCCTTTGTAGGGTCATAAACGAACGAAGCCGCAACAGGTGGCCCAAGTTCATTGTGGGAAACGTACATGTACATCATAGTGCACATTTCTAATTTGGTCTGAAAGCCTCCAGTTTCAGATATTTAAAAACATTATTTATTATTTATTTGTTTGTTTTTTTAAAGTAGTATAGAGCACTTAGGTGGCCTGTCATGCACGATGACTTGGGTCCACTCGACTGCTTCATTTATTGACATCCTTTCTTGGAATGTATCGACAAAACTTCATTAGTGATGTTGGTGTTGTACAAAACAGTTGTAGAAAGACCACTTTGTAATACAAAAAGAATTAAAAAATAAGAACTGTAATCATGACAATTATCAAAAAAATAGAAATCATATAAGAAAGTGTTGAGAATGGGCCACTAGGAGTCCGCCACAGGTAGTGAGATGGGACAGAAGGCCAAGACGTCAGAGATGATCAGATTATGGCTAAATCTCCCCGCGTTCTCCCACATGCACTGGAATCAATAACCGTCCACGGAGAAGGCAAATCAAACCAAACTAATTACACCTTCTCCAAGATTGTCTTTTGCCATGTTTTTACAGTTTATATCCATGAAGTCTCCTTCCACTAAGAGAGCCGGAGGGAGCAAATTCCCAGATGAGTGAACGCGCATGCCTTTTATTTTCCTTCACAATCTCCCAACCTTTCTACAAATTATATTAGCGCTCCATTCTCTATATTACAAATCCACATATACCTGTCACAATCTCATCGTTCAAGCAACCGGAGCAGAGTTTAGTGGTATGTGAGGTTAGTCTAAATACAGCAGTGCTGAGGGATATTAATAAGCAGCAGAATCCATCCCTCCATCACACCAAAAAAATGACAGGAGAGCAAGCTCTCAGTCCTTTATATCAGTCCCCAGTGCTTTAAACATAAGGACTGAGCAGAAAAGGAGAGGAATAGGAAGCAAAAGTAAACTCCATTACCAAAGAAAAGATTTTAGAACAGCAAAGAATCTAGAACAGCACAGAGACAGTTCTCACAGGAACATCAACAATAAACCAGGAGGGTGAACTACAACACACACAAAAAAAAGGCTTTTCTTTTTTAATCCAAAGAAAAATCGAGAATCTACACAGCTCTTCCTTAAAAATAAATGAGTGGGAAGAAAAGTGAGTGTACCAAAGCGTCACTCCTCCAAAAGTGAAAGGGGTACAGATCCCTTGAGAATGAAAGCCATATTAAAGAAAAAAAAACAAGAAGCCACAGTAAGACAATCGCACAGTGAGGAGAGGACTGGTCATTTTTGCATATTTCCTCCTTGTCACTACCAATAACTGAGAGGGAGCCGAAATGCGCGGATCTACCCAGACTAGCGTACAGAACACATGCAGTACTTTCCCCATATCTACAGCGGACTGAACCGACTGGATATTTCTTTACTACAACGTACACTGCCCAGCCAAAAAAAGTTCAATTTAAATAAGCTTACTTAAGACTATTTGATTGGATAATTACACTCACTCACTCCTATTATGGTCGCGGGGAGGCTGATGCCTATCTCAGCCGACACTGGGAGAAAGCAGAGTACACCCTAATCTGCTCACTACACCATCACAGGGCAAAACATACATTCAACCATTCACACTCACACTCCAAATGATGTGGTGGCAATTTGGAACAGCCAACTTATTTACCTAATGTGCATGTCTTTTGGCTGTGGGAGGAAACCAGGGCACCTGGAGGAAACCCACATTTACACAGGGAGAACATGCAAACTGCACACAGAGATGCCTGAGCCTGGAACCCAGGACCTTCCTGCTGTGAGATGGATGTGCTAACCGGTACACCACTGTGCCACCCGGTTATCCCAACAACAGATTTTTCTCCACATGTATTTTGTCCACAAAACCCATTGAAAGATTTGGGATATGTTGGAGAACACTTTATGGCGTGTTGAAAAATCTCACTCATTCATTCTCTAAGCCGCTTGATCCTAATTAGGGTCATGGGGAGGCTGGCGACCATCTCAACCGACTCTGGTGAAGGCGGGGTACACCCTGAACAGCTCGCCAGACCATTGCAGGGCCAACACACACACAATCATTCACACTCACTCTCACACCTAGGGGCAATTTGGAACAGCCAATCAACCTACTGTGCTTGTTTTTGGACTGTCGGAGTACCCGGAGAAAACCCACGCAAGCACAGGGAAAACATACAAACTCCACACAGAAACACCTGAGCCCGGGAATCGAACCCAGGACCTTCTTGCTGTGAGGCGGACATGCTAACCACTGCGCCATAGTGCCGCCCAGTGAGAAACCTCTTCAAGAAAATTATTACATACGTGTTGTATTACGGTTTTGAAATAATCAAAGCTAAAGGCAATCCATTAAAATAATAAAGTGTGTGATTTTTTTTTTTTGGACTGGGCAGTGTAATTGCTGTGACTATATGCACATAGAAGGCACAGTGTAAAACTTGTGGATTCTACACACACTATACTGAAGATCTATTTTACGTTATACTGCCATGATCTTTAATTTATTCGTCTCCATTCAATGTTACAGCTCAATCCAGATCATAGAAATTCAGTCCTGTGCTTGTGGCTGCCCCTCATTACAGGTCTTGGTAGTCTCTACGCATCCAACTCTCTCCTATAGGACCAGGAGCACTTTTGATTATCTTTTGCATTGCAATAATCTTCCTCTTGCTCCTTACTAGCAGTGCAACCTCAGGCTTTGACACGGAGCTCCACAGAAGCAGAGCAGCACCGCTTCAGTTTGCAAAGAGGAGCGAATTACAGTGACACACCAGTCAGTCAGCCCCTACATCAGCCTACCTCTCAAACTAAAACAGTTTTCTCTTCTCTCCCTCCGATGATTCGCTTCCCCAGAAACTCGGCATGTGAGGGTGTGTGTGCATGTTCGAGCATGTGAAAGATGTCACAAAACAGATAGAGTCGCCGATCTCTGGAACCAAGCACACACCAAACCGTGTAGGAAATCCATGATAAACAAAATGCTACTGCAAAGCAAACACAACCCTCACTGATAATACAATATCACTAACAAGATGGAGATGCAGGAAGCTAGCATGGCAGTATTTTCTCTTTCTAAGCATTCCAATCAATAAACCACAATTTCCACTGTCCTTATTTTCTTTTCTTTTCTTTTTTTTTTTTTTTTTTGCTTTTCTTTTGTTGGTTTCTCTCTTTTTTTGTTTTTTTTGTTTTTTTTTTAGATTGAGGTGCTCTGGTTGTGCAGGAGGCTTGAGGTTTCAGGTCTGTGGCATAAAAGTCAAAGTCCTTAGCAGCAGAGTGGAATTAATGGCCTTTGAGGAAAAGTCAACAGATAAAAAGACTAACAGATCCTTCCTCCATCCCTTCATTCCGCTCCCTCCGTTGCTCCAGATATGTGCATGAAAGAAGAATGGGATTTAAAAAGAAAGGTAGTGGTGTATCGAGTCGGCATCCAGACGTGGAATGCTTGGAGAGGTCCCGAAAAAGAACGAATCATTAAAGCGGAGGTCTTTACCTGAACAAAACACTTCATTAAGTCTAATCCTCCAGTTCCAGTGAATTGAATTTCTGTAATCAATACTTCCCAATGGATTGAATATGTACATTACAATATAGAAGCAAAAAAAAAACCCTAATAAATAACTATAGAAAAAACCAAGCCCATGTCCCATATGCATGCCCTCTTAAGATCCTGGAGAGGCAGTGGACGCATAAGGTAGTGGTCGAAGGAGGGTTTCCTCTCCCTCTAACAGAAAACATGAGCTGGGACACAGAGGATTTGGACAGGCTGAGGTATTTCCAGGTGAACTCCACCTGTATTTGTATGCATAAGTTACACAATTTTCTCCCTTTTACAGCAAAAGCAGTGTTAAGGAGGAGAGGTCAGATTGAGGAGGGGGGGGGGGGGGGAGCTTTAGAACAGAGAGCAGGTATGTACAGCGGATGAAAAAAGGTCTTGTTTGTTTTTTTTTCATTGTTTTCTCTTTAAACTTTCACCTTTTTTTCAAGTTTCTTCCTTCAACTCAGGTGGAAAGTGTCTTCCTGTGTTTAATAATGAAGAGGATTCCTGGCACGACATGATACCTCCTGTTATAAAGTAGATTAAAAAACGAAGAGAACAAAAATCAGCAAAAGGTGGGGGTGAGGGTGGGGACTGATTAAAGGAGTTGTTTTAGTAAATAAGTTTTAGAGCGAGGTGGAGAGGTGGAGAGGTGTATGATGTATCACAAGGCCAGCCACCCACAGGAACAGTGTTTTCTTCTTCAGTACAGCACTGCAGCATGTTTCAGTCTTCGTCAGCCCTCGTTTCTTTACTTCTCTTTGCATGCTGATCAACGCTTCATCATCTCTCCTGATATCTTTAAGTGTGTGCCTCTGAGGGTGAAGACGATGGTGCAACAGACAGCAGGGCGACCATTTCTAGACCTGAGGCGATGGAGCGAGAGTTAGATAAAGGCAGACTGAGATAGAGAGAGAGAGAGAAAGAGAGAGACAGAACGAGAAGAGAGGGCGAGTGTGCACATCAGTTCTGCTGTAGTATGAGGTTTTCTAGCTCGTCGGCGGAGCGGAGTAAAAAGGCTGCTGATTCACGGTAGCCAGCGATCAGCTGACGCACTGCCGTCACTTCCGTGTGGCTGAGCTGAGCCGAGGTCCCTCCTCCACCCCCTCCTCCTCCACTCCGCCCGAGACTATTGGTGCTTGACGTAGATGAGTTTGAAGCCAGAGACTTCATACTGAGATCAGTAGGTCCTAGAAAAAGAGAACGAGAGAGTGTCCAATGAGAATCCAGTGAGACCTGAAAGTCCTGTAGGGTCGGTAGTGTCATTCTCACCATTGGTCTGAACAGCATGGGTGGTGAGAGAGACAGGGTGCTGCATGCTGCTCGCCAGGCCAGCGAATGCACGGTAGTTGTAGCCAAGGCCTCCGTTGATGTACAGCTGGTCCTGGGAGTAAGCAGAGGCTGCTAGAGAATATGCAGAATGGGTCAGAGGCACCGGCTCTCGAGAGACTGCCTTCTCCAGAGATATCTGATCCTCCTGAGGCAAAAAAAAAAAAGAATTATTATTATTCACACACACACACACACACACACACACACACACACAAAATCACTTATATGTTCATCATCATTCACTTATAAGCCAAGTACACAGTGCTACGTTTCTGTGTGGAGTTTGCATGTTCTCCTCGCGCTTGAGTGGGTTTCCTCCGGATACTCCGGTTTCCTCCCAAACTCCAAAGACATGCACATTAGGCTAATTGGCTGTTTCAAATTGTCCCTAGGTGTGAGCGTGAGTGTAAATGGTTGTGTGTGTGTGTGTGTGTGTGTGTGTGTGTGTGTTGCCCTGTGATGGTCTGGTGAGCTGTTCAGGGTGTACCCTGCCTTGGCCCAGATAGGCTCCAGCGTCCCCGCAACCCTAATAGGATTAAGCGGATCAGCAAATGAGTGAGAGAGTGGTTTTCATGTTCTGGCCTGGAAGTGGACACCACCCATATTTATACGTGTGAAATTGTTTGGTATGGAAACAACAATTTAAGCTGCAGAAATCCCAAAATATTAAAAGAACTACAATGCCTAATTAAAATAACTGCAAACTATGACTCAAAAAAAACACCATAAACCCCAGATTTCGAGTTGTGGCCAGAAATGAACATCACCCGTTCTTACATGCTAAGTGGGTTGCCATGGGAACATGAAGAAAATATAAATCGCAGAAATCCCAAAACAAGGCACATATACACTGCAGGCGGCAATGGTGGAGTAGTGGTTAGCTTGTACCCTCACAGCAAAAAAGTCCAGGGTTTGAGTCCCGGGCTGGGTGAAGGCGTTTCTGTGTGGAGGTTGCATGGTCGCCCTTTTGTTTATGTGGGTTTCCTCCGGGTACTCCGGTTTCCTTCCACAGTCAAGACATGCACATTAGGCTAACTGGCTGTTCCAAATTACCCCTAGGTGTGAGTTGGACAGTGAATTGGTGTGTGTGTTGCCCTGCGATGGACTGCCGAGCGGTTCAGGGTGTACCCCGCCTTCCTAGAAGGTTTAAGTGGTGTGGCAAATGAATGACGAATAAATTAATGAACTCCACTGCTAAGTAGAAGTGGCTGCCAAGTATGATGAAAAAATCTCAAACGCTTTCTGAGTTCTGACCCGGAATTAAAATGATTACAGAAGGACAGACAGACAGACATGCTGATGACTATATTCCCCAGAGTTATATGCAGGGGGGATAAAAACCTATTTAATCAAAGCGCAGAATTCTTTTTCCATGAACCTGTTCATTTTCACTTACTTAAATGAGTAATAAGACCTACATCCATCCCCTGCCAAAGTTTCTCTCCCTCCTTTCGATCGCAGTAGGATCCAGTACCGGAACCAGAGCCAGTATTCATGGCTTCATGCCTTATGTGTGAGATGTAGACGAATTGCATCATCACAGAACCAACCAGACGGCGTTGCTCCTGTTACTCATAACCGGCTGTCCTCCTCTGCCAGAGTCGATTAAAAGTCTCTGTGGTCCTGATGCTTTTAAATAAGTCCCGCTCACTGGCTGTAATGATATCTATCTATCTATCTATCTATCTATCTATCTATCTGTCTGTCTGTCTGTCTGTTTGCCTATCTATCTATCTATCTATCTATCTATCTATCTATCTATCTATCTATCTATCTGTTTGCCTATCTATCTGTCTGTCTGTCTGTCTGTCTATCTATCTATCTCTCTGTCTGTCTGTCTGTCTGTCTGTCTATCTATCTATCTATCTATCTATCTATCTATCTATCTATCTATCTGTCTGT
>JAQMYF010000003.1:19584582-19595429 GCA_030014195.1 Neosilurus mollespiculum | reverse complement strand
TATATATATAAACACACATATTGATAAATGACAGCAAATGTGATACAAGTAGTATTTAAATGAACTGTACTAGGGGAAAAAAAACCCAAGGTCAAAGTTTTCTTTGTTTTATTTACTATTTATGGGCTACAAGTCTCACATCTCACTTGCACCACTAAAAAGCCAGTGTGTGTGTGGAGGAGGAGGAAAAGCAAGATCAGCACTGGGGGACAATGTCAAAGAGAGGACTGAGTGGGCAGCTGAGCAGCGGAACGATGGAGGATGGGTGAGATGGAGGTCCAGGACACGTAGAGAGGACAGGGTGAGAAAGGAAAAGCAGAATGAACAGAGAAAGAGTAGGATGTAGGTCAGAGGGTGTGTAGGGAGGGTGAAGTTCAAGTGCGATGGAGTGAGATCGAGAGAGGAACAGAGAGAAGACAAACAGAACTGCCGCATGCAGAACTGGATGTCGAGGTGGCAATGGAGAGTGATGATACCAGATAGACAAGAAGGAGAGAGGAAGGGAAAGTAAACAAAAACACGGACTAGGAGATGAGCTTCAGGGGTGGAAGAAAACCAAAAAAAAAAGACACACACACACACACACACACACACACACACACACACAGTGGGGATAAGTATGGCAAAGGCAATTGTCTATTTATTAGATTGTAAAGAGTAGCCGTGCGTAGAGAGGAAGGCCAGCCAAATGCCTGCCAGCTCTAACCCAACTGCTTCATTTTTATCCCAGACACACACACACACACACACACACACACACACACAACAGACTCCATCACTCTCCCCCTGTCTCTGACTCACTGGTGTGTCTTAAGAGAGTGTTTTAATGACAGCTGTGACAGCCTGCTATCTTATGTATATAAAGTGTGTTTGTCGCAGCATCTTTACTGAGACTGTTTGCATCTGTCAGTGGAGCTCTTATTTGTTGAATAGACCATTTCCCTCGTTTTTCTATCATCTTTCCTCTCTCTCTCTCTCTCTCTCTCTCTCTCTCTCTCTCTCTGGCAGCCTTTGAAGTGCAGATGTGCCAGTTAAACTGCTTTTTGTTTTTCTTGCTTGTTTGTTAGTTTGTTTGTCAGAGTCAGTTGGCGAATGTTCCCTGATTATTTAATAAGTGCATGTGAATATAACATGTTTTAAAGCCTTCATTAACAAAAAACAAACATGTCACTTACTTCAAAAAATCTTTATATCCTATTTAAGCATGTGGTAAAATAGTTCTGTTATGTTCTAATGTAATGAAAAGGCCTGTTTACGCTGCAATGGCATTAACATGCAACAGTTGGGAGTCAGGAATTAGGATACAACAGAAGTCCAGTTCTGTCCCCCAAGGTACAACCTGCCCTAATGTACACTCCAGGTAATGTTTCAGCTGGTAACATGTTAACTAACCTTGACTGACAGTGAGTACCTTCACATTTCCTGAACAACCACTTCAGAAGATGGTCATGGAAAAGATGGCACTGCAGTTCAGAATGGTCAAATTATTGGCCTGCATCAAGCAAATGAGGCCAGTGGTGTGGTGCTCAGGGTGTTGATCTCATGAACAAGAGGTCATGGGTTTGTATCCCCATTAGACCCCCACTTTGCTAAGACCCACAAATGAGCTCCTGTCTACCCAGCAGTATAAATGAGTACCAGTAATAATCCTGGGAAGGTAGCCTGTGGTGGACTAACATCCCATCCAGGAAGAGTTAAACTCCTAGTTTCTTCACGATACAGAGACTAGGATAAGCTCCGGCTGTGATGAGCCGCTAGGCTCGGGTGTAAAAAAGCCCAACAGACTTTCCCTTATTAACCTTGTTTGCTTGGTCTGTACAGAGAAAGCTCAGGGCTTGGTGTCACCTTCGGCTTGGTCTGTACTGAAGACGTCGGGTTGAGATTACGGTGTACAGACCTCGCCCTTAGTCAGTAAGTGAGAGTGTGGGAACACCTGGAATAACAGCACCACTGAAATCATTCTATCCATATACTGCAGTAACTCTGTGCACTGGAGGCTTGTGTGGGCGTGTGAGTATGACGGCAGAGCAAAAAGCATACACATGCAAACAAGAAACGATTTTCTTTTTCTTTTTCAGTGACTCGAAACATCTCAACAAGTTTTCTGACTTTCATATTTTGCCAAAAAGTGCTGCCTGATCACGCCATCATTCAAGAGTGATAAACGGGTTAAACGTAAAAACAGGCAACACCACTCACTAAATCTACTGAGCCACAGAGACAGCGGAGCACAGATAAGGATCACCATGTGCACAGTTACACATATTGTACGACATGTACTATACAAATTACAAAAAAAAAACAGCAAATAAAGAAAAAACTAACATAAAAAATCAGTTTGATAATAATAAGTGTAGCTATAGATGTAAAAGCAGTATGTGGCAGGTAGTGGTTAGCATGTCTGCCTCACAGCAAGAAGGTCCTGGGTTCGAGTCCCAGGCTTGATGAGGACGTTTCTGTGTGAAGTTTGCACATTCTCACCGTGCTTGCATAGGTTTCCTCCGGGTACTCCGGTTTCCTCCCACAGTCCAAAGACATGCACATTAGACTTCTAGACAGGCTGTTTCAAAATGCCTCAGGTGTGAGTGTAAATGGTTTTGTGTGTGTGTGTGTGTGTGTGTGTGTGTGTGTGTGTGTGTTGACCTGAGATGGTCTGGTGAGCAGTTGAGATTGGCTCCAGCCTCCCTGCAACCCTAATAGGAATAAGTAGTTTGGCAAACGAGTTCTGCTTGGGGTTTTACACCTGAGCCTAGCTCATCAGGTCGGAGCTTATCCCCGGTTTCTATAGCGTGAAGTGAACTCGCAAGTTACCTTCCCAGTATTTTTAGTGGTACTCATTAATACTGCTGGGTGTACAGAGGCACACTTGTGGTGAAGACCTTGCCCAGGGGTCTTAGCACAGGGGGGTCTAATGGGGATATGAACTCATGATCTCCTGATCATGAGCCCAGCACCCTAACCGCTACACAACTGACCCCACCAAACGAGTGAGTGATGAGTGTAAAAGCTGAGCTTTGGTTTGTTTCCACAGTAATTTTGGGGAATGGAATGTGAATGTGAATGTGAAGCCTATCAGCAGCAACAGAATGAATATAATGATGCAATCACTCACTAAGGGATCCACATTAAAAAAAACTATTCATGAATGAAACGTCTCCAAAAAAAGGCAAAAGGGAAAGCATGAGTAAAATGAGATGCAACAAGCATGTAAACCAGGAAGAACTGGTACTGGTTAGAAGAGCCACATAACTAAATCTAGAACTTCAGGTTAAACAAAGATGCTAAAAAAAAAGTGTTCACTTGATCATTCATTTGCTGAACTGCTTAATCCCTATACAGGGAGTCCGCGCCTATCTCAGCCAGCACTGGGCGAAGGCAAAGTACACCCTGAACAGCTCACCAGACTATGGCAGGGCAACAGACACAACCATTCCCACTTACATTCTCACCTAGGGGCAATTTGGAGCCACCAACTTAGCCTAATGTGCACCGTGTACTGTGGGATGAAACAGAAGTACCTGGAGAAAACCTACATAAGGACAAGGGAGAACATGCAAACTCCACACAGAATAACCTGAGCCTGGGAATCAAACCCAGAACCTTGTTGCTGTGAGGCGGAAGTGCTAACCACTGCGCCACCGAACCACCGCCTCTGTTTGGGTGCATATATATCTTTACCATATAAGAACTGAAATGGCTTGCAGTTTATGTGCACTACGTAGGCTATATCCACCCAACCAGCTACTACCACCTACTGCCACTAGGGTCACGGGTAGGACGGAGGATCTCAGCCAACTCTGGGTGAAGACAGAGTACACCATGAACCCTTTGCCAGTCCATCGCAGGGCCAACACATACATTCACACACACTCACAATCAGTCCCAGGGGCAATCTGGAACAGACAATTAGTCTAATGTGCATGTCTTTGGGCTGTCGGAGGATACCGGAGTACCCACGCAAGCACGGAGAGAACAAACTTCACACAGAAATGCCTGGGACTTGAACTCAGGATCTTCTTGATGTGAGGCGGCTGTGCTAACCACTACACCGCCAAGCCATCCAGGCTACTGTCATCCTAGGTAGTGACAACAGTAGCAAAAGCAACAAACATAAAAGTAATAGGATTTACCACAGCAGTCCCTGACGGCTCAGATCCGCCGAGTTAAATCATGCAGACGCGGAGCACCGAGGGGTCATTTCTTTGTCCTACTGTAGTAATACTGCATCATGCAAAGTTTCATAGTTAACATACGCCCTGTGCACGCAATCTGAGATGAAGTTAAGTGGAGAAATACTACCATTTAAAGAAGCCTCTCACTGTCTGAAACAGTGCATACCATTCCTAACAACCGGCAAAGTGGATTATGGTTCTTCTCTACCCTCCAGGGTGCATCATTTGGACACTAATCTATAGCAGTGCATTGTAGGCTTTCATGACCGCACTGTATATTCTCCACTATGCCTTTAGACGTGACTGAAAATAGTTCAGCATATAGTGAGTAGGGTGTGGTTTTGGACAAACGGTTTCCTGTCTGCTCTTACAATGCACTAGCAGCTTTATTACTGTGCGCTCGGGTGCCATCACGGAGCTGATCCAGCATTAGGAATGGGTGTCTCGCTGAGCTTTAGCCTTCCACTGACTTCCATTCAATTTCACCATTTTTTGACATCAAATCACTTTAAATGAATTTTGTTCTTTTGTAGTGAAGCTTGTCCTTCTTCTTCTACTTTATGATGCTTATCAGTGGTTGGCAAACAACAATTTGGTGCATTACCACCATCAACTGGTACGGAGTGTGCCCCAGAATGTCTCTAAAAAAAGATCTCAGTTGAGCTACACACCAGAGGTATACAGTGTCTGTGACACATTTGGATCTGGCTACATAGCTGGTAATGCCAATAATTCCATTTCTGGTTTGAAAATCGAAAACCCAGCTCCATAGAATTGTTCATCAGGTCATCTATTATAAGCCTCAAAGTTTGGTGTGATTCCGGTCAGTAATAATGGAGGGGTAGAACCTTTACAGCAAGCTGTCCACAACACCACAACTAAATAACAAATAACGTTATTACAACTTTTGTGCAACCTTGTAGCAACGTCGTTAAACCATAAACAGTTGGCTGGGAAGATACTCTGTATATTATTACATGACATGAAGAGGTTTTGGGCCGCAGTGGTTAGCACCTGCCCCATCATAGCAAGAAGGTCGGAGTCTTGGATGTTTACGTGTGGAGTTTGCATGTTCTCATAATTGCATGGGTGTCCTCCGGGTATTATATTCCTCCCACAATCAAAAGAGATGCACATCAGGCTTGTTCCAAATTGCCCCAGGTGTGTGTGGGTTGGCCTTGTGATACTCTGTTGAGGTGTTCAGGGTGAACCCCACCTTCGCCGAGTGTGGGCTGAGATAGGCTCCAGCCTCCCTGTGACCATACTGGGATTAAGTAACAAGTAAAGTGAAGCAAATGAGTGAGTGAGAGTGAGTTTTCAGTGTGCTGTGATTTGGTTGCCGTCGCTAATCGTGTCATACGTCCAGACAATTCATGTCTTCTTTAACACAATAATACACGCTAGTTATATTTCTATTGCTTTATTTCAGTGACAAAAATTCTTTTCGATGTATCTCATCAAATGGGTGAAAAATCTCAAGCTCAGGTAAAATGCTCCGGAGAAGAAGAACTAAAGGACTGACTTGTCTGATGAAATTTCTGCTTTTTGTATGTGGGTGTGTGAAAATCTTCATGTACTCTCGAGTGGGATTTGCTACATAGAACTCTGGTTACAGATGACCTCCAGCCAGTCAAGTCCTCTAGTGGAACTACGCCAGTACTGTCAATCATTCAGTGCTGTTGCCGCATCGCTGCACATGAAAGAAGCACTTATCACTCGTGCTCTCTTCTTCTTCTTCTTGTCTTCTCCCCATATCTTTATTCCGCTGCTGGAACGTAGCTTCTCTCGCCTCCCCCTCCATCCCTCTACCTTCATTTGTCCATACAAAAGAGACCCACCCCGTCATCTCTCCCCATTCCTTTCTTCTGTCTTCAACCCCCCTAAAAACCCACTCACTTTTCATATATCAGTATTTTTATACTGGCTCTATGTTTCTATAAAGATAAAGGGGACTGAGATGCTCATCAGGACAAGCTTTACTATACATAAAAATTTATATACACAGGAAAACAGTCAGTCCTGGTGTTTCTATGCATAAACCAAATAACTGTGGGGACAGCTATATGTTTCATCGGATGAATGTAATAGAGAGAGAGGGAGAGAGGGAGAGAGAGAGAGAGAGAGAGAGAGAGATTGAGAGCATGAGACAGAGAGAGAGCATGACAGGGCATGAGAGAGAGAGAGCTTGAGAGAAAGAGAATAAGAGAGAGCATGAGAAAGAGAGAGAGAGAGAGAAAGAGAGAGAGAGCACAAGATAGACCATGAGAGAGAGACAGCATGAGAGAGAGAGAGAGAGTGAGAGAGAGAGAGAGAGAGAGAGAGAGAAAGTGCACAAGAGAAAGAGCGAGAGAGAGATATACAGCATGAGAGAGAGCATGAGAGAGAGCATGAGAGAGAGTGAGAGAGAGACAGCACAAGACAGAAGAAGAGAGATAGAGCATGAAAGAGAGAGAAGTGAGAGCACGAGAGAGAGAGAGAGAGAGAGAGAGAGAGAGAGAGAGAGAGAGAGAGAGAGAGAGCGCTCGCTGACGGTGCAATTTGTTTGCTCTGATTCATAGCACCTTTACTGCATTAGGAGCAGGACAAAAAAACAGAAGGGTGTGTGTTTAAGAAGCACAAGGACACACACACACACTGCCAAACAATCCCGCTCACACTCCCACATGTCGTTTGATTTGAGTCCAGTAGAACGCTGTCAGGTTGTGCAGTTGGTCCACAGGCAGTCAATCAATGCATTACCCATAATTCAGTGTGAGGGACAGTCAGCTGAATACTGCACCAGCCAGCAGCTGCCGACACGAACACAGAACACATTCTATACGCACACACACACACACACACACACACACACACACACACACACAGCTGCAACAAGACATCGAAAAGAGTACAAAGCTAAAAAAATCCTCTCGCTTTCTGCTGAGACCAGACAAGCACCCCTGTTTCAGCCATTTCCTGTACAGGAAATCACAATGCTTATTAAATGACTGATCCCTGTTTTATTCTGATTAGATAAAAGGAATATGCAGTGGTAATTTATTCCGATGGTATTTGGAATAACAACGCTTCAATTTAACAATGAACCATATATCAAATGTCATGCTGTTGAAACTCGTTTAATCAATATGATTTAATCTGGAACAGCAATTGTGTATAATACTGTAAGCAGTATTAATCAATGGGTTCATTGTAGTCTGGTCAGAGTACATTGATTTAAACTAACAGTACAGATTAAAGCCAAGCATTAATTAAGGGAATTGTTTCTTTAATGTAGCATCGGGACAATAAATTAACATCCACTTTGTCATGCACTGAATCTAGACAGCAGTTTCTCAGTGTGTGTGTGTGTGTGTGTGTGTGTGTGTGTGTGTGTGTGTGTGTGTGTCTCTACACAAATATAGATTCTCATTCAAACAATTCGATGCAAGTGAAACAGAGAGATGAAACTATGGAGCTAAAAATACTGTTCAAACATGTGGGTTCAGGCAGACATACAGGACTGTAGATCACTGAGATCACTGAGAATGTTTATTACTTTCATGAAAAAACTATTTAAAAATAGTATATATAAAATATAATTATATATAACAAAATATATCCAGCTTTAGCTTTTATTATGGTGAAATCTGAATTGTACCTTCAATATATCACCTATTAAAGTAAATGAATTTTCCAGTTGCAGAATTACAATAAAAAAAGCATAATTTGGTGTTTCTGGGTTTGGTTTGCATGTTCTCACCGTGCTTGTGTGGGTTTCCTTGGGGTACTATGGTTTCCTCCCAGAGTCCAAGACATGCCCATTAGGCTAACTGGTTGTTACAAATTGTCCCTAGGTGTGAGTGTGATTGTTGTGTGTATGTGTTGGCCCTGTGATGGTCTGGCGTGTTGTTCAGGGTTTCCCACACCATCACCCATAGGCTGCAAGCCTAATAGGTATTGTGTTAAAGTAGGAGTCTCTACAAACAGACACATGATTACCGGTTAGAAATGTGAAGGGAATACACACACACACACACACACACACACACACACACACACACACACACAGAGCCTATATTATGGAGGTCTTGTCACTTCAACGGGGAGTGAAAGGGGTCATGTGATCCTGACTGTGACACAAACAAGTAACATATCAATTTGCTTTCACTTTCAGGCCAACCACCCACCCACACTCCCACATGGCCCTAGACACACACACACACACTACCCTGACTGACTGCTGTGCACACTTATATATGTAAATATGCATGAGCGCACTGTCTATACCTGCTTGTGCAAATAAAATGTGTATGTATGTATGCATGCCCTGTGTACAACACATCACTCCAGTGCATGTTGTGTATGCAGGGTATTTGAGTGCAATTATGTCTGTATGTATTATGTATGTTATGGTAAGCTTCCTGCAGTCTGAGGAACAAAAGATCAGGGTCAAGTGGGACTGAAAACACCAGCACTGCAATGAAAACTGCTACCACAGGTGAAGTTACACTTTCTGAACAAAGATGTGTATTGTGTAACCGAAGCTACGTACAACTTTATCTAAACTGGCTAAGCACAACGCTAAGGCCATTCTATTTTATTTCTTGTTTCGCGGATCCGCCAAACACATTTAATTGGAAAAAATGTCTTTTTTATTCCTGCTGGTCTTAACTTGCCGCGTGCGCAATGAATTTTAAAACCAGAACCTTTTGTTGCACCCAGCCGGTCTTTTCATCGCCCTCTCACGGCAGCTACTGTAACTGCATCATGTACATCTGCGTGTGCGTACTTGCCCGTCGGAAGTGTCAGCGCCCAGCCGCTGTTTGGAATTCAACCATCTATACAGTACATGCATGCACAAATGCCTGGCGCGCGAGAATATCGGAAACGATACTGTCGACATGTGTGACAGAACTGGTCAGTACATGCATTTGTTTTATTTGTTTTGATTTTTGAAACTAGAGACTTCAGATTTGATTCTACATGCAGACACTCTCCATCCTGAGCTGATGGCAGCAGCATCAAAGTCTACCTGGGGGTCCAGTCACTTTTAATACCCCCCCCCCCTTTTCATCTTTGCATGAAAAGATTTTTAGGGCAGCCTCCTTTATGAATGGATGGAAATCGTTGGGACAGTATGTGTCACAAAATGAAAGATAGAATATGTGTCAGAAAATGTAAAAATCAGCTCAGGACAGACTCCAGTACTCAAATTACTAAATGTTTAAATCAAAGCACCAGTTCAGGATTCTTTAGGAATATAAGAAAGAACAAAATCAAAAATTTTCAATTTTACCCTTTCTTGTATTCTTGTTGTGTTGGGTTGTTAAAGAAAAAATAAAATATCTGTTCTTAACATGAATTTATTTTCCTGTCTCCCGTCTTGGCTTTACATAATAGAAATCCGCCAAACAAGGATTAAAAAAAGAATGGCCTTTCCAGAATTATTGACAGCTGTCACAACAGCATACAGCGACAGAGTGGAAAAATGATTTCAGACATTTGACCTTGCTGTGACCTTGAACCTGTGTGGATTAATTCTAAAATCCAATCCATTCATCGGCTTCATCATCACACACTGCTCATAATGCATCTCACATAATGCAACACATAAATCTCAAGCATCATTAGAACTATGACTTTGAGACTGGGTACAAAGAAAAGCACCTGAAAGCCCCTGAGGAAGATGGAGGTGGATCACTGATGTGATGGATATTTTGGTGCTGGTGGTGTGGAGGCTTTAGGAGCCAATTATGGCCACTTTTCCTAATTCGGTTTCTAGTCACATATTCCCTGTGTCCCCAGCCCCTCCCCCGGCCGGAGTGTACCGTATGTACGCGCTGCCTTAGCGAATAACATGCACGTACACATACACATAACACGTGTATATATGTGTATATATAACTATATCAGTTGAGCTTCCTGTGGACGTTTATACAACTCTTTTCTGTGGGAAAGGTACACCCACCCGACAACACAGTACGACTCAGCAAGCATGTCACTCTCTCTCCCAATATCTCAGTCCTCTCTTTTCTGCTTCCTCGCTCTTAAGAGAAAAAAATAGATTCATATATATTGTATATTAATAAAATTGAGGTGCTGCCTAAAAAAGCGGAGCTCCGAAAATGTTTGCATTTATTTTCAGTAAAGAAACAGCCAATAATATCACTCACCGTCTTTTTAATGGTATTCGAAAACATTAGCCAAACCGCTTAATCCTACAAGGGTAGCTAGGAGGCTGAAGCCTATCTCAGGCGAAACTGGGCAAACGCCCTGTACAGCTCGACATACCATTGCAGGGCCAATTCACACTCAAACAGTTAATGCGCATCAAACTAATGAGCATGTCTTTGGACTGTTGGGGGAAGCTGAAGTACCAGGAGGAAACCCACGCAAGCATGGGGAGAAGATGCAAAGTCCACACAGAAACGCCCGAGCCAAGCGCGGGACTCGAACCCAGGGCTTTCTTGCCGTGGGTGGACGTGCTAACCATTACACCACCGTGCTGCCGTTGTATAGTTAGAAAAGTTCAAATTAGTTGGTAAATGTAACGAACAGACTGAGCATGCTGCTCGAGCTACAGCTCACCTCTTCTGGGATGTCAGATGTGTAGCCATTCCAATCAGAGTGTGTGTGTGTGTGTGTGTGTGTGTGTGTGTGTGTGTGTGTGTGTGTGTGTGTGTGTGTGTGTGTGTG
>JAQMYF010000003.1:19563325-19578906 GCA_030014195.1 Neosilurus mollespiculum | reverse complement strand
CTCTCTCTTTTGCCCTTTCTCACTCTCTTTTATTCTCACCCTTTCTCCCTTTCTCTTTCTCACCCTTTCTCTCCCTCTCACTCTATTTCTCTCTCCCACGCACTTTCTCCCTCTCTATCTGCCTTTCTCTCTCTCTCTCTCTCTCTCTCTCTCTCTCTCGTCTTTTCTCCCTCTCGCCCTTTCTCTCCCTCTCACCCTCTTTCTCTCTCTTACCCTTTCTCTCTCTCCCTCTCTCTGTCTCTTTCTCTCTCTCTCTCTCTCTCTCTCTCTCTCTTGCCCTGTCTCCCTCTCTCTCTTGCGCTTTCTCCCTCTCTCTCTCTCTCTCTCTCACACCCTTTCTCCCTCCCTCGCTCTCTTTCTCTTTCCCTCCCCCTTTTCTCCCTCCCTCTCTCTTGCCCTTTCTCCCTTTCTCTCTCGCCCTTTCTCTTTCACCCTTTCTCCCTCTCTCTCTTTCTCTCACCCTTTCTCGCTCTCGCTCTCTCTCTCTCTCTCTCTCGCCCTTTCTCCCTCTCTTACCCTTTCTCCCCCCCGCCCTTTCTCACTCTCTTTCTCTCTCGCCCTTTCTCACTCTCTCTCTCTCACACCCTTTCTCCTTCTCTTTCTCTCTCTCACCCTTTCTCCCTCTCTCTTTCTCGCCCTCTCTCCCTCTCGCACCCACTTCTCTCTCCCTCGCACTTTCTTCCTCTCTCTCTCGTCTTTTCTTCCTCTTGCCCTTTCTCTCCCTCTCACTCTCTTTCTCTCTCCCTTACCCTTTCTCTCTCTCCCTCTCTCTTGCCCTTTCTCCCTCTCTCTCTCGCTCTTTCTCCCTCTCTTGCCCTTTCTCCCCCTCTCACCCTTTCTCCCTCTCTTTCTCTCTCTCTCACAATTTCCCCCTCCCTTGCTCACTTTCCCTCTCCCTCGCCCTTTTCTCCCTCCCTCTCTCTCTCTCTCTTTCTCTCTTTCTCGCCCTTTCTTCCTCTCTGTGCATGTGTGTAGGGGAGGTGTGATCAAATAGGATTTTTGTCCATCATTCAAAAGAAATCAGTGTTAGATTTCACCTTTTGATTTTGTGTACAGCATCTTGCTCCAGGCCTGTTTTTCTCCAGCTGGAACTGGCTTTAATCAAAGTGGAGGGAATTATAAACAGTTCTAAACGCCAGTCAACTCTGGCACAAAACCTTCAGGGCTAGAAAACTGAAGATGAAGAGGAAATTCACCTTTCAGCACAACAACGATTCAGAACATACCACCAAATCAACCAATACAACCAAATCAACAAATACCACCAAATCAACAAAGGAACGGTTTCACCAGAAGATGGAAGTTTTGGAATTACGCAGTCAGAGCCCAGAACTGAATCCAGTAAAACAAATTCATGGTAACCTGACGAGGGCTGTGCAAGGGAGATGCCCTCACAATCTGACTGAACTGGAACACTTTTGCACGGAAGAACGGGCAAATATGGCAAAGTCAGGATGCATCATCATGACAGACCCCTACGCAGAAAAGACTGAATTTTGTCATAAAATCAAAAGGCACTGCAACAAAGTATTAGTATAGGGGTGTGTATATTTATTTTAGATCATGTTTGCAGAACCACTTAATCCTACCATGGTCGTGGGGAGGCTGGCGCCTATATCAGCCAACAATGAGTGAAGGAGGGGGACACCCAGTCCGTTGCAGGGCAACACTCACATAACCATTCACACTCACACTTTCACCCAGGGTCAATATGGAACAGCCAATTAGCCTGATGTGCATGTCTTTGGACTGTGGGATGAAAACGGAGTACCTGGAGGAAACCCATGCAAGCACGGGGAGAACATGCAAACTCCACACAGAAACACTCAAGCCCGGGACTTGAACCCAGGACCTTCTTGCTGTGAGGCGGACATGCTAACCGCTACAGTACTGTGCCGCCCTGCACATATTTAAAAAACCAAATTATTATTACAGGGTTTATATACTATGTATATTTCCAATCTGCCTTCAGCTGATCACACTGAGTATAATAAAGTAATAGACATTAGGTCAGTACGCTTATACTGAATAACTTACTTTCTCAGAGCTTAACCTCATGAGTTAGGAATTGGGCGATGGTTACTATACACTCATTAAATTCAGAATCCTTCAATTATAGCTTCATACACATCCAAATGATAAATACAACCCAAAATACTAATTTTAAATCCACAATGTGCCAAAAGCAGCAAGAAAGAGGCCGATAAGACAGTGGACATGTGTGTAGGAGTAATAGGGAGACAAATGCAGATGGAAATGTTTGCGTGTGTGCAAGACTAAGATAATGAGAAAGAAAAAGCAGGGAGTGGGAGTAGGCGCAGAGAAGCAGACACGAGGAGGCAATGTCTCACTTATGAATAGATATGATTGTATTTAGGGTAGCCGAAAGACAAAAAGACCATTTCAGTGCGTGAAGAGGGGACGGTTCAGCCCAGCAGATGATTTTTATCACTGACTGACAAAATTATACATTCTGGAATAGCAGGTTTCTGCTTTTGAAGGGCTGCGTCACTCCCTGCCATACAAACATACATAATTCAACAAACCTTTCTCTTTATATGCCTGGAGTCTGTAGCATCCAGTCCCCTCCTCACAGCAGGTCCTGGGTTATAGTCCCAGGCTTGGTGAGGGCATTTCTGTCTGAAGTTTGCATGTCCTCCCCGGTGCAGGTTTCCTCTGGGTGCACCAGTTTCCTTTCACAGTCCGAAGACATGCACATTCAGCTATTTGGCTGTTTTAAAGAGCCCCTTGGTGTGAGTGTAAGTGTGAATGGTTGTACGTGTGTGTGTTTTGCCCTATAGTGATCGGTCGAGCTGTTCAGGGTGTACCCCGCCTTCGCCCAGTGTCAGCTGAGATAGACACCAGCCTCAAATTGACCCAAGTAGGATTAAGCGGTTCAGCAAATGAGTGAGGAAAAAAATTTATAATCTTAAAATAACGGGCATCTAAAAAGGAAAAAATTCTTCCAGTCCATTTTGCGGCACCGCAAACACACACTGTATATTCCTCACAACTCGATAGTGACTGTCACTGAAACTCTTCTAAAGCTCTCACATAGCTTTTCAGAGGAGCCTGCAAAACTATCATTTATGAATACATGCGTAGGTGTATACACACGCACGCACGCACACACACACACACACACACACGCGCACACACACTCGCACGCACGCACATAAATACACACACACACACCCTTTATCAAGCTGAGGTAGAGTATGTAACACTAAGAGTGAATGACAGGGGAAACACACAATAAGTGTGTGTGTGTTTGTTTGTGTGTGTGTGTGTGTGTGTGTGTGTGTGGTGTACAAGCACAGGTAAGTTGTCTGGCAGTGGGCCAGAAATGCCAAGTCCCCTGGGAGATAGAGGGGGCGGAGGAAAGTGGAGAGAGACGCTGGGCAGCATACAGAATGAGAGTGTGACGATGACAGTTGGGGATAGGGACCAGGGGGGTCGGAGCACAACGTTGTACATTCCTTAATTGAGAGAAAGATTGAAAAGGGTGGTTGTGGAGGCATGGGGGAAGGGGAGGACAAGAGGAGAGCCATGAGTTAAACCCACAAGGGTGTGGAGAAAGGGAATAACCAGGAACAAGGGAGCGAAATAGAGAGAGAGATCGACTGAGAGCGGCAGTGAAACAGTAGTGGGTGGGGAGACAGAGATGCAATAAAACCCCACTAGAGGTTGAGCAAGATAGAGAAAGAAAAGGAGAATGAAAGAATGATAAACAAACAGAGTACTGGAAGCAAGAAAAAAAATATTTTACAGCTAAAAATATTTCTCCGCATGCTTTATGGTCGCTCATCATACAGTCCATGGCCTCACCATGGACAAATAAAAGGTTAACAGGCATAAAGACAAAAAAGAACTGGAGAAGAAAACCCACACCCCTTTTCCACTGATAAGGTGCTGGTAATGGATACGCCAAACCACAGAACCTACAGACATTTTTACCAACTGTCCTGCATTTAAGATGCGAGATTCGAATCATTATGCATTCAGATTCATAAATATTTTAATACATGGCATAAAAATAATACCCACTGTGAAGGGTTTTACGAGTTTCACCTCTGATTGACAACAGGGCGGCACCGTGGCGTACTGTTCAGAACATTAGCCTCACAGCAAGAAGTTTTCGGATCAATTCCCGGGCTTGGCGAGGGTGTTTGCGTGTGGAGTTTTCATGTTTCTATTTGCATGGGTTTCCTCCCACAGTCGAAAGACATGCACAGGCACGAGTATCTGGACATGGTGCTGTTCTTCAAGGTTGCTTACAACCTTTTCAACTTTAATCCATCTGTTCTTCCTGTCGTCCATATGTCTTCATCGACATACGTCATACCAAGATGCAAGTCATCCACCTATCAGAGATCTTTCCTTGTCAGGACCCGCGAAAGATCTAAAATTGACTACAAACAACTTAAACACCTTCGAATTCCACAGTGATGTTCTGTTACGTCATGTGCCTTAGTAAAACATATCACTGTAAAGACTCGCGTTTATTTAAATCTATATGTTTAAGATGTGAGACTCCGTATCCAGTTTAACGTTTTTTTCAGTGGCTCCCGAGTGGTGCATCGGCAAGGTGCGTGACCATCAGCCTGGAGATCACCGATTCAAGCAATTGGGGAACGTAAAACGGGGAACGTAATTGGCTAAAGCTGTTGTGGCAACCCTATCATTATTCATTCATTATCAATCCTAACCATTCAGTTAATAAATAAAAAATTAAAATTAAACAGGCTAACTGGCTGTTCCAAATTGCCCCTGGGTGTGAGTGAGAGTATGAATGGTTATGTGTGTGTATGTTGGCCCTGTGATGGACTGGTGAGCTGTTCAGGGTGTACACTGCCATCAGTCGGCTGAGGCACCAGCCTCCCCACAACCCTAGTAGGAGTAAGCAGTAGGGCAAATGAATGAATGAATGAATGAATGAATGAATGAATGAATGAATGAACGAATGAATGAATAAACTCCTCCGGCATCTGTACACAGTGTAATCCTATCCGTATTGGTGCAGAAGCAGAACCTTCAGAGTGGAAAAGTAAAGAATGATTCTGCTTCTGCAGCTACAGTGAAACAGTGTTTACCGCGGTGAAAAAATGCCCCACATAAAACATGTGGCAAAAAGACAGGGTGCTCCTGGGTGCCCGGTACTGAATGACACGTATTAAAAGAATCTGTTCAGTTACACAAATCCAGTGAGCTGTATTACTGACAAATGAATGCCTGAAGGTCTCCCACACCTACATACACAGACAGCCTCAGCGGGAGGCTGATGAAGGTTGATTGTGAGGAGGAGGGAGGGTAAGGTTACCTGCAGTCTAGGCTTTTTAAGAGAGTGACTCATCAAGAACCTATTCCGAGATGCCACCCCCTTCTTTTTTCTCGCTCTTCATTTCTACCAATCCACTGAGACCCTGAGAAAAGTTCTCAATAGCGCAAAGACAATAAGTAGAACGGTATGAAAATACCATAAGGAATAGTAGCGCAGTGTTGCAGTGGTTAGCCTCAAGGGGTTCAAACTTTTGCGGGGGACTAGGGCCTTTCTTTGTGGAGTTTGTGTGTTCTCCCCCTGCCTGCGTGGGTTTTCCCCAGTACCCCGGGTTCCTCCCACAGTCAGGTGACTTTAAATTGCCTGTAGGTGTCAGTGTGTGTGTGAATGGTTGCTCGTCTCCGTGTTAGCCCTGTAGTAGTCTGATGACTCGTTCAGGGTGTAAAAGACCGACCCACCCAAACACCCCCACCCACACCACACTCTTTCGGAGTCAATACCCCCCCCCTTTTAGTCATATCCAATTCCTACCTCTGAAGCATCACCTTCCCTATCACATGACCATCACCAACCAGTGAGTGGCGTAAGCATGCACAAGCCCCCTCCGTGACATCTGATGCTGCCATCCACCTGTTTACAAGCTGCTGCGCATGCGTATGTGGAGGCAGCCTAACACAGCCTAACAAGGTGCTCTATCCGCACCTTCATACGAGTGAGCTCACAGACGCCCATGATTGGCTGGCTATTGCTGTGAGTGACAGTTAAGTGAGCGTATGCCATCCCTCCCATGAAAGCTCGGCCAATTAGCTCCCATGGACTTCCAGCTGCGGCATCAACCTGGATTCGAACTGGTGATCTTGAGGTTGATAGTCGCACACCTTGTCGATGCGCCACTTAGGAGCCGAAGTCAAAGCTTTTAATATGTATTTCGCCCACCCACTCACTAGCAGAGTTTTTCTTCTACAGCACCAGGACCACTTACTGTTTCACTCATCCATGTGCCAGATGTAGCAGGTGGCGGCTGAGTACAAGCTGCTGTGTGACGGAGCCATAAATGTGTTTTTACGTCAATGTATTTTGTGTGTTTGTGAGAAAGAATAGACACCATGCTAGCACTCAGCGCCGCCAAATGATGGGTCTGCCAATCATCTGTGGGTCTTAAAGCTGCTTAACCCCATCTTAACCCATCTGTCAGTCTCTGTCTCCCTCTTTCTCACTCTGTCACTCTCTCTGTCTGTCTCTCTTTGCAGGTCTTTTATTCATGCTGAAAACAAATAATCAAATAATGGTTTTACTGCAATCTAAGCAGCGAGTTAGCCTTCATCTTAAGTACATTGGTTGCTTTTTAATTTGTTTTTCTTACACATGTTATAGTAATAATATTAATAGAAATAATAATAAAAACATGTTACAAACATCTGTTATTTCATTCTCCAAATTTAAAGATATTAAACCCCTAGGTGTGAGTGTGAATGGTTATGTGTGTTAGCCCTGCGACGGACTGGCGAGATGTTCAGGGTGTACCCCATCTTTGCCCAGAGTCAACCCGAAAGAATTAATTAATTATTTCAGTTTCTAATATAAATAATCCTGCTGATATATAAATAATAAGTATTTAATTTCGATTTTACTACAAAGCACATTATTTTACATCAGTCTTCAATCTTCGTTGACTTTTCTGTAAGTTTCACAGCTAGTGCTAAGTGCTGTGGCTGCTCATGCTGCTCTCAGCATGACACCACACCCAGCTGACCTTCACTGAGAGCAGCATGGGGGTTGGGGGTCTCCAGTGCATGCCTGGGAGAGCCGAGGTTCTGAAGAACACCACTATCATCATCATCATCATCATCATCATCATCATCAGTATCATCATCTTCCTCTTTATCACAGTGAAAAGAAAACAAGAGGAAATAACCATATGGAATGATTATTTTACACAAATTGATCTTCCGCTTCTGTTTAGGATGAGTGTCCACAAGGCTGTGGTTTGGGATGGGATCACACCATCAATCAAAAAGGAGCACTTCATCTTTACAACCTAATCCTGGAGTACCATGCAGCTTGGCCCATGGGACTTCCACCCATCAGTGATCCAAACACCTTTCTCTAGTCAAGTCAAAGTTCACTGTGCACTCTGAAGCCCTCATTAAATAAACACACTGAGTTATTTACTCCCTAACTCATCCATGGCAGGGCCACCACACACAACCATTCACACATAGGAGCAATTTGGAACAGGCAATTAGCCTTAATGTGCATGTCTTTGAACTGTGGGAGGAAACTGGAGTACCCCAAGGAAATCCATAAACATACAAACCCCACACAGAAACATCCTTGCTGTGGTTGGGACTCAAACCCAGGACCTCCTTGCTGTGAGACGGACATGCTAACCACTACACCACCGTACCACCTAAAGTTTTATTTAGTAAAATGGATATTTTAAGCTGGAATAAGCTCTACATTACACAGATTTAGTCCCCTTCATACTGTACCATTCCACCCTCGACACTAAATTAAATCTGATCCAATTTTTGGTCGCCATAAAAGATTGAACAGAAAGGTATCTCAATCTGGGTCACTGACATTCTGCCTCTGTTCCACTTGAAACCGTGTCATTACGGTTTTCATTACGTTTAATATTCAGCCTCCTTCTCTCTTATTACAGACACACGGATGAAGACACACACCAAAAACTACACACTACCCCCAGCTGAAACAAGATTACGATTTTATTTTAATTAAATGTCCCTTTACTCCTCTCCCGCGTGCACTCGTGTCCGCTCTCCCCTCCTGTTGAAAATGCACACAGAGTACTTTACTGTTGTCCTTCGGACAATTTCATACAGTTTCTTCCTCTTCTCTCCCCTCGCCATCCTTGCATTTTCTTTGAGCACCATAGTATAGGCATACATCTGATATATAATGGTGCATTCTGTTCCACTCCCCCTTCATGGCCTTGAGAGAGGCTCGATGCCTCCCCTCCTCCCGCCAATGTCTCCCTGATGCCTGCAGACAGTGCTCAAAGACAACCATATATCCTCTTCATTTTACTCCACTTTCTCCCCCCAAGGAAAAAAAAAAGAAAATACTTGACATTTTCAAATATATTCCTTGTAAAAATGCAGCTTTTACAATATATTGTAGGGCTGAGGTGAACTTGAACTAGAAGACCCTGAGGTGTACTTTGCCCAGCATGAACTCAATATTTTTATCCAGTGGGTAGGAAGGATGCTAACTTGCAGATGCTTATATTAAAGTGCTTAGTCCAAAGGTTACAAAGTCACTCAGAAACAATCAGGCAGTATAGAATACACCTCCAAGCATAATAAGAAGCCACATGATGTATGTGTGGGCAGCACTTATATGGTGGGTGGCTTCACACACTTATGAGAAAGCATGTGCTAGCCTTCACACTCTCCTGGTGACAGACGAACAGTACTAACAAGTGGCTGAATAAAAAGAAACTTCGAAGGAAGAAAAATAATAATAATTAAATATGTAGCCTGAAATGGTCGAGTGCTTAAACAGCTACTGCAGCTTTTTCAACTTACCGTCCACCTACTGTAGCTGTCGTGTGTATGTGAGGGTACCACAGAAGGAAGTCACCTTTCTCTGAACTAACTCTGACACACACCTCATGAAACAGGGTTGTAATCTAGTATTTAGTATTTAGTACTACGAACATTATGGGGAACAGGAAAGGTGCAGTTCCTATGAATTAGGTTCTTATCAGGCTGCTTATACTCTCACATATTTTTCATGGTATCCATGCAGCGTTATATTGCTATGTCATGGCAACATGTACGGCACTACAAGAGCCTGGATGATGTACTCAAAATGGTCAAAATGTTGAGAGCGCAAAACTGCACACTTCTCATCCTCGATAGTCACCATCTTGGCTATGTAACAGAAGGGGAGAGAACTCTAATCTATTTTCAGTAAGCTGGAAAAAGGCACGTCGTCGACACCAGTGCAGCCATAATTTCCATAGAAACAATGCATTTGTTAGAAAATATCACTGGCAGGGACAAAGAAAGATAACTGATGTTATTACATGGCAACCGCAGTACACATGATCTGATTGGCTGTTAAGTGAGCCGTAATCCACCATTACGGACCGCTCAATAACTTTTTTCCCAGCCCGCCAGCACTTGACCAAAACACAAACTTCAAATAAACTCAATCCTTGCTTCTTCTTCTTTTTTCCTTATTTGAAAATGGACCACATTAGTTCACTGTTAGGGGAATTTAAACATTAATTTTACTATCCTCAAGTTTAATGAGTTTAGTGCTGCAAATGACAAAAAGAGCAACAGCCATGAAGAGTTATGAAATTTACCCTAGAAAAAAGGAGGGAAAACATTATTCATTCATTCATTCATTTATTTTCTAAGCCGCTTAATCCTAATTAGGGTCGCAGGGAGTTACAAAAATTTCATAAAATAAATAAATAAATAAATTACTTATTTATTTTCATTGTTAGAGTGGTCAGTACAAGGAAACCCCTGATGTCTGTTTTGATGCAATAACTATTGCTCAGTTTGTGAATTTCCATTAAATTGTTAATTTATTAATTAATAAATTAATAAAGTATCTTCCATAATACATCAAAGCCTCGGTCTGGAATTTCCTTGTACTGACCTCATACTCAGTTTACAGGAAAGATATATTTTAAGTGAAAAATAAAACAGCCTTGTATATCCAATCAAGATCGCGTATGAACGGGAGTGATGTAAAAGAGGTTGAAGAACTGTCAACACGTTCATAAACAATAATGATGTCATTTTTACATTTGTGTTTTTTCCGGTGTATCCAGGGAATATGGGCTCATAATAAACAAACAAACAAACAAACCTTTCCATTCATGCTCCATTCCTTTTGATTTTATATCTGAACACAGAGACAGATATATGATTCACTAAACAGATACTGATACGGAATGTGTGAGTGAGTTACACCCCTAATGTGAAAATATGCCCTACCCATGTGGTTACAGAGACCAAGTCAAAAATGCTGAAGTGGTGATAATAAAAGGAGTTTTATTTACTTTGTTAAAAGTTCTATAGCTTCCTCTTTGACCTGACTGTACTTAACCTAACACAATTCACTCGACGCACTAGTCTGCAGCCAGTTTTCTCTAAATTTGTCTCTCACTATCTTATGCATGCGCATTTACACATAAACACACACCAAGCAGGCCTTGCGGATAACCTGTCTGAGTTCTGCTTCAGAGCAGCTGCGTGTGAGACTGAGCAGCATACAGTAGAACCAGCCCACGTACCGCTGAGTTCACAAGGGAGGGCAGACGCACCCGGCGGCACACAGCTCTTTTCTATCTCTTAGTGGATGAACGTGCAATGACGGAAACTTGGAGGAGGCAGCGCAGCTTGTGCCATCCGTCCACTTTCACCCACTCCACCAGCCTCAGTCCAGCCATGTTTCTGCAGGCTTCAGCACTCACAGCCTGAGCACACTGGGGCACCACTGGTAGGCGGAGCTTCCTGAAGGGCTCTGGTCGGTTTATTCGCTTATTTAATGAAATAATATCATACAATTATGTGCACGGGGAGGCAAGGACACAAGCACAGCTTTTAACACTCCTTATTAATAACTACAGACGCAATACATTCATTGTATGCCTTCCGAAGAACCGAACCCGTTCTCTGTCCGCCATCGGTTTACTAAATATATGAACAAGGTTGTATATGTGTGTGGCATTTGATTATCGTCTGGGGTCTGTCAGGATGGGGCAGGGCTGCACTGCAGGCTGGGAGGTGGGGTGGAGGGGGTGGTGGAAGGAGGACAGAGGATGAGGAGGAGGGGTGCTGTTGCTGTTGGTTATGGATATAGCTCTGAAGAAGAAAGAGAAGGGGATAGGGAGTGGGAGGGATGGGGGGAAGAGAATGAAAGGGTGTCAGAAAGAGATTGTAGTTCTATATTTGGTCCTGACCATCCAAACCCTTCACTCTTCTCCGTCTTCATCTCTGCTGGCTAACAGGCTCCTGCATTAATGAATCGTAATGGCGGAGGAGGATATGCATGTGCAAGGCTGTAGATACACATACTGCAGTAGACTGCAATGACCCTTTCTTTTTTAAGCTAAGAAGATTACACCCTAATACCCCTATAGTATAAATCTATATAAAATGTACCATTTCTGCTTTAAGTGGCATACAGATCTTCACAAAGGGCCCCGTACTGCACTATGACTATCCAATTATTAAAAGCCGAGAATTTCTGGTGAACATGCAGTTGTCAGAGTGCACAAAGTGTTTAAAGTGTGTGAAGGAGCGGAGCTGAAGGCGCGGTATGTTGAAGTATACAGTCGTTGTTTTGTATCCGCATGCTCCATTACCTTCAGCACACTCAAAATGCCTTTACTGCAGCTATCCTCCATCCATCACTTATTATAAAAACTCTTTATGACGGGCTGTAAACTGCAGCCAGTGAAGGTCTTAGATTTCTATTAGCCAGACAGCAGATGGGTTCCATTCATACACAGGTATACCGGCTAATAAAAACACACAGAGAAAAACAGCTCAACTTCTTGGCAAGGTCAGCTGATGGAGGGAGAAGTGGGATCGTATGTATGAACGTATCTGTTTGGGGATGTTTTTAATATCCTCTTACTCACCCTGACCAGGAAATATTGGGAGTGTCTGTTTTCCAACAGTATTTTAAATGAATTAGCATATTATACACCAGGGTGGTGGACTGGTTACCGCTCCCAGTAAGAATGTCCTGTGTTTGGCCCTGCCAGCGACTGGGAGCCTTTCTGTGCAAAGTTAGTATGCTCTCCTTGTCTCAGTGCAGGTTTCCTCCCGCTGGACATTTGGACAACTCACTCGCCAGACCGCTTAATCCTACTACTAGGGTCGCGGGGAGGCTGGTGTCTTATCACAGCCAACACTGGGGGAAGGCAAGGTACACTGTGAACTATCCCAGGGCAACACACACACACAGTCATTTACCCTCACTTCCACACCTAGGGGCTTTGGAGCAGCCAATTCGCATAATGTGTATGTTTTTGGACGGTGGGAAGAAACCGAGGTACCCGGAGAAAACATGAACACAGAAACACCCTCGTTGAGCCCAGGACACAAACCCAGAACCTTCCTGCTGTGAGGAGGACATGCTAAATGCTAACCACGGAAATGCTAACCATTATGCTACTACTCCCGGATTTGGTCAACTACCTACTCTAAATTGTTCATAGGTGTGAATGTGAGTATGAACGCTTGTCTGTCTCTTTGTGTTAGTCACATAATAGACTGGTGACCTGCCCGGGGTATACCCCACCTCCTGCCCAATGTCAGCTGGGATTGGCTGCAGCTCACCCACGACCCACAAAGGATGAGCGGCATAGGAAATCAATGAATTAATTAAATGCCAGACTGCAATAATACACGGTGACATGGGAGTTCAAACTAAACTCTACATTCATCACAAAACCTTTCAGTAGCTGCTTTGTTCATACACGCACTTCATTTTTGTAAGAGGGGATTTGCAGTGCATGTTGCAGGACCTCCCAGTATGTTGTGGACTTTAGGCAGGATAAAAATATATCCTGGTTTCTAATCATAACTTTTACAAAACCTAAACGCGGAATGTTTTTTTGATTTTTTTTTTCTTTTTTAATAGAGAAATGAAGTGACTCTCAAATCCCAAAAGCTTTAAAGCTAAATGTAGGTATACTGTAAATGAATACAAGTTGGCTTATAAATAACGATACGTTTTTTTCTTAGACTTAACGCCTGGGTGTAAGTGACGGCGAGTGATGTCATTAGACCTATTGTTATTCATGTTTCGTGGCGCTCACGAGGGACGCAGCACAACAGAATGAGCAGTTAGTTAGTTAGATAGACATTTTCATAAACGTTTCTGCCTATTTCTTTTATATTCCCACGGTAGGTTATGAATTATATTACCAGTTATAAACACAGCATGTGGAGCTGTATACAGTTAGTAAATGTATTTTGTTGTGTTTAGCTCATGTGAACTAGAGCTACAAGGAAGTTTTCCGATGCTAACAGCTAGCTTGCCGGCTAGCCGTCTATAGAGTTGCATCCCTTGTTTAAGCAGTGCACGGTATTATACCCGAGGTTTTGAGTGCGATTTAAAAAAAATAAATTAATTAATGTGGCCCCAATTTCTGGATGCAGGCACTGATGAGAAACCGGGATTTTTTATTTTTGATTTTTTTTATCCAGCCTTACATGACAGCTCTATCAAACCAGACTGCTCCCAATTCCTTCTAGAACAGCCAACTGAGTTAAGATAGGTTGACTAGGAAATGTTGGAAATTTTCATTTCAACAAAAGCCTGATGTGCAAATTATACCTCAAAATGATTAAAAAACACCCTTAATGCTAATGGGAATGAGTATTTCAGGCCAAATTAATATTAATATTTGCATTATTAAATAACTACCACCTAGTGGGAGGAGTGGGGGTATCAAACCAAGGACCTTCTTGCTGTGAGGCGAGCGTGCTAACCACTATGCCACCATGCCACCATGCCACATTTAAATTCTAAATATTTTTTAAACATTAAGCTGGTTTTACACTGTATACGTTTGGTATGTTAGGCACAGTGATGTGAAGGTTAGCATGTCTGCCTCATAGCAAGAAGACTGTGTACTGTTTTCAGAAGTGTATTATGGTGTGCAAGGTCGTCTGATTAGCCAGCCTTCCCCCACTGCCCTGATATGCACAGCGGTATCTTTGCCCACTCTGGTCTGCCTCCCAAAGTACTCAGTGTGAAGCTTTCAGCTGTTGAGAGGTGACCAATCAGAGCAGAGTATGCACATAGTGAGGGAAGACCATAAATGGGAAGAGGAAGCCAAACAGGCTGTCCAGTATGTACACTCAAAATCAGTGTTTCAGGGGGAGGTGTGGAAGCAGCTTCTTGAAGAACTGTGGAGTTTTGGGATTAGGAATCGTAGTTTGGTGCTCCACTGATGTCCATTATGAAAAAAAAGGTCTGAAAATGGGTATAATATCTGACCTTTAAAATACACTTGCATGCTCATCGTCATGCTTTGCATTGCCTTGCTTTCATATGCGGTAGGCTGTATGCAGTGAATAACCAGTTTTCTTTCAGTTTGAAGCTCAATAGGAAACAGAAAGATCACAAAACCATCCAGATGATAAATGAAGAATTTTCTATACTAACTGAGCTCGATATGTTCAGACCAAGAAGAGTAAAAGTATCACTGGTGTTTAGAATTAGGTGGATGAAATGTTTCAGCTGCATTGTGGGTATTTAGGGCAGTATGAGGACTTTTATGCGGTCATGTTATAGCACAGTACGTTTGCTTCATGCAGATAATGAGCAACAAAACCATTTTGCAGCATCATGGACAGAGGGAGAGAGCCGGCCGGCTGTAGATTTCACACCTGTAATAATTTATTCAATCTCAAATCCGCTTTTATTTGTTGCTTACTATTTAAAGCTAAAGCACTGAGACAAACTGCTGCATGCATTGTGGTGAAATGCATCTCTGTGTGTAGACGTATGGAGGAAAAATTAGCTTCCTTACACAATATGGACGCATTAGCACACTGGGCTTAAAAACTACACAGTGATATGATAGACAGTGAGACAGATGCAAATGATACACTGGTGTGTGTGTGTGTGTGTGTGTGTGTGTGTGTGTGTGTGTGTGTGTGTGTGTGTGTGTGTGTGTTTGTGTGGGTTTGAACCTCCTCAATAATCAGAAATATAAGAACTTTTCCATGTCCTAAATATTTTAAATATGGACTCATTCAATCATCACTCATTTGCCAAACTGCTTAATACTATTAGGGTCGCGGGGAAGGTGGAGCTTATCTCAGCCAACACTGGGCGAAGGCAGGGTACACCCTGAGCAGCTCACCAGACCATCGCAGTGCAACACAGACACAAATATTCACACTCACATCCACACCTAGGGTCAATTTGGAACAACCAATATGCCTAATTTGCATGTATTTGGACTGTGGGAGGAAATTGGAGTACTTGGAGGAAACCCACACAAGCACAGGGAAAACTTGCAAACTCCACACAGAAACACCTTTGTTGGGCCGGAGACACGAACCCAAGACCTTCTTGCTGTGAGGAGGACGTGCTAAACACTCCGCCACTGTGCTACCCTGAAATATGGACTTGTGTGATGACCCATGTTGTGGCACTGTTTAAAGAGAGAGAGAGAGAGAGAGAGAGACAAAGAGAGAGAGAGAGAGAGAGAGAGAGAGAGAGAGAGAGAGACAGAGAGAGAGAGAGATATAGAGAGAGATAGAGAGATAAAAAAATAGAGATAAAA
>JAQMYF010000003.1:19522345-19538437 GCA_030014195.1 Neosilurus mollespiculum | reverse complement strand
TCTCTCTCTCTCTCTCTCTCTCTCTCTCTCTCTCTCTCTCACACACACACACACACACACACACACACACACACCTAGGCCCTTTTTGACACTGATTTATGCTTGTCCTGTGTCAATGCCTCTGGTGTTAAATCTAATCCACCCATGTAACAAAGGTCATTTAAAAAAAATCCACCTAAAGCTGCGTATCAGGTGTAACAGAACACATGTTCCTTACCTTATCATGCTGACAATGTTTTATATGCTTACTGTATACCATTCCTGTGCCAACAATACAGTGCATTAAACAATGCAAATACAGCTCAAGTGCTTTAGCTCACATCTTTTGTGCTTTTGATCACATCCAACATCAGAATATGAAAAAAATAGATTTCAGCGACTTTTACTGTAACATAAATCTACAGTGAATAGCAGTGCTGAGGGATAAAACGTCATGTTAATGACTAATTCGAGGTGTC
This sequence comes from Neosilurus mollespiculum, assembly GCA_030014195.1. NCBI lineage: Eukaryota > Metazoa > Chordata > Actinopteri > Siluriformes > Plotosidae > Neosilurus > Neosilurus mollespiculum. Next base: position 19,537,979 of record JAQMYF010000003.1, on the reverse strand, counting down.
AGAAAGCCTAAAGTAACCCACTCCTGAATGGTGCTTTGACAAGGTGCGTGACTATCAACCTGGAGATCACAGGATCGAATGCAGGTTGATGCCACAGTCATCCTCAGCTAGGAGTCCATGAGAGCAAATTGACGAGCTCTCATAAGAGGAAGGGAAGGCATACGCTTGCCTCTTTGTCACTTACAGCCAATCATGGTTGTCTGTGAGCTCATTCGTACAAAAAAGGCGGACATCTTGATGATGTTTGTCATCAGACGTCACTGACTGCCATGAACTGCAAGATTTTCGAAATGTTTTACGGTGGTTCTCTATCTCCGTCTAGCTACCTTGAAGTCACCTTTCACAACCGTTCAACACAACCTCGACAACCTTTTCCCTACTGCTCATAAGTATTTTGGCACACCGTTGTATTTTTAAACAGCACTGAACTGCCTTCAAAACCGACTCCATATGAGGCTGTTCCATTACATTTTTGTGGATCGGTACGGTTTGGAGCTGCGGTGAACCGCCGCCAGAACAGTCCATGTATGAGACCCGCTTCACAGATCTACAGCTGTTTTTTTTTTTAAATAATGTCTTCACAATTTAACTCCCAGTTTAGACAGGGCACCGTTTTTTTAATTTTGACATTGTATTTTAAGGAAACAACACATCATTCCCACATCACCATGTTCTTCTTCCTGTGAAATCAAGCCTTTTATTATGCAAATTAATTGATTTGTATTCCGAGTGTTCATGTTAGAATATGAAAACAGTGGGTGGGAAATTTGACAAACAGATGAATTCTTTGGTGATTTACTAATCCTACTAAGATTTGAGTAATTGCCTGTATGTTTTGTTTAGTTTAGTTATTTTTTTTTTACACCTCAGGGGCGGTATATTTAATCGGACATGCAAACTCGGGGCTGTATGATTTTCCTGAAATATGACAATCAAGAGCATATTCAGTTGTAAAGACATCTCAAGAAATTTCCCGATGACATTCGCACGTATTCGATAAATCGACAACACCATGTGAGCACTGTTAGGAATTTAAATGAAGTGGAGCGCTGTGCGTGTGCAGTACACTGCACTTTCTCTGGTGCTGTAACCTGTTAGTTAAAGATCCGTGTTCATTATTCCATCCTCCCCCAAAATTGAACAACAACACAAGCAGTCTATATTGATTGGCAGTGTTTTACTTTGCACTTCCCAACACCGGGAGTGAATTCAAGACCACGCCGGAATACAGCGAGAGTTTTCACTCACGTACTGGGAAAAAAAATTGATCCTCGTATTCATCTTTCCTCGTTTCCATTGTGTTCCTTTTGTCGTATGCTCCCAGCCCACATTTAATTGATATAATTATACTAAGTTGTTGCAGATCATATTCTATTCCCTACTCAAAGAGTACACACTTTAATCATCCATGATTATGTCTGCTTAGACCTTACTGCCTAAAAGCACTACAGAATTAATGAGGTTTGCTGAACTGGCAATTTTAAATAATATCATCTTTAAATAAAATCAACAAGCAAATTGTTCCAGACTCTGAAAGTTCACGCCCAGTGATTACAGCTACACTGTATATCAGAATGCATATAATGTATTACGTTACAGTAACTCGTTCCTCTCAATCTTCTTCGGTCTGCAGAAGGCTATCTATTCTATAGATTCTCCTCCTCCTCCTCCTCCTCATCCTCCACTCCATCTGCTGACACCCTCCCCCTCCTCAACCTCTCTCTCTCTCCTCTATCTCTTTTCCCTTGGACTTATAGGATTGTAGTGTGGGGGGAGCAACGGCAGTGTTCCCTACAGAAATCCTTAAATTCAGATCTTCACACTCTGGTCATACTGAATTCAGTGAATAAACCCACACTTATATAACACAAGCATTTTCATATAGAGTAGATCTAGGATAATTACCACTCCTTCCCAGCTTCTGATGCACTGTTCAGGTAGGACAAGATTTCCAGACATGTGTCTGTTAAGTAATGTTGCCGTGGACATCTACAATGAGTATGAGTTATTTGTGTAGGATAAGCGATCCCTGTATAAATTAAAGAGATGGGGCATCTTCATGATATATGCAGGCTTGTCACTCAAAGGTCCCAGGATACTACGTACACATGAACTCTGCCAGCAATTCAATATCTTACTTCAGATCCAGGAAGTGTAAGGACTAAGGACTTTAACCTTGCGTACAGCGCATAATTACCATGGCATTGTTGCTCCAGTTGGTCCGGTTGAGGCTCAGCAACATTAATGTGGCAATAAAATGAAGTTAGATGATGATCTGAATGTACTGAATATGCAGGTTATCACATCAAGGGACTTTTTCTTCCCTGATGTCACAGATATAAAATGGGGACTCAAATAATGGTTCAGGGAGCATGGGAGCATGGGGAATAATCAGTGGTTCAGGGAGCATGAGGAATAATTTTCACTTATGTATTGGCACCCCAGAGTCCTGTCCTTAACCCTATTGAAAGGTCTTGGGATGTGCTGGAGAAGACTTTATGGAGTGGTTCAGTTTTTCCCTCATCGATTCAAGACGTTAGTGAAAAGTGAACCCGACACTGGATGGAAACAAATGTTATGATGTTACTTAGGTTTACTGAAAGAGATGGCATGGCAATAACGTGGTGTAACCAAAGCTAAAGGGCTTTACTCTCTTATATTCAATTTCTTTCCCCAGCTCTCATGTACTGTCAGATCGCTAGTGATAAGTGAGTGCAGTGTGCCAGATGTAGCTGTCACTGATGTCATGCTGTCAGTCCCAAAAAAGAAAAGAAAAAGGTTCACACGAGAGGCCTCTCACCTGACAAGGTCATAAGGACACTTGTTTTTCTCTTCAAAACCTAGATAAAATCAGCAGTGTAGATCTGTTGGATAGGGAGTATATGCTTTTAAGGTAATGGAGAACCACTGGGGAAGGTCTACAGAGCCAGAATCACAGACCTGCAACGTCTTGAATAAATGTCTTGGCTAAGGGAAAGGCTTTGATTAGTCTGGTGAAAAAAAAAAGAAAGAAAAAAAAAGAAAATCAATTTTTAGTGGAGTATTTCTGTGAAATACAGTTGCACAGTCTATAGATCTTGAAAAAAAATATAAAAGGTACCAAATTACTAAAAAACACTTCAACACTACACATTTCCAGGATCAATGCTAATTAAATTGCGGTTGAAATCGCTATATGCCTATTAACATACACTGTCGGCACGTCCTTTCCTTTTCTGTGGTTGATCGTACAGGAGCTACTTGTTGTAATTGTTCTGCTACCATAATAATTTTTCTTAATCATGGCCCTGAAATAACATCTTAGCGTTGCTCTGTTTATCAATCTTTCCCAGTGTGAGCTTTCAAGGCCTTTTGTCAAGACTTAAGAAGCATCCACTCAGGAAGCGCCGAGCGGTACGCAAATAGCTTTATCACTAAATGACATGCGAATAACCTCGAGTGAAGCAACTCATTTCGCCGCTACAGGGCTGTCAGTGCTTGGATGCCTAGGTAACCCCTTTTGAATGTTTCCCGCTTAAAATTTTTTTCAAGTGAAACTGTAAACAGCAACAAGCTAGTACAGAGTAACTAGTACCTACAGCTTATTATTGTCATCCTTTATTATTTTTGCTCATGTCATCATTATAAATAGTTTATATTTATCATTATTATTAGCGCTCCGCAAACATGCAACAGAGACTCTTGTGTATCATGATCACGGGAAATGCCAACCATTTCAGAAATATGGACCCAAGCATAGAGTGTCCGGTTGTTATCCTTGTAAAATTCCTGTGTGTAGTCATAAGTCCCATGCCAGTAATGAGGTGCTCTTTCATGCTGATGTAGGTGGAATCATTAAACTTAAAATTCAACGGAAAATGTTATGGGGAAATCAGTGTGTGGGACACCTATCAATCAATGGTATCTTTAAGCTCTGATTGGTTATCACTACAATCGTGTAATGTGAAAATTCAGCTCAGTTAAACTCTGTACTCGCCCACTCTGTGTCGCTTGACAAAATTACACCTCTCATTGCTCATTTCACCGGTTTTTATTCACTAATCATGGTGACTTGTCGCTCATCGCTTCCTGACTATACGCCCCTTAGGACTCATTCTTAAAACTACATACATCCTGTAAACTTTCACTGCAGTTGCTAGGCAATTCAGCATTCAGTAATAATTATTCACATACTTGGTGAAGTAATATATGTGTTACTGGAAGATTCCACTACAGACCACACCTGACGTAACTACTCTCCCTGACACGTCATATCCCCATACTGCCCCTACTGTTCATGTGCGTATTGCATCTTGAATTCATTTCTGAGAATGAGGATAACCAATGTACCAAACGTACACAGGTGCAAAGGTGTAAAGTTAGGCAGGGCCGCCTTGGTCCTGACCCGTATCTTAGACCCCGGATATGCTAGCGACTACATGGAAGGACCCGTTGAAAAGGGCTCCCTATCTCGTGTCTCGGCCCTGGAGGGCTTTTTCCGAATGGGCACTATGAGCAGGTAGAAGCCTTCATGCACATTTAAAAGAAACTATAGAGCTGGCATTCACACTATGAGGGTTTTTTTTTGCATTTTAATCATAAGGAGGATTAAACATCACTAAAACAACACACCTCGGAACAGCCACTGGAGCACTAAAGCAGCTGCTGAACAAAGGTTGAGACTGACCATGAAGTGAAAGCAGATAAAAGCTGATCCTTGATGGCTATTAACACGTACTCTAGTGAGATCAACTCTGCACTCCATTATATCATCACAACTGTGCTTAATACACGATTAAAAAAAAAGATCATTCATTTGATTTGGTGAATAAGTAGCACTGAACACCATTCAGGCTCAGTTGGATTTAATGGAAACATTGTCTAGTAACGCACACACAGTACAGGCCATGTCTTATTAGAAGAGATGCCTTATATGTAAATATGCTTCCTTCGTGCTGTTTAACACTAGATTATTGAATAAATAAAAGCTATTGTCACAATGAGTAAAATTTAGGCTACTCTTTAATAATGCAGAAATGGTCACAATTACTAAGAACAAAAACAGCAACGGCTGCTAACATGCCTATTACTAGTATAACACTCACTCGCTCACACACACTCATTTGCTGAACCGCTTTATCCTATTACGGTTGCAGGGAAGCTGGAGTGAAGGAGGGATACAACCTGAACAGCTTGCCAGAAACACACATAACCATTCTCACTCACACCTAGGGGCACCATGGCACAGCCAATTAGTTTAATTAGTGCATTTCTTTGGACTGCGTTAAGAAACTGGAGTACCCAGAGGAAGCCCATGCAACTCGACACAGAAACACCTGAGCCTGGGACTTGAACCCAGGACCCTTTGCTGTGATGTGCTAACCACTATGCCATTGTCCCGCCCTAACAATACTTTTATTTGTGTAATCAGTTTTGATATGCTAACCATCTCTAGCAACAACTGCTTATTATTATTGTTATTATTATTATATTAATTATTATTATCATCGTTATTAATATTATTATTATTATGTCATGTCATGTAATTTTCTGAACCGCTTAATCCTAATTAGGGTCGCGGGGAGGCTGGTGCCCATCTCAGCCGATTCTGGGCGAGGGCAGAGTACACCCCGGACAGCTCGCCAGGCCATCGCAGGGCTATTAATATTATTATTATTATTATTATTATTATTATTATTATTATATTTTACTGCACTAAACCATTAAATATTTAGTTTTTAATTTAAAATATTTTAACGTAACTGCTCTATAACAGTCAAATAATTATTTTTTTTTATTATAAATGAATTGAATTACACAAGTTAATAAAATAAATAGAATAATTCATTCATTCCTTTTCTGAACCGCTTAATCCCAATTACGGTTGCAGGGAGGCTGGCGCCCATCTTAGCCGACTCTGGGCGATGGCAGAGTACAACATGGACAGCTTGCCAGGCCATCGCAGGGCAGAAACACGCTGACGGCAACCCAGTGGCCTACTCCTGACCGACCTTCAGATCAGTAAGCCAGCACCCTACCACCAGGCCACCGCTGCCCCTAGAAAAATATATTTATATTATATTCTTATTAAGAATGCACTATTTCTATTTTCTCATCCTTGACTCCTTTACAGTAAGAAAGATGCTACACATACTGCAAAACAAAAATATTGTTTGTATATACACTGATTGGAACTTATTCACATCAAAAGGATAAAACAATTTGTACACAGCAAAATTTCTAGAGTAGAATTAACTCTTTCAGAGTATCTTTGAGTCAATGGGCTCAAACACACTCTGAGTAAATTCTACTCTGGGAATTTTACTGTGTATTTGTATGTAGCATGTATTTAGATAAAATGTTAATAATTATCTATAAAGAGGTTATATGGCCCCATACTGACTACCTGATTATCAATAAATTCCACAGTATTTGGTCTGTGGGTCATGAAAAAAAAAAATCCCACTATGACAAAAAAATTTGGTTTAATTGTGATAATAGAGATAACAAAGTGCCTGAATCTCTGTCGTGTTAATATTATAATCAAATTCTCAAAAGCTCTTAGATTTGTAAATTCTCCTAGTGGAGGATGTCCGTTACGCAACATTTTACTTGATTCTTCAAACAGATTATCCTTAAAATTTATAAAATACTCTTTGACACTGAGAGAAACCAGCTGCCGATAAAATGGCCTTAAATTTTTTAAAAGGTGTTTAATTTTTGGAGAAATTTTAAGAAACGTTCACCTAAAAACAGTTTACGTCAAAACACTGTCCTGTCCGTTACGCACTTATTTTATAATCTCTTCCCACAAGTATAATTCAAATAACCGAAATGAAAATACGTTTGAAACCTACATGAAGGGTGGGGCAAAGCATTAACTGATCGCCACTTTGGGATATGGTAATGGATCCTGCAGGGCACTGGTCAGATTCATTTGGTAAATAGAGTAGAGCCTCCTGAGTTTCTTGGCATTGTCTGGCAGAATCTTCTGTGAGAGATCTATTCAGTTCTGATCTCAGAAATGATTGAGATTGATGCCATCGTGTCTGAATGTTCAAGTCCTCGATAGTAGAGGCATCTGCAAGAAGCTGTGCAATCTCACTGGTCCCTGGAATGGCAGTAACCATAGGATGTGCATGTATGGAAGTCACACTTTCTTATATCTTGGCACATAAGCGGCATATTTTTAAAAAATTCTTGATGTGGGTCAAACGCCAAGAATGACACATTGCTGCTATGTAACCGCGGCATTCACAGATGGGTATAAAAGGGGGTTGGGCATGCTGCAGTTGTCATTTGTTCCAGAGCAGTCAACATGTTCACAGCACCAGATACTTGCCAATGCGGGGGACAGTGGTGGGGGCACTGGGTAACCTATAGGTTACTGCTCCAAAGGTAGGGGGTTCAAGCTCCAGAACCAGAAAGCAGCCATTGTTGAGTCCTTGCGCAAGGCCCTTAGCCCTCAATTGCTCAGCTGCATAAAAGTGAGAGGTCGCTCTGGATAAGGGCATCTGCCAAAATGCCATAAGTGTAAATGTAAATGAATCATGGGTCAAGATCGAGTGTTTGCCGCGGTCCTCCTCAACACTCAGAGCCACAAACAATGCACTTTAACAACATACTGCACATTTAAGTTCATACACACACATACACGCATTGATGGTTCCAGCGACCAAATCATACACTTATTATTTGTGATGACGTGTTGTCAGTATTACGTCAACCTAACCGTTCACACGGCACGAGAGGTGTTCAAACCAAGTTCCTGCTGTGTCACTGCTGCGTAGCTTTCATTTTTACAGCGTACATGTGACGTCTGTGTCACGTATGAAAATTTTTTTAAGTGCGTACTTAATATCACACTGCACTCTGGTGTACAAGATGATTGTGTTACACATCGAAGAGTATTAGCTATGTAAACTGACGTTGCTGTGACGTTCCTTTCTTACTGCTACGTAGCCAGATATGCCAGTATGGCATTCTGGAGGCCACATGGGTGGGTGTGATTCAACTGGAGATTTTAAAGCCACTAGGCAAGATTAGGACTGTATGGTTAATAAGCCTAAATCACACTCCTCAGCCAGCCAGGAAAAGTCTACATCAGACTTCGAACAAAACTTAAACCAATGTATGGAAAAACAATGTATTTCTTTCCCTGGCATTGGAACAGTGAAGCTGAATATAAGTTCTTCACCTTTGCATACCATTGTGAGGCATCATGGGAGTATGTTAATCCATTCCACATGTGCTTTATGGATTTGGAAAAGGCTTGTGATTGTGTGCCTCAGCATTTGTTGTGTGTACTACAGAGCACAGGGGTATCTGAGTAACTGCTTTGTGCAATCTGGTCTATCCCTGTGCACAAATCGAAACTGTTTAAGGCGTATGCCAAGGGCGTGGCTTGCCTCCAATATTGATTGTGGTTTTCCTGGACATTCCATGGATATCAAGACCCTGCCAAGGTCTGATGTGTCCAGTATGTGGGACAAGAACCAAGCGCTTTTATTTGCAGTTGATATTGGTCTCTTGGCACCATTCGAAGAGGACTTCTAGAAGGCTGACTGGGAAACGACTATAATGGAAATCATCACCTCCATTTTTAACGCTCCAGCTTTCTCCTGGCAAAGAATAGGATGAACCATTTAGATAATGGTAAAGACGTTGCCCCTGATGGAGGAGTCATCCTATCTAGGGATATTATTCATAAGTGATGAAATACTGACAATTGGATCAGGTCAATGACCGCAGTGTTGCAGAGGCTGTCCCAGTCTGTGGTGGTAAAGAAGATCATAAATAGCAGGGTACAGCTGCACAGGCTTCCTAGGCTAATTCTAAGTGATAGGATTACGACAATCAAGGAGATTTGACAATCTAGGACAGCCTCAGTGTATACCTGCTGTCCCTTTAAATCAAAAGGAGTTAGTTATCATGGTTTGGGATGTTTAGAAGGACACACCCTGTTCATCTCTGCTAGATACACATTAGGCACATCACACCGAATCAAGACAGGCAGATTCAAGACCTGTTGGAGAGACCATAGCATGCCTCCTACGAGGGCGGTTATGAGGTTGGTTCGGCACGGTTCCAAACCATGTTGGGCCGCAGTGGCATTGCCTTGACACTAGGATGGTGTTCACTGTCGACCAGAACTGACCACCTCAAACGTCTAAAAATTTCACTGTGGTTCTCAAAACAACGTATCACCGTCTCACTGCCATGTAGGTGCCACATTGTCACCTTTCACCACCGTAAAATACGACCTCAACCTATTCGCGCTGTTTAAACCTACTGCTCAAGAATAGTTTTGCCATTTACATTTACATTTTTTTACCACATTTTTTTTTGCCACACCGGGATCATTTTGATGCGCTGTTTTTCCACACCGTCAGACTTATCTTAATGCCTAGAGAAGGGGGTCTGGGACCGAAAGGTCTATGGTTCGATTCCTGAACCAGCAGGGAAAATGTGTGGCCGTGAGGGGAGTGAGCAGCCCCTTTCCCTTCCTCCACATCCATGGCTGAAGTGCCCTTGAGAAAGACAGCTAAACCCCCACTGCTCCGAGCGTGTGTGTGCTCACTTTAAATGCATGGAATGGGTTAAATGCAGAGCCAAATTTCCCTTGCAGGATTAAAATAGTATATAAAAAAAACAATAAATAAATAAAATTTGGAACCATGCAAGGCTTATATCTCTAATTGGCTTGTAAACATCTAGGAAATCCCTCATGAGGAACTAAAGTCTGTGGATTCTTAGGCTGTTGCCTCTGCAACCCACAAACATAAGGAAAATGCTCATATAATCACATTCAAGCTCTACGTGGCCGTATCTCCTGACGACACTCGGCCAATTGACTGCATTTTAAATGTTAGGTCCTGATTGTCACAAAACATTTTACAGCTTAACCAGGACAAAACAGAAGAACTGACCCAAGCAAACACACATGAACTTAACCCAAGCAAAGAGCCAAGAAATCTTGGAGTGATATTTGTCTCAGGTTTTAGTTCCACTGATCAGTAGGGAGCTAAAGAGACATGATCGCAAAAAGCTGTTTCCAAGAAACTCATATCACAGCACACCCCAGTAAGGGCCATGATGGGAAGGACATGCTGACTGAAGAGATCACACATCAGATGGTGAGGGTTAGAAGGATGCTAACTTCCTCATTCACCATGGACATCATCCACTCTCAGGCTGGAGTCTCCCTACAGCCCCGTCTGACTAATTTTTCCACTCCGTCTCATCCTTCCCTCGCTCTATTGCACAAGTCTTCTCTTCATGCTAGTCTTTGTCTCTGCCCTGAACCTGTTCAAATTCTATTGCAGAAGCAGAAAAGGGATCAAAATCTGTTCTCACCGAACCTTGGCCCGTACACTCACCATGTGTGTGAGCAGCCAATTATGAGCAAGACATCATGCTACTTTAATAGAGAACTTTAATCATGTTTGAGAGGAGACTAACTTTGGCCTGTCATGATAACTTTTTTGTTAGATGATATATTGTCCTCAGGCAGTGTGGTGGCGTAGTGGTTAGCACGTAAACCTCACAGCAAGGTTGGGATAGGGCCTCCCCATGAACTTATGGGTATTAAATGGTTCACCAAATTAATTAATGAATTAAGGATATTTTATCCCAGAAACCATTACAATTAACCATACTATTGACATTTTATTAGAAAAGAAAAAAAAAGTTAATAATTCTTGGCCCACAGCTATAATGATGAACATAATAAGGTGGGATGGTCATGTTGTGGTTGTCCACCTCACAGCCGGAAGGTCGTGGGTTTAAGTCCTGGGGTCGGAGAGGGTGGTTCTGTGTGAAGTTTGTATGTTCTCCCTGTGCTTGCGTGGGTTGTCTCCAGGTACTCCGGTTTCCTCCCACAATTCAAAAACATGCACATTAGGCTAACTTGCTCCCCCAAATTGCCTGTAGGTGTGAGTGTGAGTGTGAATGGTTGTGGGTGTTTCCCTGCGATGGTCTAGCGAGCTGTTCAGGGTGTACCACGCCTTCACCCAAAGTCAACTACAATAGGCACCAGCCTCCTCACTATGTTAACAGTAGGATTAAGTGGTTCAGCAAAAGAGTGAGGTGATAATACTGTAAGTTATTATACATAATAAAAAAAATATATATTTTTTAATATGTAATATTCATATATACATCCTAACAGAACCAGTTCAACAAAGAGCATACAACCAAAAGTGAAGAGAAGGTGAGCCGCAGTGGAAAAAGGAAAACGCTTTCAGCATGGTTTTTATTATGTAAATAAGCTCACATTAATTACCGCAAATCATCGTGGTCGCAAAAATGATCAAGATTATTTGCAATAAACAGTAGGACGATTAATTAACAATCGCAACAGGCCTAGACGAATTTAGAGTTGACAAAGAGTAAGACCTGACTCACACGTGAGTGATCTTGTTCGGATGTACAAGCAAATTTTATTTAGAAGGGAACTGAATAAATTTGAAGTGGAATTCGCATGTTTTTGGAAATGGTAAAATTTCAAGGTAAATGATCCGTATTCGTGGTCTTGGTGAAAAATTTTTGACCTGTGGAAAAATCTGGTGCGTAATTAAAATTAACAGATATCATTATTAAATACTCAAAGATATTCGAAGGTTTTCGGAGAGACCGCATTTCGAGCATAATGATGGAATTTCCGGCCGAAACCAACCGAAAACGACGATCTTGTTACTATATCGCTTATGTGTGAGTCAGGTCTAAGTGTGAAACCTGGAATGATGGAGAAAAGAAAAGAAAAGAAAAGAGTTGAAGGATAAAAGAAAGAGTGAGTGAGGAAATCACTGTTCTTACCATCATCCTCTTTGTGTGTGTTTTGGGGGCTGAGCATTCTCTCTATATTAGTAGCTGGGTTCGGGTCTGAGAGTGTGCTCTGGTGCTCAGTTGAAATCCATGTGGGGTCGCTCATATCAAACTCCTCACTGCTCACTGAACTCTCATCCTGGAGAAAAACAGGAAGAGAGAGAAATGCAGATTAAATGTGACTGCATTTTTTTATATCAGCAGAACTGGTTCCAATTTCCAAAATATAAATGAATGAGTACAGCGGCACAGCGGCGTAGTGGTTAGCACCTGGCTTCGATGCCCAGGCTTGGGTGTTTCTGTGTGGCGTTTGCATGTTCTCCCCGTGCTTGTGTGGGTTTTCTCCAGGCACTCCGGTTTCCTCCCACAGTCCAAAAACATGCACATTAGGCTATCTGGCTGTTCCAAATTTTCCCTAGGTTTGGATGCAAATGGTTATGTGTGTGTTGCCCTGCAATGGTCTGTCGAGCTGTTCAGTGTGTACCCGGCCTTCACCAGGGTCAGCTGAGATAGGCACAAAGAGTGACCCTGAGCAGGATAAAGCATTCAAATAAAAATAGTAAGCGCATCACAAGCATAATCAAACACGCTCCCTTGTTCATCAACTTTGCTTTTCTCTGTCCTGCAAGCTGCATGTCTGACCATCCACTCCTTCCGACATGAAAGCGAAAACCACCTGCTCCTGCAATGTTTTATCCATTTCAAGCCTTATAGGATCTCAGTCATGAGGAACACTTCAAGAGTCTCACCAGGTAGCCAACAGGGCTATATGGTTTGGCTGTGACAATATGCAGTATTGTGTGATTATTAGGGCACAGTATATGAAAGAGGGATCAAGGAAAAGAGGTGAAGTACTGCATGACCTTTGAGTGATGCACTATGCAAGCAGACTGAATGCATTTCGACTCTATATCCGCTTTGTCTTTCCAGTCCTGAGATATGAATCCTGTCGGAATTACTTCCCCAGAAAGATTCAGTCGATATCAGATACGTTTATGAATACAAAAAGTGTGTGTGCGTGTGTGTGTGTGTGTGTGTGTGTGTGTGTGTGAACACTTTTTTTAAGGATTACGAAATAAAGAAGACATGGAAACACATGACTCTCGGTCATTATATCCAAAAAGAAGCAGCTTTTTAAAGAAAAATTACCAACGCACTTTTGTTAACTTGATTTCCTCAATGCACCATCCTCTCCTGATTAATCTCATCTCCCTCCTCTCTCATCTCTTCATTTACTCCCACTTACACTATTATACAACATTATACAGGAGTTGAGATGTCTCGGGTTTGGAGAACAAAAAAAGATTAACATGTTATTCTTCCAAAAAGATCTCACACACACTTTATATCCACATCACATTCTAAGAATTACAGGGTTGTTTTTGACTATATAATAATGTATAGGATACCACCGCATACACCATTAGCAGATGCAGCACTACAGGAGAAAAAAAAGAAAGAGAAAAGCTAACACCAGCCGGTCGGATCTTCCATTCATTCTCGACTTATTCCATAAAAAGCAACACAGTTTGGAATCAAAGTAATTGATGGTAAGAATATTCATTCATTCATTCATTCATTCATTCATTTTTTTTCTAAGCCATTTAATCCTAATTAAGGTCGCAGGGAGGCTGGCGCCCATCTCAGCCAACTCTGGGTGAAGGCAGGGTACACCCTGAACAGCTTGCTAGAGGGTTGCAGGGCCAACACACATACACAAACCATTCACACTCACTCTCACACCTAGGGGCGATTAGGAACAGCCTACTGTGCATGTTTTTGGACTGTTAGAGGAAACACACGCAAGCACGGAAGCGCATGCAAACTCCACACAGAAAAGCCCTGAGCCCGGGAATCAAACCCAAGACCTTCTTGCCGTGAGACGGACATGCTAACCAATGCGCCACCGGAAAGAATATATGGTTTTTATTTTTAATAATTACACCTTTTTTCCCAGCAAACAACGTTATTGGCCTGCTTTGAGGAGCAGGCTTCCAGTCCTGCAAAAGAGATGACTGCAAAATTAAGTGTCTGAGGAACACAAACACTTCTGTTTCATTTCATAAACTACTGACAACATTTCCTACAAATTCCACATAAAATTGTTGTCGCAGCATTTAAAAAATGACTCTCCAAGATTGACCCTTTTGAAGGTCACTTGATGTCATTCTACAGTTCATGAGTGTCATTTGAAGGAGTTGACAGTCAACTGGTCAATGGAGGGTCATTTTTACCCTCTGGCATTATGTAACGTTGTTGTCCCCAATGTCTGCGACTTGACCTTGTTCTTATGAACTGCCGTCTCTGAAATTTTGAGGACAGATGCAACCTGATGATCACTGTATCCCTCTTTGTGCATGAGAAACAGACATTTTAGTATTTGATTTAAATGTAAGGCACTTCAAATGTAATTCAAACTGGTCCTATTCAAGAGGATGGTGATGATTTTTATACTTTTCCTTGTTAAATAAGATTTGGTTTAAGTAATCTTATAATCACTGCCTCATTAAATAAAATAAGAAGTGCTTGTTTTGGAATTTCACCACAGACACCGGAATGCAACGGCTGTCGTACACAGAGATGCTGATTTATGAAAAAATTTAATTAAATGGTCTCTTCATCAATCTCTCCATCTCTGTCTTTCTATGTATGTGTGGGTGTGTGTGGGTTTGTAAATATGTGTGCGGTTAAATAATAATGAAAACAATAATTATTAAAAAGCACACATCCTTTTCCCCCAGCAATAGCAAGGCCACGAAAAACGATAAAGTTTCAAAAACTGTACAGACTGTACAAAACTGTAAAATTTGAAGCATGACATTCATAGGAGAAAGACATATAAAAGAACGCGAATGATTTCGAGAGGAGCTCAGAAAGAGGCTACAGAAATCAAGAACCACAGTGAACTCCAACATTCCTTAAAAAAGATAGAAGACAACCTTCAACAGCCTTGGTCTCTACAACACCACCTCAAAATAAAGTAACATCCATGGACTGACTGTGCAATGAAGGAGAACTCAGATGTGTACCAGATGTGTTCATCCGTACCGACATTAGACATGTGTATAGTGCAAGGCTCTGGCAATGTGCAGCATGCCCATCTGCTAATGCATGTCATTAAAAGTGAAGAACATGGCAACTCTGTGACCTCTTTATTTAATCAAACTGGCATTCCCTAAGACCTGCCAATCAACATACTGTACACCCCCGCCTTCAGCTCCAATTAGGTAACGTTTTGATTTCCTGCATGGTGTGTTTAAGTAGACAAACTGGATTATGCTGCTTTTCTCATAAGGGTCATCTTAACTTTGAGTACAAGCTTATTTTACAGAAATTAACATAAATCTTCAGCCTGAGGAAGTATGTTTGCAAGATTTAAAACCAACGACACTGCCACAGTAGCCAGACTAAAGAATCTGCCAGGGCCACTGGGGTTATCACCATGTCAACAAATCCTACTGGGGTGAGAAGGTTCAGGAACAAGGTCGAGTTCAGAGTATTAAGTGGAGTCCACACAGGAAGTAATGAGCGACAGGCGTTTTGAGCGGCACGCAAAACCTTCACGTTTCCTGCTTTCAAATATTTCAGAGTAGCAATGAACAGCTAGTTCCCTACAGGAAGCATTTAGATAGTTTACTAATAAATAGCTTAAATTTTCAATAGCTTATATTGGCTTTTATTATCCTTATAAATAGCTTATTATCTTGTTAATAATAATATTACAATCCCAAAGCAAGTATAGAACATAGACTCTTGTGCTTAATAAACTGAAAAAAGTTAAACATATATATATATATATATATATAATATATATATATATATATATACA
>JAQMYF010000003.1:19473161-19488866 GCA_030014195.1 Neosilurus mollespiculum | reverse complement strand
AGTACCCGGAGGAAACCCACGCAAGCACAGGGAGAACATGCAAACTCCACACAGAAACGTCCGAGCTGGGAATCGAATCCAGGACCTTCTTTCTGTGAGGCGGACGTGCTAACCACTGCGTCACTGCCACCGTGCCGCCCAAGTGAAATCACATATCTTGTATCCAGGCCTGTAAACATTTTGTGAAGAAAATGATAGAGACACTGTTTTAGCATTGTGGATTATTTGGTTCATTTTTGCCAAGTGTCCCACTGCCTTCTCAAATCCCATTCAGATTAATCAAAGATGCAACACAGTATTTGCAGCTTTACTCACTTTCTCACCTCCTCATTTGCCAAGCTGCCTAATCCTACTAAGATTGCAGGGAGGTTGGTGCCTGTTTCAGCTTGCCAGACCATCGCAGATCAACACAAAAACCATTCACACTCACATCCACACCTAGGGGTAATTTGGAACAGCCAATTAGCCTAATGTGCATGTCTTTAGACTGTGGGAGGAAACTGATGTACCTGGAGGAAACCCACGCAAGCATGGGGAGAACACGCAAACTTCACACAGAAAGGCCCGAGCCTTAGTCCCAGTCCCACCACTCTGTCACTGTTGGGTCCTTGAGCAAGGCCCTTAACCCTCATCTGCTAATTTGTACAATAAAATAAAAAAAAGTTGTAAGTCACTCTGAATAAGGATGTCTGCCATAAATATAAAAAATATTATTATAATTATGGAAATGTATTAATAAATTCTGAAATTATTAATAAGTTAACAATAATTAATTTAACTAATTCTTACTGATAAATCAGTATTACCATATTTAAAATTCAGAAACAGCTGATTACACCGTACTATCGCGTTACTGCAGACATGGTGGCTGTTTGATTGCTGTGACGTTCTGCAGTAAATTGGCACTTCACTGGTATTCCCCACACCTCAGCTAATTAGCCCGCTTCTCTGGGAGCAGCTTAATTAGAAAAGAGTGAAACCTGATTCCCTGTAAAATACAATCATATACCCCCCTTCCTTGACACACACACACACTCACGCACACTCACGCACACTCACGCACACTCACGCACGCACACACACTCACGCACGCACACACACTCACGCACACACAGTGATTTGAGGGATTTAGCAGCTGTACACACAATAGGTGTTTAAAATATGTTCATACCTGAGGCAAGTACGCATAAACGTGGCAGAAAGTCGTGAGTAGCAATTAAAACTCCTCTGTGGATAGCTAATGCGGCAGTATATTGAGAGTGAGTCAGTTATAGCTGACCTTTTATAGAAGGAGTACTGCAAGGTTAAAAGTTCAAACAAAATCATTACAAAAAGAAAATTCACCAGAAAAAATTTATTCTCTGAACTGTTTTTTTGTTTGTTTGTTTTTGAAGATTGCTCTGTAGACATAAATGACCATTCATTAAAGACGTGCAAACTTGCAACTGAGAGCCACATGGGGAATCCAATTTTGTTTTTTTGTTTTGTTTTTTTTTTTTTTATTAAATCCACAAAAGGAAATCATTTTTTTCAAACATCATCAAATTGAATAGAAATGACAGCAGATTCCGTTATCATAATCCTTCATCACGGCCACAGCCACAACAGGTGATTATATCTCATTAAGATATTAGGATATTAAGAGGCATACACACAGGAAGCGATTCACTCATCACTCAGCCGCTAAAAGTTTGCCGCTAGGGCTATGCACACAAGCAATTTGCTTATCGTTTCAATGCTCCAGGCTCTAGTTGCCTAGGTAACCTTTTTGTACATTTCCCATCATCAATTTTTTTCCCAGTCAAATTGTGGATAGTTCGCTACAAGATCACAAACACATCCCTAGTGTATATGAACAGAGCTCTACTTCAACAGTGACCTTTTTCTTTTTCTATCAATATCAGGTTAAATATTTATATTATAAATAGCATCGAGTACATTAAACTGCTGTAGGGTCATGTCCAGAAAATACTCAGCAGATGTAGAATTAAAACAAACCAATATGGAATGCTGCTTTTTTTGCTTTACTTCTTTTGTGCACAATAAATATATACAGTTATAAGTATTTTCATCTTGGTGTATCATTATGGGGGGCATAGTGGCATAGTGGTTATCATGTCTGCCTCATAGCAAGAAAGTCATAGGGTTGAGGTGAGGGCGTTTGAATATTCTCCCCATGTATGTCTGGGTTTCCTCTGAGTACTCCAGTTTCCTCCCACAGTGTAGAGACATGCACATTAGGTTAACTGCTTGTTCCGAATTGCCCCTAGGTGTGAGTGTGAATGATTGTGTGTGTGTGTGTGTGTGTGTGTGTGTGTGTGTGCGCTTTGGCCTTGTGATCGACAGGAGAGCTCTTCAGGGTGTACTCCGCCTTTGTGCAGAGTTTTCTAAGATAGCCTTCAGCAATCCTGCGACCCTTGTAAATTAAGGAATGAATGTATCGTTGTGCCTCAGGGTCATGAATAACCATGGCTCTCATTTTTATCTTGTGCAGTGATGGTGTGGCCTGCTCTTTGAGGTCCTTTCAGTGTTGCGACTGTAAAGCCTCACTGCCTCATATATTGGTAGGTGTCCCAAGCCTTCAGGAGTTACACTGTTTCCAAGCATTTATTAGCACACACAGTATTATTTCAGGACCCAAATGAAACAAGGAATGTTCAAGCAAGGAACCAGTCTACCTTGAAGTGAAACGAAGGGTTAACATGATATTTAATATCGCAAGACCCAAATAGAATGTGGAATAAAGGCATAAGGGCTTAAATCAGGGATGCCCAGGGATGCCCAGTCTTACCCACTTCAACCAAGCAGTAGCCACACCTTCCACATTAGTGTTCCGCCAAGTGGCAGCCATCTTGGTGAGACCACCTTGCTTTAAGCTCTCAAAATGGAGCCGTTGAAAGCCAACACAGCTCGAAATTTTACTGCTGATAGTCAGAATACATAAAATTTACATAGCGTTATCAATAATTTCACTGATATTTGTAATTAATTGAATAAAATAAAAAAAGCTCTGCATAGCTGAAATTTGGCACTAAAAAAGGTTTTAAAATGAAATGTACAGCTTAAATGTAATTATTTCCATTTTCCCCATTTCATGCTATTTGAGTATAACATTCAATAGTAAAGTGGTCTCACCAAGATGGCTGCCACCCGGCTTCAAAATTGAAACACTAATGTGTAATCTGGACTTTTTTTTTTTTTTTTTTTTTTTTAAATCACTGATTGAAACAGGTGGAAGGTGTGGCTACTGCTGGGTTAAAGTGAAAACCTGCACCCACACTGGCCCTTCGTGGATAAGACTGGGCATCATTGGATTAAATAATGTGCTATCCGAAAGGGAAGTTTTGCACAGGTATGCATTACTGGCCAGTCAGAGTTGCTGGTCCAATTCAAATGTGTCCTGGTCTGCCTTGATCTGTGGCCTAAACCTAAGAACATTTACAGCCTACACTGAAGTCTGACATCTAGTATATGACCGGAATAATCTTCTCTCCTCTGTAAGCACTGGGGTAACCATAAAATCACCTTTTCCACAAAATATTAATCCTCATAAAGTTCCCACTCACAACTCTCACTATTTACTCACTGCTCTAGATGTTGCACTCACACGCTTGCCCCAATCACCATCGCTGCACCATGCTCACTCTGAGAACAGTTTAATTGGAGGTGAAGATATGAACAGGACAGTAATGATGGTTACTCTGCAGTCACTAAGACCTTCTTTATTAAAAAAAAGTAACTGTCATCAAATTTAATAAATTTCAAGAAAACAAAGCCAATCTGTAAGTGCCAATACTTCTCTGATGTGCAGGGCCAATTCTATTGTACAATATATATACTGCATTGATTGCGAACAGGAATTCGTAATTTTAATACACCAGAAAAGTTTTTACACATAACTGAGGAAACTAAGAAAAAATACACCTCTGTTTCGGCCGACACGATAGCGCGTAGGGTTTAACACGTCCACCACACTGCAAGAGGATCCAGGGTTTAATTCCCAGGCTCAAGTGTTTCTGTGTGGAGTTTGCATGTTCTCCCCTTGTTTGTGTGGGTTTCCTTTGGGTACTCTGGTTTCCTCCCACAGTTCAAAGATATGCACATTAGGCGAATTGACTGTTCCAAATTGTTCGTGAGTGTGAATTTTTGTGTGTGTGGCTCAGTGATGGTCTGGCGAGCTGGGTGTTCCCCACCTTTACTGAGTCTTGGCTGAGATAGGCGCCAGCCTCCAGCGACCCTAATTTGATTAAGCAATTCAGCAAATAAGTGAGTGAGTTTCATCTTCATTTTCCAATGGCCAATTTCAATGTATTTTGTGTGCGTGTGTGTGTGTGTTCTCAGCTGCAACGCCATGTAAAAGTCCATATTTCTACATCAATTCCACATTAGATAGTAACTTAAGTCATTAGTCAAGTGTGATTCCTTTTTAGCCTAATTTTATCTGTGGCTATATCATTATTAATCCCGTCCTTCTTCGCCAAAATCTATGGTTTATAAGCTGCTGCTGTTAGAAATGATAGTCAAGCTAAATATCATTTATGATCAAACCCTTTCTAGCTTTCTATTTTGTATAAAGCTACCATATTCATTTTCCACAACTCAGTTTTCTCTTAGAAATGATACTGACTTTAAACTTTTATCAGATGAATCACAAATTTAAATGTAGAGGAGGAGGTGGCACGGTGATGTAGTGGTTAGCATGTCCGCCTCACAGCAAGAATTCCCTGGATTCAAGTCTGAGGCTCGGCGAGGGTGTTTCTGTGTGTGTGTGGAGTTTGCATGTTCTCCCCTTGTATGTGTGGGTTTCCTCTGGGTACTCCGGTTTCCTCCCACAGTTTAAAGACATGCACATTTGGTTAATCGGCTGTTCCAAATTGCCCCTAAATGTGAGTGTGAGTTTAAATGCTTACGTGTGTGTTGGACCAGTGAGCTGTTCAGGGTGTACCCTGCCTTCACCCAGAGTCATCCGAGATAGGCTGTAGACTCCCCGCGACCCCAGTAGGATCAAGTGGCTCAGAAAATTAATGAAGTGCAAAGGAAGCCAATGTCTGCTGTTTGACTGATTTCCTGTAATGATTCTGTATGCAGTAGTGTGAACTGGCACAGGGATTCCTTTTTGAAATGAAAATTCATTTCAAATCACTTTTAAACAATTAAATAAATAAAAGCAATAGTAATAATAATAATAATAATAATAATAATAATAATAATAATAATAATAATATAAATACATATAAATCCATGCAGTCATGCCAATCATCTGGACTGCCCACAAACAACCCCAGTGTAGCACAGAGAATGTATCAGCCTGAGAATAAGCAGCATGCAAAGGTGTTATGAGTGAGGAATTTATATCAGAGTATGAAGCATACCTGCTCATTGTTGTTAATGCACTGCAGTTTCATCTGTTTCAGGTAGGTGGTGGTCAAAGGCATGTTGTAATCAATGAGTTCAGGGACCAGAGAGGCAGGACGGTCGTTTTCTGTAGAAAAAAGAACATTGCCAGGATCTCTATAAACCGATATAATATCACTGTGCTTGGAAACAATCCTTTTAAAAACAATTCAAACGTCCTGGGAGAGTGATGTTTTAGTAAAAGCGGCCCTAATTGGGCTAATTGCAGCGTGCAGGGAGAAATTAATATTTAGTATTACTTATTAATAAATAATAATGCTGATACACTTTATCGAGGGATACTGTAAAGAAATATGTGAGCGCACATGGGGCACTTGTAGTGTGTGGGAAGCTGTTCTATCTCACCACTAGAGGACAGTAAATGAAGTCCTTCATGCCACATACACACAAATATGGCCCAGACTCTTTGCCCCATTAACAATGTTTTGGTAAAGTATTCATGCATGTGTGAGTATTTTTAGTCTTTTAGTCATGAAGTGTAGAAGAGTGTAAGAAAATCCCAAATAACCTTGATCCTTGTGTCCAACTACCCCGTGACAAATGATTAGGGAGGATAAATACACATTAATATTAATGTCTAATTTAGAGTTCCAGGGGTACAATTTTCTAAATTTTTACCCACTCTCTGCTTAATCCTATTAGGGTCGTAGGGAGGCTGGAGCCTATCTCAGCCAACACTGGGCAAAGGCGGAGTACACTCTGAACAGCTCGCAAGACCATCACAGGGCCGACAAACACACACACACACACACACACACACACACACACACTTATGCTCACACCTAGGGGCAATTTGGAACATCCAGTTAACTTAATGTGCATGTCTTTAGACTGTGGGAGAAAACCACACTACCTGGAGGAAACCTATGGAAGCACAGGGAAAGCATGAAAACTCCACACAGAAAAGCCCGACCCCGGGACTCGAACCTGTTGTGAGGCAGATGTGCTAACCACTACACCACTGTGCTGCCCTAACAATCCCGACACAGCAGTACAAAGTCAAGTAAACTTCATTAGTGATCATCGAGCACGCATACAGTCATGTGACAAAAAGAACACCGCAGGGAAGTTGAATATTTTTTCAACCTATTTGGAAAAGCAACAATTTTACTAGTTTTATTTTCCCAAATTAACTTTTTCCAATTATTTATACAACAAAAATTTCCATAGAAAGAATTCTTCTTGTGTGGAGAATATAACTATATCCTGGTATAAATAACCTCTTGTAGGGCAGCGTAGTGGTTAGCACGTCTGCCTCACAGCAAGAAGGGCCTGGGTTTGAGTCCCAGACTGTGTGGAGTTTGCATGTTCTCCTTATGTTTGCATGGGTTTCCTACGGGTACCCCAGTTTCCTTCCACAGTCCAAAGACATGCACATTAGGCTCGCTGGCTGTTTCAAATTGCCCCTAGGTGTGAGTGTGAATGGTTGTGTGTGAGGCCGGACTATTCAGGGTGTACCTTGCCTTTACCCAGTGTCTGCTGAGAGAGGCACCAGCCTCCCCGCGACCCTAGTAGGATTAAGCAGTTCGGCAAATGATTTAATGAGAATGCGAACTACTTGTACGTATTTTGCATGACTGTCCACCAGTCTCCCACATCGGCTTACTGTCGATTTTGACCCCAAAAAAATTCCTGGGCTTTCGCTAAACCATTCCATAGTACCGTTTATCCTTTCTGAGCCATTCATTGGTGGATTTTCTAGTGTGTTTAGTATCAATTCATCTACAACTTTCAGACCGAATTCATAGATGCTTCAAGCTGTCCAGTCCCTGAGGCAACAAAACAACCCCAAACCATAACATTTCCTTCAGCATGCTTCACAGTTGGTATATCCCATGCAGGTCAAATCTCTTCAATCTCCTTTTAATTGTAGATGTGTACACTTTCACAACAACAATTGCAAGAGTTAAAGATTTTGGGGTTCTTGCATCGAAATATCCAAAGTCAGGTTGGATTTGCTGGTGTAGACAGGCCTGGACAGATTGGAAGTTCATTGAAATCTGTGGAACTTTTCTTTAAATTTTTGAATAAAAAATGTAAAAAGTATCTATTTTGGGCAGAAGGTCTTGGGTTCAAGTCCCAGGCTTGGCAAGGGCATTTCTGTGTGAAGTATGCATGTCCTCCCCATGACATTCATGTTAGGTGAATTGGCTGCTCCAGTTTGCCCCTAGGTGTTAGTGTAGTGCTAAGCAGTTAGCAAATGAGTGATCGAGTGAGGTGAGGGCGAGGTATACCCTGGACAGCTTGCCAGTCCATTGCAGGGCAATACATGGAATGGTCTAGTGAATGGGAAATGGAATGGTCTAGTGAAAGTCCAGATTTGAAGCCTGTTGGAATTTTGTTTGGCTACAATCGGCAACAAGCCAATGTGAGAGACTGGTGGACAGTTATGCAAAATGCGTACCAGAGTTCGCACTCTCTCTCACTCATTTGCCGAACTGCTTAATCCTACTAGGGTCATGGGGAGGCTGGAGCCTATCTCAGCCAATACTGGGCACTCACACACCTAAGGGCGATCTGTCACAGCCAATTAGACTACTGTGCATATTTTTGGACTGTGGGAGGAAACTGGAGTACCTGGAGGAAACCCACGGAAGCACGGGAGAACATGCACACTCCACACAGAAACACCCCGAGCCCGGGAATCTAACCCAGACTTTCTTGCTGTGAGGTGGACATGCTAATCACTGCACCACTGTGCCTCCCCGCAGAGAGAACACTTGACCCTAAATAAGACAGGTATCACCTGCAGGAAGTTCGGGAACACCTTATTCTGATGCAAGGGTGCATTCATTTTTTTCAGGTGAATGATTTGTAAAAGTAACTATTTTAATTTGAAGTCTCTTCGCTTTTTTCTTTTTTATCTGCAGGCACTGTATCAGTGGGTGAAATGTTTGCATGTTCAAATGTGCTGAACATTTTTTTTTCCCCCCACATGACTCCTGTTGTGTAATTCTGCACAATACTGACCACTTACCTCATATTCTGGTTATCTCTCTCCATTACATGCACAGATGTTGTTTAGGTCCATGTGTATAGTACCTATTCTGTGGTGTTAATTATAAAATCTACTTTGGAATATTAAAATATTTTTCTGACCATGTAATAATAAGAGTAGACAGTACTTACACCAGCCCCAGAGTTGATAAAAAAAAAGCTTGTGTGCCCAGTAATTAATCACATTTAATAATTTATAGCTGAACTTTTGCGTGGGTAGCTGCAGCTAAATAGAGGGGCAAGGGGAGGGGGTGCAGAGGGGGGTAGCAGTTCCCCATGGGGTAGGAAGCCAATTAGCACTCGCTTTATGAACGACACCCAATGTTGTTCTCATGCTGCCACATAGGGCTGTGACAGATCAAGCCTGGAGGTTTTCTGTAGGTGTGTATGTGTGTGTGTGTGTGTGTGTGTGTGTGTGTGTGTGTGTGTGTTTATTTCACACCCAGGAGTAGGTCTAAGGACGATTGGCTCGTAATGGTTCCTTTCTGCTTGCAGTGTCCTACAGGCTCTCTCTATCCAGCTCCTCCCCCACTAGACTCTTTGCGTCTTTGCTTTCCTCAACCCAAATCTTCCTTCTCCCCATTTCGTCTCCTTCCTGCAGAAATCTGGGGTCCTGGGAGAGTGATGTTTTAGTAAAAGCGGCCGTAATTGGGCTAATTGCAGCGTGCAGGGAGGACAAGACAATCCAGTGATCAAAGCCTAATGAATGTCTTCTGTGAGTGTATGGGGCGTACGTGATGGAGGGGTGTAGCTGTTGGGGACAGGTGAAATTCTCTTTGTTTCACTTTCAGGTTGAATTCCTTCAGGCTTCTGAAGTACATGTCATAAAGAACCCATTTACACCTGGTCTTTTCATACATCTTGTGACAGAATTATTTTTTAACAATATTTTAATCATACGTTTCTGCAGTGCACTTGCAGTCAAATGCTTCCCTAAGTAGCCTGACTGAAATCCTATCAATGTCCTCTGTGTTAATAATCAGATCAGCTCTCTATGTCCAACCCAAGATTTCTTTTTAGCTCAAAATTTTTGCCGGAGGTATTATAATCACCGTTGTTTGTGAGTCTGTCTGTCTATTATCTCCACCAAGGTGGTCATGTTTTGGTTAGGTTTGTGTATCTATTTGTTAGCAGGATTGCACAAAAGGTTATGTGTGGATTTTCATGAAATTTCTACCGGAGGTGAGGCTTTGGACGTAGAAGTTTAAATTTGGAGATGATCCACTAACATACCTGTAACTAACTAACTTCCATTTCTGTTGTACTATCAGCCATGTGGGCACCACGGTACCATAGTGATTAACACTACGCCACACAGCAACAAGGTCTTTTCTGTTTTCGATTTTGTGTGTAGTTTGTATGTTCTCCCCATGCTTGCATGGCTTTCCTCCAGGTACTCTGGTTTCCTCACACAGGCAGAAGGCATAAGCATCAGGCTAATCGGCTGCTCCAAATTGCCCTTAGGCATAAGTGTGGATGGTTGTGCAGGTGCACTGCAATTGTCTGGCGAGCTGTTCGGGGTGTGCCCCCCGTTTTTAGACAATGTTGGCTGGGATGGGCTCCAGCCTCCAGTAAATAAAGTATTACTGTGAATAAGCGTTGTTATTTTAATAATCTGATAACAGCCTGCTTGCAAACCTTTTAAAACTGCTGAGTTAATCATTCAATCATCATTACTTGCGCCATGGTGAGATCTATGTTCATTTAAAAACTCATATTGAGTACATACTGTCCAGTACATACTGCTGTTACTTGCTGTCCAGTAGATGGCGCAGGTGTCTTCGCATCAGAGTGAAAATGCTAGCGTTTAAACATGATAATAAAATATTCTTTAACGTTGTGAGATATGATGATTTTTGACATTTTGTTTCATATGGGGGATTGCTGAGCTTGGTGGAGGTTTGCACTCGCTGAGTGCTCTTGCTTGTCTGTGTTATTTGAACAAAATCCTGACTACACCCATGCATGGATTTTCATTAAACTTGGTGGGAACACTGCCCTATTACATTCCTACTATAGAGTACATAATACAAGCACAAGGTAGCTCCACCAGGATCATATACATAGTGCAAGGTAGCTCCACCAGGTACAAATGAATTATTACAACTTGGCATAGTTGTAATGAAATCTCTCCCCCTAGTGGGTTACTGATGAACATTGTTTGGAATATAATTTTCCGTGATTTCGGGAAATTTTTTCAACATGATCTCATGCACCCAGCACCTCCAAACATTAATGGTTTGTTACTTGTTCCACACAATCCATATCTGTGCATGAATTTTTTAGTTATCTTGCAAACAAACAGGAAGACAAAATAAACAAAACACTGCAGATAAAAATATTATCTCCTGGCAAAAGCAACTATAAATGCATTTAGAGAGTGCAGACCTCCACCAAGGTAGTGCAATCTCTTCTTTGCATAGGTTATAGTTGCAGATGATGTAGAATTACGGTGCCCCCTTGTGGTCTGTTGCACATCCATTTTTGAGCCCTGTATTTTTTCTCCAGGTCATTTCCACCTCCCTGCCCACAGTGTTTTAAAAAATCCTGCAAAACCTTTCTGGATTCAGATCTGGACCTGGATTAAATTCTTTGTTGTCCCAAGGCCCAAATTTGGTTAAAATTTTCTGGAAATCCGTCCATTAGTTTTCGAGTTATTGTGGTCCATTTGTGGTTATTTGTGGCGGGGGTACCTTGCACTCTACGAGCGCCTCTCTAGTTGTGGATTAATGCTTCTTTTATTTGTAAGATTTTGCAAACAATCTTTACACTTCTGCAAACACAGATTACATACATTGTTGGTTGATTAATGGCAGGACAAATAGACACATTCCATACATCATGTGGCTAAAAATCTATACCAGACTTCTTGAAATAGTTTGAGAAATCAGATTTAAATCAGATTCATTTGCACCTACTTTTTTTTTTTAATTGCTTTTTAACTCAAATGTGACTAATTTCTATCCTGGCAGCTCAAATGCATTCAATACGCACGTATAAATAGGCTAGAAGTTGCCAACTTCCTGTTTGTACTCCATTTGTGTCAGCAAAGTAAATGCATAGCTAACTATAATTTAATTTTTTTAAA
Source organism: Neosilurus mollespiculum (assembly GCA_030014195.1). Lineage (NCBI taxonomy): Eukaryota > Metazoa > Chordata > Actinopteri > Siluriformes > Plotosidae > Neosilurus > Neosilurus mollespiculum. Next base: position 19,477,366 of record JAQMYF010000003.1, on the reverse strand, counting down.
ATAATAATAAAATATAGGATTAAAAATAAACTAAACTAAAATAAACTTTAAAATGTTTAAACCTTAGAAGAGAGAGGGGGCAGTGGTGGCCCAGTAGTAGGGTGCTGGCTTACTGATCCCAGGGTCAGGGGTCACCCGGTTGTCACTAACTTGGTTTTCAAAGTCCAGCCATGTCTCTCACTGTCTGTGGTGAGAGCCATGTAAAAGAACCATTGCTGACTTTGGTACAGAGTAGGCTGCATTGCGGTCACCGTGTTTCTGCCCTGCGATGGCCTGGAGAGCTGTCCAGGGTGTACTCTGCCCTCGCCCAGGGTCGACTGAGATGGACGTCAGCCTCCCTGCGACCCCAATTAGGATTAAATGGTTCATAAAATGAATGAATAGAAGAGAGAGGATTGATTTCCTAATTATTTTAATAATCTATGTAAATCAACATAATCAAACATACACCAGAACACTGTGCTTTTGTAATCATATGGCCTAGTGATCAGCACGTCCGCTTACAGCAAGAAGGTCCTGGGTTTGAGTCTGGGCTTGGGTGTTTTCAGTGTGTTCTCCCTTTTCATGCATGGGTTTCCTCCGGGTACTCCGGTTTCCTCCCACATTCCAAAGACATGCACATTACACTAACTGGCTGTTCCAAATTGACCCTAGGTCTGAGTATAAGTATAAACGGATGTATGTGTGTGTGTGTGTGTGTGTGTGTGTGTGGGTTGACCCTGCAAAGGTCTGGTGAACTGTTGAGGGTGTACCCTGCCTTTGCCCAGTGTTGGCTGAGATGGGTAACAGCCTCCCTGTAACCCTATTAGAATTCACCAGTCTTTAAAGGGGAAGGAGCAGTTCATCTTATTTAAATCTCTAGATTCATTTCTATCGGTGTGCAAAATATGAGGCTGATGGATCTATTTTAAAGATTTAAAATAGTAGACAGTACCTGTGCTTTGGGATGTTCCTCCATGTTAACTTGGGCCTTGATGACATCATCATTCTCCGATTTAGTTTTGAATTAACCCCCCATAAAATTATAATATTAACAGCTATTGGCTTACGATTTTGCACAAAGTCACATTTTAAAATAGTGTTTTGATTGGGATTAACTTTCAACAAGTGCGGTCTTCTCCTTTAAATCATTATAATGCTTCAGAAAATATGAATTGTGAACTGATGCACTGTTCTCTAAACAACAGATATAAAATAGCTTAACAATAATACTATGAACAAATTTACTAGAATAGAAAACAGACCCAAAACCCCTAAACAAAAATTGTGTGATGCCTATCCTCATTCATTCATTTTCTAAGCCGCTTAATCCTAATTAGGGTCGCGGAGAGGCCGGTGCCCATCTCAGCCGACTCTGGGCGAGGACCGAGTACACCCTAGACAGCTCGCCAGGTAATCGCAGGGCAACAAACGTATAGCCATTCACACTCACACCTAGGAGCAATTTGGAACGGCCAGTTATCCTACTGCGCATGTCTTTGGACTTTGGGAGGAAACCGGACTACCTAAAGCATCTACCTACCATCGCCCGGGACCCGAACCCAGGACCTTCTTGCTGTGAGGTGGAAGTGCTACCTGCTACACCACCATGCCGTCCCCTTAGATAGTAAACTATACTAAAATTATACGTAATTTTTAATAACAATATAAAAATTAAAATGAATTATTGAATAATCTTTTTGGTTAAATATTATTAGGACAAATGAATAGGAAATGTTGGTGTGGTGATTTTTTTAGGAGCTTTTTAAGGTTAGCTTTTGAGTGTCGTACCCTTGCATTCAGCTCCACTTGGGCTGATGTGCATCCTCTTCTGACACTCTCCGCAGCCCATCAGGAATCGGGTCACTGCTTCTCTAGGCAGAAACGCATACGTCTCTGCTATCTGAGACAGAAACACACACACAGACAGAGAGAGAGAGAGAGAGAGAGAGAGAGTGAGAGAGAGTCAACTTTCGACACAGTTCATGATCACCGATATCACTGTACCTCTGTGCTATTTTGACATGCAGCCATTTAAATGAGATTCTCTTATTGAGGGATTGAGATTAGAGCAGACATCCACAGAAACTGGTCTTCTTACCACGTATCCACAAAACTGCAGCTAGCTGAGCCCCTTTACCTCCCTGTGAGCCAATCACACACTCCATGTTCCGTTCTGAATCACTGTTAGTCATGGTTCATTCTGTCTGATTATGCAGACCAACAGTGAACACATGGCCATAGTGATCTGTAATGGCTTATAGGAATGCAGGGATTTCATATGTGTGTGTGTGTGTGTGTGTGTGTGTGTGTGTGTGTGCGTACGTGTTCAAAAGTGGAAGGTGTGACAGTGAAATGTCAGTTGCAGCCCTTGGTGATCGAGTCTCTGTCAATCAGCAAGGTACGAATCACGGCACACACACACATCTACTCACACACACCATGAACAAAGGTAGTTTATCAGTGGACAGACAGCATCCAATCTAAATTTAAATTTCATTAATTCAGGGGAAAGGCAAATGAAGTGCTAATCAGGTTCTTAAATCAGTGACTGAGCTGCAGTGACAGAGAGACCGTGCTGGAGGGGTCTGACTCTTATTAAAATGAAGAGCGTCCACTACCCCCTTCTTTCAACTCCAAAACCATACTGATCCTTTTTACATTTCAACAAAATAAAACCTGCAGTAAATATATGGTGGTGTTTTTTTCTTTTGTTTGTTTTTTTTTGTCCAATCAAATCAACGCTTCATCCCAGTCTCTCTAAACACTTTGTCAAAATGTATTGATTTTTTATTTTTATTTTGTCCATGCTCTGTGCTACTGATTTCCTTCCTCCTTTCTCCAACCCTAATCTCTCAAATTATTTCACCTGCATCAGCCCCGGAAAAAAACCCAGCAACAATGAGAGAACGTGAAAGAGAAAGAAAACACACCCCCATTAATGAATATCCCCATTGTCCGCTGAGGCTCCGAGAAACAAACACAGAGCGACCCTGGCACCGCAGCAGCAGGCCAGTGTATGTGTGCTACAAATGTTAAATAAAATCCGCAAAGCCCTGCGCCTACACCCCAGTGTACTCTCCTGAACAGAGAGCACTGTGAAATTACAACAAAAAAAAAAAATACAAAAAAAAACAACAACAAAAAACAAAAAACCTGCTATATACAAGTCCCAGCAGCCGAGTAGCAATTATCCCCGGCAGTGTTTCTCTGACACACACCTCCATACAATAACAGGCGACTGAAATAATGCTGCAGAGATGATCTGCCCAGCAGGTAGGCACGATGTCAAGGCCCCCACTCCAGAACAGGCTCTGGATCGCTGCCATGCCATACAGCCGGCAGGCATGAATGAAACACAGCCAGCTGTATGTTAGGAGTTAAAAACACCGATCTCCATCAATTATACATTAGAGAAAACAGAAACAAACAAGACTCTGTCTGTTCATCTGTCACAACGCTGTTTATCATGAGCACAAAGGTGCTGAAGAGCTGTTGATGAGGCTGCTTCCTCAGGGTTTACACGGGTTTGCAGTCCTTCATCAGTCCATTAGAGGGCAGTATCACAGGAGGGTTATCACTGACATGGGCAAAGCTCTTCAAATTACGATTACTTAGTCCTAATTAGTGTCGCGGCGAAGCTGGAGCCTACCTCAGCTGACTCTGGGCGAAGGCGGGGAACACCCTGGACAGCTCACCAGGCCATCACAGGGCCAAAACACACACAACCACACTGACTCTCACACCTAGGGGTGATTTGGAACAGCCAATTAGCCTACTGTGCATATTTTTGGACTGGGGGAGGAAACCGGAATACCCGGAGAAAACCCACGCAAGCATGGGGAGAACATGCAAACTCCACACAGAAACGCCCGAACCCAGGAATTGAACCTGGGACCTTCTTGCTGTGAGGCGGACGTGCTAACCACTGCGCCATCATGCCGCCCACAAATTAAATTATTATATTTAAATTACAAACATGTGACGTAGTATTATTTCACTATAAATAAAATGTAAAAAATAATCTTAATCTCAAATACAATATTGATTTAAAGAACTGGGGCTCGTTATCACCACTCTGAACACAGCAGCACAGCAGAATTCATCAGCTATAAAAGATATGCATGTCCTTTTTTTGTGTGTGTGCAAAGAAATATTCATGAAAATGGAAAGAAAAAAAATTTCAACAAGGGACAAAAAAAAAAAAAAAAAAAAAGTGGCCAATC
>JAQMYF010000003.1:19457427-19472435 GCA_030014195.1 Neosilurus mollespiculum | reverse complement strand
AGTAGAACATATCCCCCCCCCACACACACACACATACACACAGATATACACACACACATATACATATATATATATATATATATATATATATATATATATATACACACACACACACACACTGTATACATACACACATAAATTATCATTTAATGCAACACAGAAGTACTCAACAGAATGCATTGCTTACTATCCCTCTGTCGTAAACCTTTTAAGTGTGTGCTGAGCTGTGACTCTGACCTTTGACCTTAAATCCTGTACCAGTTCATGAGCATTTAGTATAAAGAGAAAGTGCTGAAAGTTTGATCCAAATCCATGGTGTTCAGCCTGTGGAGAGTACACAAGATATTTCTAAGATGCCCTCATCTGAGCTTGACCATTGACCTATGACCCCAGAACCTATACCAGTTCATGGGCCTTTAATAGTGAGAAATTGGCGAAAGTTTGGTTAAAATCCATTAAGGGGGTATTAGAAGATAGAGTGCCCTCAAGGAAGTTTGGACGGGCGGACGCATGTATGCACGCACAGATGCACGAACAGGGTGAGAACATAATGCCTTCTGCACCAATACAGGGCGGAAACATACTAATGCTATTTTCTGCCCACATTTTGAAACACTATCCTATTCAATCTCAAGCCACATAAATTATTTAATTGTTTAGGTTAAAATGTTAATAATATATTTAAAAAAAAAAGACAATCAAATCGTCGTGATGACACAGCAGGTAGCATTGCTGGCCAGCTGGCCATTCCAGGGTCCCTGGTATGACCCTGATCTTGTGCAGAGTTTTGCATTCTCTTTCTGTTTGCGTGGGATTCATCCCAGTTCTTGTTTCCTCCCAGTCTCCAAAAACATGCAGGTAGGCAGATTGCTCATAAGCATGAGCGGGTGTGTTTGCATGTGGCGCTGTCATGAACTGGAATACCATTCAGGGTGAATTCTACCCCCCTTTACCAAGTGTTGGCTCATGTCCTCTTCTGAACACTCACTCACCCATTTGCTGAGTTAAGGTTGTGGAGAGGCTGGGCTCTATCTCAGCCGACACTGGGTGAAGACGGGGTACACCCTGAACAGACTCACCAGACCACTGCATAGCTAACGCACAACCACTCACACTCACACCTAGGAGCAATATGGAAAAGCTGAGTTATAAATACCAACACACTTTGATTTCACTTGGTTAATCAGTAAGCTTCCTCATGTTAATTGTTCTTCAGATTTACCTCATTAGTTGATGTCACTGTAAAGATTGCCATATAAGTGAATATTTTTTGAGACTGGCTCCATTGAACGACTCTAATAATCTAAATTAATCTGCTTTTATGTGGCGCCAAAAAACTCCCTTCACAACCCACTGAGCTTTACTTCCGAGTATCTGGGATGACTCGCCAGATTCACCAGTGGCATCACTGTATGGGTCAAGAGGCTTCATTCTTCATCGATCACATGATTATCCTAAAGTAAGACAAGCCTGGGAGCAAGGTTTTATCTGTAACCCACTTAATATGTGCTTCAAAGCCCCGGATTCAAGCATCCCACCACTAAAAAACACATTGGCGTGTGTAGTAAAGAGTAAATTTCTCTCACACACGGTTACTTTCCTCCAGTGTGCTCCAAACCATACACACTGCCTGGCCAAAAAAATTTCATTTCTCACCGACGTCTTGAATCAATGAGGGAAAAACTGAACCACTCCATAAAGTCTTCACCAGCACATCCTGAAAACTTTCAGTAGGGTTAAGGTCAGGACTCTGGTGCCAATACATATGTGAAAATGATTCCTCATACTCCCTGAACCACTCGCTCATTATCTGAGTCCCCATTTTATATCCATGCCATCAGGAAAGAAAAAGTGCATTGATGTAATAACCTGCTCATTCAGTACATTCAGATTGTCAGCTGACTTTATTTTATTGCCACATTAATGTTGCTGAGCCTCGACCGGACCAACTGGAGCAAGAATGCCATGGAGATTACATGCTGTGATCAAGGATAAATGCACTCCATGAAAATATTACAGCGTGTGAGGGTTTTTTTGGCCGGGCAGTGTATGTTCTATTCTTTGAATAAAATCATCACTTACTAATGTGCTGACCCACTTAATCCTATTATCTCAGCAAGACGGTGTACACCCTGAACAGCTCGCCAGACCATTGATGGGCTAACACATACACATACAACCATTCATACGTGCACCCACACCTAGGGGCAAATTGGAACAGCCAATTAGCCTAATGTGCATGTCTTTGGACCACTACGCCACCGTGCCTCCTTGAGTAAAATCATTATCGTTCCAGTTGAATTTATTTTGTATCGATACTTACAAATGCAAAAAAACTTCCCATCTTATTTTTCAAGAATATTCTAAAAATGTTTCGAAAACCACAGAGAGAGAGAGAGAGAGAGTAAAAGATGAAAGAACAAAGATGAAAGAATACACACTTACACAGAGGCCATGCCTACCACTGCTGACCTCATGAGGCTCATGTGACACACAGCCAGTTCGAGTGTCACCGGGCCTTCATGCACACTGCCTTATTCTTATGCACACTAATTTATTTCTACTGTCTCTTACTCTACTTCACTTGAGCAGGCCCATCACCCCACACCCCAGTGTCCTCCTTATGTGCACCTGTCCCTGTTCTCTGTTCCTCAACTCTACCCCTCCCACCTCCCCTTCCTGACCTTTATGACACTCAGTGCCATTTTCCACTGCTCTGTGCTGGCTGAAGAAGGCGACCATGGCAGCCTGGGGTGCTGTGTGAGGGCTATGCTTCATTCCACTGTGTTTATGGCGGTGATGGTGATCGCATTGGTGGTGCTGTTGGGGGCTTAATAAAGCTCTACTAAAGCTCATCTTTATTCCACTAAAGTGAACCTAGGAAATGGCACCTTATGGATCTGCACGCCATGTAATGCCAAGACGGATACAATTCAGCTGTTTGGAGGTATCTTTCCTAGATAGATACACTACACAGGGGCCCAGTGACACCCCTCAGCAAACAAAAACCCTCACTGTATAATGTCATCAAATTTAACAACCCTGTAGCCCTGGAACTACAAATACCCTTGCATATATATGACCCTGAATGGTCCAAAGTCACATAATTTGGTAATCTTTTCTGTTCTAATTCACCTGATTACCAGATTCCTTCATTAGGGGCTTTACGTGTGTGCATGTAGGATAGTGTCAAGTGCAAAACTCTACCTGGGCTCCTGTCGCACACACCTACATAACTTGCTTACCACTGGCATCCAATGTGCTATACTACCTCCAGGAAATAGGGCATGGATGCCAGACTGTGTTTGTGCATTTTAGACGTATGCCACTGAAGCAAGATGCTGCCCTCCCCCCTTTCCTCCTAATCGTTGCGGGGCACATCAGCAGCCTGGGATGTTAGTGTGCGTGACAGTATCAGGGCCTCTACACAAGCCAATGTGAGACGGGTGGGGGGTAGCGGACTACCTTCCTGCCCAACAGACCACATACATACAGAGAGAGAGAGAGAGAGAGAGAGAGAGAGAGAGAGAGAGAGAGTGAGAGAGAAGCTACACCTCAAGGCAGAGCAGATCGGACATTCACCCCACACCCCTCCCGAAAATGCCAACATGGGGTCAAAGTCAGTGCACCCACGAGAAGGCAAGGCAACTCCAGGCTGTCCTGCCATGTGCCAGACACACCAACACAGACACACTCACTCAAACACACACACACACACACACACACACCCAATTAGCATTTCCATTGTGGCAAAGAATCATAGCAGGATGCGAATGGCATTTTGGCAAGGTTATGGCACTTGAGGGTACGCATGAATAAAATATGGAGGACAATGCCACCCTTCACAGTCGACCTTGCTCTTTTACTCTTTTATACACAAAACACACTTGGATTATCAAGTCTGCCAGAAGGAAGAAAGTATGGCTGTAAAAATGTAAAGGGAACACAAACAAAACACAAACAAAAGATGAACAGTGTAGTGCTTTCTTAGGTTCTTTTTTTTTTTTTCAGCTCAAGCTGTCAGAAGAATACTGCAACAGTCCAGCGGAATTCATTTCCCTCTTCTCCTTCGTCACGCATTCACTACTCCGCCTGTATCTAAATAACCCCCTTTGCTAGAGTTCTCTACCTCCCCCACTCTTTTCTCTTCCTCCCTCCAGTTCTGCTCTCCACCTCCAGGCCTCTGCTCTGTCCAATGGCACAGAATAATTGCAGCCTTTCCTTTCCTTTCATACTCTCCATCTCTGTGCTCTCGCTCAGCTTCCACTCCTCTGTCCCGGACCAAACAGCCTTGTTGCTAGGAGACAGGTCAAGTTAGTTCAGCAGCAGCAGCATCCTCACCTCTCTCTGAAAGAAGTGACGGAAGCACAGCAGAGATGTGCAGTGGGCCAGAGAAGCCCTTCGAACATTCGACACCATGACTGTGATGAAAAACAAACCAACCTACACACACACTCGCAAATATGCATGCATGTCGTTGCTCAAAACAGACATATACACATATACTGACAAACTCAATGCCAGATCATCGAGCATATTATTTTACACCTGGCTTTTGTAAGAAGAATCGTACAGACAGACAAACGCTGGCAGGACATTTCACTTTTAAAACATGTGGCAGGAAGTGATGTGTTTCGTTGAATCATCAGGGCATTGTGATAGTAAGAAAATTGCTAAAATAAATGTAATGTCTAGTTTGTAAACGGGGTGACCAGGCTACAGGAGGAGTTTAGAGCTTGGGAGGACTGTAGCAATCACTCGACGAGCGTATGCTAGTTCATCGTTTACATTTACGGCATTAACCAGAGCGATATTTTTCTCATTTATACAACTGAGCAGTCAAGGGTTAAGGGCCTTGCCCAAGGGCCCAACAGTGGTGGAAATGTCTGTTGGTATGGTATGGTACTGGGGCTTGAACCACCGACCTTTTGAGCAGAGACCTGGAGTCCTATCCACTGAGTTACCACTCATAATGGCCATCACAGTAAGCTTAATCATGAACAAAACATTTTTTAATACCCGCCTCCTAAAACTACGCTTCACCATCGATGTAATTTTCTTTGGATGATAACAGTCAGCAGAACCAGGGACAGTGGTGGACTTTCTTTGAGACCCTGCTACACGGTGGCATAGTAATTACCTTGTCCGCCTTACAGCAACAAGGTCTTGGATTTGCGTCCCAGCCTTGGCGAGGGCGTTACTATGTATAGTTTGCATGTTCTCCATGTGCTTGTGTGGGTTTCTGGGTACTCTGATTTCCTCCCACAGTCCAAAGACATGCACATTAGGTTAACAGGCTGTTCCATATTGCCCCTAGGTGAGAGTCTGAATGGTTGTGTGAGTTGGCCATGCAATGGAAAGGCGAGCTGTTCAGGGAGTACCCTGCCTGCGCCCAGTGTTGGTTGAGATAGGGCATGCACCCGAACAGGATTAAGCAGTTAAGCAATAGGATGTTTTTATTCATCATGTTTTAAAGATGATCATCCTCCACATGGTGGCCGTCATTGTCTCTACACACTTGGATGTGATTTCTGAAGGCTGTCATGGCTCGATGGGTCATGTCGGGTGGGACAGCGGCAGTCTCCTCCTGAATAGCGACCTTAAGGGCTTCAGGAGGTTGGGGTCAATGAGTATACACCCGTGTTTTAAGGTAGGAAAAAAAAAAAAAAAAATCACAGGCGGTGAGGTCAGGAGAACGGGCCACCACCCAACATCTCCATGCAACTAGATCATCCGATCCGAAAACATTTCCCTCAGCACTTCCGATGATCTTCGAGCTGTGTGTGCCGGAGCTCCATCTTACTGAAACCACACATCGAGCTCTTCAACATCAAGATGTGGTCTTAAAAGGTTTTCGATCAGGTCCCACCAAGCAAAAACTGTACTGAATGAAGTTTCATGTGTGCAAATAATAATAATTAATTAACTTTTTATTTATCTTGGAAATGTGGGAGGTTCTTTTGGGTCACCTGTATCTCTAAGAATTATACCTAGAAAGTTCTAGCTTGGTCCCATCATTTTCACACATTTTGGCAAAAATTTAGCAGCCTTGTTTTTTCTTTTCATGAGGAAAGCCTTCCGCCCCTCTTCCACGCAGCCCAGACATGTGAAGAGTATGAGCTATTGTCGTCTGGTACACTGCATGACCAGCACTTGCTAGATATTCTTGCAGCTCCTTTAATGCTGCAGTAAATCTCTTGGCAGCCTCCGTGAGTTTTGTGTTGTTCTTTTCAGGGACGTCCTGTTCTTGGTAACGTCACTGACGTTCCCCATGTTCTCCACTTGTTGATGATGGCCTTCACAATGTTCCGTGGTACATCTAATGTTTTGTAAATTCTTTTGTAACCCTCTCCTGATGGATACCTGCTAGCAATGAGATCCTGTACATGCCTTATAAGCTCTTTGTATACAAAGCCTTTCTCAGTCAGGGGGAACCAAAAAGCTGCCAAGAGAATCCATAAGAAACAGCTGATCTTTAATTGCAACCAATCGTAGTGATCTCACACCAGGTGAATAACAGTCACATACCCCATTATCAAAAAATGTGCAACCAGTCTTTTCCCAAAAAAAAAAAAAAAAAAAAAAATTATTAAAAAAAAAAAAATTTAGGGAACTATAATCACCTTAAAAGTGGGTATAGACTGTGTATCATCCCAATATTTTGAAAATGTTAAATGAATAAATGGGCGACATGGTGGCGTAGTGGTTAGCACGTCCACCTCACAGCAAGAAGGTGCTAGGTTCGAGTCCCGGGCTTGGTGATGGCACTTCAGGGGAGCTTGCTTGTTCGTACTGTGCTTGCACGGGTTTTCTCTGGGTACCCCAGTTTCCTCCAACAGTCCAGAGACATGGATAGTAGCTTGGCTCTTAGGTATAAGTGTGAATGGTGGTTTTTTTGTGTGTGTGTGTTGACGCTGCGATGGTCTGACGAGCTGTTCAGGGTGTACCCCGCATTCATCCAGTGTTAGCTGAGATAGGCTCCAGCCTCCCCACGACCGGTGAAGGATTAAGTGGGTTGGCAAATGAGTGAGTGAGTGAGAGTAAATTAATAAATAAATGAAAATACTTCCCAGAAAAACAGCAGTTATATATAAGAATGCTAATATGATGAAGGTCCAATGACTGTGAGACAGGTTTGTTGACAGTTATTGGCAAAAGAAAAAAAAAAAAGGGAATTAAAAACCTGAGTTTCCTTCCATCATCATGTTGCGTACCTAGTTTTTCTTAGTAATAGAACTCAATCTGGGAAGTCTCACTCATATACACCATCACCCTCACATTAACACCATCTGACTCTGCAGCTAGGCAGCCCCATACACAGCAAGCTGCAATACAATGTGTGTTCTGTCTCCTTCCCAACATATCCAGCATTAACAAGCTCAGCAGTTTGTGCTTCAGTAGATCTTCTGTGGGATGAGACCAGACGTACTAGCCTTCACTCCCCACACAGATCACTGAGCCTTGGATACCCATGACACTTTTACCAGTTCACTGGTTATCCTTCCTTGGACCAGCTTTAGTAGGTACTTAGCACTGCATACCAGGAACATCCCACAGACCTGCTGATTTAGAGATGAAGAGATTCAACCGTTTAGCCATCACAGTGTGGCCCTCATCAAAGTCACTCACATTGTTACGCTTGCTCATTTATCCTGCCTCCAACACATCAACTTTGAAATCTAACTGTTCACATCCTGCCTAATACATCCCCCTCCAGGCAGGTACCAGTGTAAGGAAAAAATGTTATTCACGTCTTGCAGTCAGATTGTGAAACCAGTCATTTCAGGAAATTCCTTAAACCTTCGCACAATCTGACTAACAACAGATATATACATCTGTGAAACATCCGCCCAGATGCTCTCTTTATACCCAATCATATCACTGACCTGTTTCCAAATAACCAAGTTAGGTGTGAAATATTTATCCAGTTGTTTCTTTGTAGAACCACTTTCTTTTCCACCCTTTTGTCGTCGTTCCCCAACTGTTTTAAAACGTGTTTCTTCAATCAAATCTAAAACAAGCTCATATTTTTGATGAAATTATAAAATTTGTCACTTTCACTTTGATATATTTTCTATGCTCTACTGTGATTAAAATATGAGTTCTTGAGTTGTGCATTCTTTAAATTTTAAACGTTCCAACGTTTTTGAATTGGGCTTGTACCAAAAATCTGAGTTCAATGTCTAAAATACTCACCCAACCTGCCTCTGTCACAGGTTTAAAAAAATAACTATAAAAATCTCATTTTAGCTTGCTTTTCTTCATCTTTCCATGTAGTATATACTAAAACTCTGAATACCCTTTTAAAAAACGCTGTTAACTATATAGTGCTTAGCTCATTTCGGAACACTCAGAACTCACCTGACCCACCTCTGTAATGGTTAAAATATGTGAAAATGATTTAAGTTTGCTTTTTATGTTGCTTTTTCGTGTAGTGTACACTAAAACTCGCCTCAGGCTTATTGGATGTGGTTGAATTGAATAGCCCGATTCCTTCGCATCCACCTCACCATTCATGTATAACTTTTCCCTGTGAGCAGTAGGGTTTTTTTCTTGCTTTGAAATGGCAATAATTTTTACTGAATGAGATAAGAATTGACAGCTAAATCTGAAGGTTTGCTGGCATTTTAGCAAAAACAAAAAAGAACAAAAAATGAAACTATGGATACTATGGCAGCATAGATGAGTCAATATTAGCACAAAGTTCTAAGATCTGAATCTTTACCACAAGATGTAGACATGTGTGCATCAAATCTACAGTCGGGTAAAATTTTGATTTTTGCTGGTGAGTCTTATAACAAGTTCATTAAAATTTCATGGCATAGAAAAAAATACATTTTTGTTTGCGTGTTTCTATGTTTATATACTATAACTTTAATCTTGATTGCTCAAACTCATAAGTTCATGCAAGAAGGCATACAAACTACAGAATCCTGCAACTTGTTCCTGTCACACACATGGACATACGGCAGTGCATATGTGGAGAATAGGGAGTTACCGCGGCGTATGGCAGGCGGATAAGACACTCTGTGAGCCTTGAGCCAATTAAAGTACTGTTAATTTCTTCTCCAAAGGAGCAGCCATGGCACAGACCCTGCTCACCATGGCAACTGTAGGAATGATGGGAAGACAGCAGCACCATCCACTCTGCACACAGTCCAGCCTGCGTGGCTACATTACAGCGGGGGTGTATGTGCAAATCTGCAGGATCAGGCTGGAACATGGGCAACATGAACCGCATGAACCAGGGCACAAGGAACCTGTACAGTAAACTCCAAGTGCTTCTATGCTGACTCAGTTTGTGTTTTACTCATTACTAATAAACAGCACCGGAGCACAAAACCTGTTTGTGATAAAGCATTGCATTTATATTTTTACTGAGTGAAGGCAGGACACACCCTGAACAGCTCTCCAGACCATCTCAGGACTAACACACCAGAAAATTCACACTGAAATCAAGGGGAAATTCGGAAGAGCCAATTAGCCTGATGTGCATGTCTTTGGACTGTGGAAGGAAACCGAAGTACCCAGAGGAAACCCACGCAAGCACGAGGAGAACATGCAAACCCCACCCAGAAACGCACAAGCCCAGGACTCAAACCCAAGACCATCTTGCTGTGAGGTGGCTGTGCTAACCACTACACCACTGTGCCGCCCGTTCCCAGACCACTGTATTTATTATACACACTTCTGTATATAGGACTACAGTCATGTTCCATTTTACTACAAACCACTGTATATATGTTCATTTATAAAATTTCTCAATCAGTCAAATCATGTTAATACAGGTCAAGAGCTTCAGCTACTGTCTGTATCAGACTTCAGGATGGGGAAAATATGATATCTGTCCGGGTTCAATGAGCACGTGCCAATGACGGCCAAACATTCTTGCTCCTGGCTGAGAAGAGTAGCACATGATGTATTCTTTCGCTTTTATATGAGTTGCTATGCATTAATAATAGAAGCTCAAACCATTCTGACAATTTCCCTCTGACCTCTCTCTTATCAACAAACCAATTACACCCACAGAACTTCACTCATTGTTTTTTGTTTGTCACACCATTCTGTGTAGACTCTCAACACTGTTGTGTGTAAAAATCAGAAGATTTGTCAGAAGATCAGCAGTTTCTCTCAGTCACTTACTCACTGACTAAACCACTTAATATTACTAGGGTTAAAGAAAGACTGGGGTCTACCTCAGCCGACACTGGGCGAAGGCAGGTACTCAACAGCTCAACCAGACGATCGCAAGGCCAACACAAACACAACCATTCACACTCACACCGAGTAATTTGGATCACTGTTAGCCTAATGGGCACGTCTTTGGACTTTGGGAGGAAACTGGAGTACCCAGATGAAACCCTCGCAGGCATGTGGAGAACATGCAAATTCCACATAGTAAAGCCCAAGCCCAGGACTTGAACCCAGGACCTTCACTTTTTTAATCTCTTGACACCCAATGGTGTTCCTTGATGAAAACGTTCCATCTATAAACACGCTATACTAATAAATACAACAGGAAATTATTCGGTAGGTTTTCTCATGATGTATAAACTATCGAGAGAAGCATATCTCTAATGGCTGTGTTCTCAATACAACAACAAGGTTTGTTACAGAAATCCGTGTCTTCTGATTGAAATGATTTTGCACCCAGACTTTTATTTTGCTTCTAAAATATGATGATGTGTTCCCAAATGGGCATATATGAGCAGAGACACTCAGTCCTATTGCAAACAACTGGGGGGAAACTAATAAAAGGCATTTTATAAAGTGCAAAAGTACAAAAACAAAAAACAAACAAACAAAAAAAAAAAACACTGTCAGTGGTTGGTGTTGTTGTATTGTTGGATATTCCTGAATGAGCTCTTATTCTCTCTCAGGAGGCTTTCAGGGCTCTAATATATCACACACAAGGCTAATAGAGCTTCTCTGGTGCCAGATTGGGGAAGCATGCTGTCTTTTTATTTCTCTTTTCAATGCTGACTAATGAAACTAATCCATTCTGGCCTGTCACCAAGTCTCTCTCTCTCTCTCTCTCTCTCTCTCTGCGTAAATATCAAAGGTGGTGGGATTACAGCACCTCTGTTCAGTATTACATTATGAAGTAGTACTCAAACAGTCACCTGAATGTACAGAGGGATCTGAAGCTTGCATTCTTTTCTTATTTAATTTATTATTATTTTTTTAATCATTATAACCTACGTTATGAGAAGCACCTGTGTGAAAAATATCAGTTACAAGAACTTTAGGATTTTTTTAGTAACTGAACAAAGAACAGGCGGCACGTTGACGTAGTGGTTAGCACTACACCTCACAGTAAGAAGGTCCTGGGTCTAAGTCCCAGGCTTGGGTGTTTCTTTGTGAAGTTTGCATGCTGTTCCATTCTTGTGTGGGTTTCCTCAGTGTACTCATGTTTCCTTACACAGCCCAATGACATAGGCTCCAGCCTCCCAGCATCTCTAGTAGGATTAAGCAGTCTGGCATAAACCTTGAGAATCTCTGGGATGTTCTGGAGAAGACTTTACACAGTGGTTCAACGCAACCTTCCTCAACACAAGATTTCTTTGAAAAACTAGAAATGTGTTGTTGTCACAGAATACTAGGTGCATCCTCCGCGTGTACACTTTGTATCATCATGTTTTTACTAAATTTCATTCTTTTGACATGGAAATCAGGTAAAAAAAAATTATGTCCATCTGCATATCTGGTATAAATAACAAACAATCCTGTGCTAAATTTGACATATGACTGTTTACATGACCACGTGCATATTTCTTATGGCCCCTTGTGGCATTTAAATTCGGTCAAGGTGACCCAGTTTCAATTGGTTTGAAGACCATGTCACCAAGTATAACAGGAATGAATTGGAAACTGATCTGACAAAAACTGCACGCTCTAGAGAGTAAACAGGCATTATTGATGAATTGACCTTTGTGACCTTGAAAAATAGGTCAAAGTGACCCAGTTTCAATAGGCTGAAAGGGCATGTCACTGGTTAATGTCACTGGGTCAGTGGGTAAAAAAGTAAATCTGTCAGTATTTCAAAATGCTGGGGTGCATGTACATTTTTAAATAAACAAACCTGTGCTAAATTTGACATATCTGTCTTTTTACATGACTGCGTGCATATTTCATATGGCCCCTTGTGACCTTGAAATCAGGTCAAGGTGACCCAGTTTTAATTGGTTTGAAGACCATGACACCAAGTATAACAGGTATGAATTGGAAACTGATCTGACAAAAACTGCACCCTCTATAGAGTTAATGGGCATTTTTGATTAAATGACCTATGTCACCTTGAAAAATAGGTAGAGGTGACCCAGTTTCAATAGGCTGGTAGGGTGTGACATAGGGACTATTCAACATAAATATTAATTAAATCCATAATTAACCGGCACTGCTAGAGTGTTAACATGCAAGCATCTGTGGCAGCGGTGGATGCGGACAGCCCCTGAAAACATAGTATCCCCTACACTTTGCATCTGGACTGAAATAAAAATTGAGGCATTGCAGAAGTTTATCAAAATAATGCCATGGCGAATACATGCTGTAATCAGAGCTAAAAGTATTCCAACAAAGATTCAAATGTCTGACTTTTTGGCATGGCGGTGTACTTTAGTCTATTTTATTTAATTTTAATTATAGCGAAGTGGTGCACCATAATCATGAAACATGGCTTGGATGCTTGTCTCGTGTCCCACACAATCTATTTCAGGTAGGCAGACAGATGGAGCAAACACTAAAATCAGAGGTTTGACAGAACATGAACTTGTTAAACGAATAATTAAATTAACCAGACAGATGATATCAATGAACACGGGAATCAGAAAGGCAGTAAAAACAAATCCAGACTTGTACACCTATCAAGAGACATCAAGTGGTAGCTCCCCATCTGATGTTTTTAACCATTACTAGAAAAACACTTGGAGAGTGCAGACCTCCGCCAAGGCCGTTGAGTACACCCATATGGTATTGTAAGAAATGCAGCATTTTTTAAATGCAATATTTGTTTATTATTTGAGCCGTACAATGCAAACGCACAGCCATTTATATGATTGCATTGTGTATAGGACCTGCCATGAATAAGAGGCCTTGCGCTCGGATGAGGAAGTTTTAATAATTGGATTATTTTTGTGATAATTGGCCTAAAAGTTGTACAGAAAGGTAAAGGAATGAGATTACACCATCAAATGCAAGCCTGGAAGTTACGCTTCGGTATGGTCCGGACACAGTAACTCGGATGACTACATCATCTACGCTAAAAAATATTTAAAAATTCCCTGCATCCAGACAATAAACTGAATCACTGCCAAAATTTAATCAATTGTTCCTTGTATCATTTCTGACTCATACTGAAAATTTCATCAAAATCCGTGCTTAAGTTTTTGAGCAATGATGCTAACAGACAGACAAACAAACAAACCAACGCAGGTGAAAACATAACCTCCTTGGCAGAGGTTTATACAGAAACATAAAAAATTCTAACGGTTCACAAACTTTCAAGTACCACCGTGTCTGTCACACTCCCTGGAACCCAGAAGTCCCAGTAATAAAATTACTGCCAGACCATCTAATCTTCAGCTGCTCAACCAGCGGAGGGGCGCCAAGGCAGGCGTGTGTGTTTGTGTGTCTGACAGCAAGGCTGAGAAAAACCAGTACACAGTAGTCTCGCCTAGATTCATCCACGTAAATAATACTTCATATCACTGTGGCATCCAGTAACTTTTCTTTAATTATTTAACTAAACATAAAATGATAAGACATACTCAGGCAATGCCTATTTTTACTGGTCTCTTAAAATGTACTGCAGTGTTAAGGCGCATACACACAGAAAGTGATGCGCGACAGGAGATCATGTAAAGTCAGTGAAAGTTAGCATAATGAGCAACAACAGGCAAAATTCTCTCAACTACACGAAGTGGGCAAGTACAGACTTAAACTGAGGTGAACTTTCATGTGAGGTAATTTTAACAACTACCAATCAGATTGAAAAGATACCGTGACTGACAGATAAAAGACAGACTTCCCAGAACATTCTCAAAATAGACCACAGGGGTCCAAATGCTCCCACCGAAAGGACCATTTCATAATATGCCAATATAGATCAAGCATACCAAGCTTGAAAGCCTCAGCTTCAGCACACAGAACATAAATGTCTAGAAACTAAAGTGTGATGGACAGACAGAAATTTAATATCCAGTTTTGCCTCTCTGACCTTGAAAAGTAGGTCAAGGTCACTCACACACAAACTCAGCCTAGCACTCATAGTAGTGAGCCAGAATACCAAGTTTGAAAGCCCCAGCTTCAGCGCGCAACAAGTAAATGTCCGGAAATCAAAGTGTGACAGACAGACCTAGGACCCTCTTGCTGTGAGGTGGACGTGCTAATCACTATGCCACTGTGCCACCCTTGACATTTCCTGTGAGTATATATCTATATATGTTTATTTAAAGCAATGTGGGTTAACAGGCTTACATAGCACGTGTTATATATACATACAATATAGATATGTCTATTTTACCTATTATTGTACTAGACAGGCACTGCTTACGATTTCAGTTGGAAACCTTTGAAAATAGGAAACATGCAAGAGGGTTACCTAGGCGCCATACCAAAGAGTCTTTGGTCTCAGCTTTATTGTGTGGTTCATTTCTTGGTAACGTACTGTGAAATTTGGTTTTGTCTTGGCATACTCTCTATCTTTTCTCAGACTTATACAGAGCTGAATTTTCAAAATCACACTGACTTAAAAGTGCCTGAAATATTTTTTATAAAAATCCATCTACCATATAAACATTTACTGACTTCCCCAGCAGCTATCTTTAGACATATATTGTGTGAGAAACAGAGAGAAAGCTTTCCTTAGACTATTGTGTGTGTGTGAGAGAGAGAGAGAGAGAGAGAGAGAGAGAAAGCTTTCCTTAGACTTATATTGTGTGTGTGTGTGTGTGTGTGTGTGTGTGTGTGTGTGTGTGTGTGTGTGAGAGAGAGAGAGAGAGAGAGAGAGA
>JAQMYF010000003.1:19420500-19435330 GCA_030014195.1 Neosilurus mollespiculum | reverse complement strand
CGTTGATAGTGGGGCTTGAACCCCTGACCTTGGGATCAGTAATCCAGCACCTTACCACCAGGCCACCACTGCCCCGCAAATATTTACATACTAAAGAATAATAAATAAGGAACATTATTCTGAGCAGCGCCTGGTTGAAGCTATTAAAATCAGAGTGACCATTTGTGTTCATTTTAAATAATGTAGGTAGATTACACATTTTAAATGAGCTCTTTTTTATCAGGATGAGACCACATTGCTCCTTTAAATAATTGCAGTCTATTATTGACAAAACATTTAATGAACCATTTGCTTTCAGATTCCAAGGATTTTTTTTTTTAAAGGAAGAAAATCTAGAAAGAATAGTACAACAGTACAACTGTATCTGGTACATTTCCCGAAATGCCTTTCTTCCCTTTTCTCAAAATTTCACACATGCATCAAAAAAGGAAATAGTATTTCTGCATGACCACACTCTTACGAAATGAAAGATAATGTTGTAAAAATGTTTTGTGTGATGTTGAAAGATCACAGATAGCTCGGGATCCTAGGAATATATTTAGAGCATTTCATATGACTAGATATCACTCACTCATCTCACTCATTTGTCGAACCTATTATAAACTATTATAACTTAGGGTTGCAGGGGAGGCTGGAACCTACAGTATCTCAGCTTGCTATATGAACAGCTTGCTAGACATTGCACAGCCATGACTGTATGTATTAGTACCCTAAAATTAAGTATAATACTACGAGAGATTTTGTTTTGTATGGGTGTTATTATAATAATACATGAACGATCTAGCAGAAGGGTGGCACAGAGGTGTAGTGGTTAGCATGTCTGCTCTCCTCACGGCAAGAAGGTCCTGGATTCGAGTCCCGGGCTTGGCTGAACGAGAACGTTTCTGTGTGTTTGCATGTTCTTCCCGTGTTTGAGCGGGTTTCCTCTGAGTACTTCGGTTTCCTTCCACAATCCAAAGACATGCACATTAGGCTAACAGGCTGATCCAAATTGCCCCTAGGTGTGAGTGTGAATGGTTGTGTGTGTTGCCCATCAATGGACTGGCGAGCTGTTCATGATGTACCCCTGCCTTCGCAGTGTCCCCTGAGATTGGCTCCAGCCTTCTCGTGATCCTTGTGGGATCAAACGGTTTGTCTAGTGAGTGAGTGATCTAGCAATCTAGCAGGGATTCTGCAACAAATAAACCTGTGGATTCTGATATGCTCTCACTCACTCATTTGCTGAACCACTTAATCCTACTAGGGGTGCCGGATGGACGGTGCCTATCTCAGCCGACACTGGGCAAAGGCATGGTACACCTTTCGCCAGACCATCACACATCACACACAACCATTTATACTCTCACTCACACGTAGGGACAGTATGGAACAGCCAGTTAGTGTAATGTGCACGTCTTTGGACTGTGGGAGGAATCCGGAGTACGTGAAGGAAACCTATGCAAGCACAAGGAGCACATGCAAACTCCACACAGAAATGCCTGAGCCCAGGAATTGAACCCAGGACCTTCTTGCTGTGCAGCAGACTTGCTAATCACTACACCATCGTGCCACCCATCATATCGATATTGAGATTAGAAATTGATTTGACTTTGTACAAATTGTTTTTCTGTGCTTTTAAAATGCATAGTTAATTACTCATTTTTAGTTGAGTAACACAGACACCTGAATCCTCTAAGCTCACTGAAGTAAGACGCTGAAAACAGTTTAAAACAGTGATATGATCTCTCCTTCGGGACTGTTCCAATAAACCACTGCTTCATCTTTCTCTGGGTGGTGTTCTTTTTTTTCTGTATGACATGCAGTCCGTTTTTTCAGCAAAATCAAGCAGCTTGCAAAGCAAAACCGCCTGACAGCAGGGCTACATCAAAATAGCCTCAACGCTTCAGGAAGTGAAAGTGGGTTTCAAAACCCTCCTGTTTCTCTCCCTGTCTCTTTTTCCCCTTTTTGTGCTCCTGGCCCAATAACAAGTGGTCAGTCATCTGCGGTTACCCTGCTTATCCCTGTTCTCTAACATATATGTCACCCTCTCTGTTGAAATAACAACTGCTGACTTACCAACTGCTGGTTTATTTCTCATTTCAAATGTGTTTAGATTTCATTCGAAGCACAGACATCAATGTACAGGACTGTGCAATGAAATGCTGTAGAACAAAGATGCTTTTTATTTACATATACGAAATTCAATTAAATGTTTCTACATAAAAAAATCTATATAGAACAGTAAACAGTAATACATGAAACAAAGTCGATATTTGGTGTGATGATGCTTTGCATTAAAAATATAGTATCTCTG
This sequence comes from Neosilurus mollespiculum, assembly GCA_030014195.1. NCBI lineage: Eukaryota > Metazoa > Chordata > Actinopteri > Siluriformes > Plotosidae > Neosilurus > Neosilurus mollespiculum. The sequence continues at coordinate 19,433,037 of JAQMYF010000003.1, read as the reverse complement.
GTAGAATTTCTGCAGCTTTACAAGGTAATGATCTGCAGGTTTCGACTGAGCTTCTTGCAGAACCAGTTACGGTTCTCTGGGAGGTTTTGAGTGTACCTCTTGCTTCTTTATTTGTATGTAAACCACAGCAGCCTTCATTATGTTTTTGTATGAAAAGTGCTCTCTTATGTAATATACTGCTTTCTTTATTGATATACAATTTTTTTTTTTCCTGTAACATTTAATTTTGTGCTGAAAAACTAATGTTTGGGATTTGAAACATTTTTGTACTGACTCACTAATCTACAAATTATAAAATAAAAATCTTGAGTATCTGTAGTTCATACTTAAAAACAAATAGGGTGCCTATTATGTTCATATAGGGTGCCTAAGAATTTTGCATAGTGCTGTATGTATAAATATTTTACAAATAGCATTACTAGACCTGCAGCAGCTTTTATTTTAAAAGTTTTTTTTTTTTAATTTATCATTTATTATGTTTGAAAGTTACAGACAGTGTGGTGAGAGGCATGTAAAAGAACCATTGCTGACTTTCGTGAAGAGTAGGCTGCATTGCCGTCAGCATGTTTCTGCACTGTGATGGTTTGGCGAGCTGTCCAGGGTGTACTCCGCCCTCGCTCAGAGTCGGCTGAGATGGGCGCTAGCTTCCCCGCGACCTTAATTAGGATTAAGCGGTTCAGAAAATAACCGAACGAATGAAAGTTAGAGACAGCTCTATAGAGTTCAGATGCAAAACCCAGTAAGTCCACTAGACGTCTTCTGTTTTAAAACAATGAAATTCATCTCATGGTAAGGGTAAACCTCAATTTACACAAATGTTTTTTTGTTATGGAATGGCTAAGGGGCACTGAACAAAATATCAGATTGCTCAAAATAACCTTTTCCAGAAATTTTTCATTCTTTTAGAAATTCCCTGCAAGGGTTTCCTCTGGGTGTTTTTTTTTTCATCCCCAGTTTGAAGACATGCACATTAGGCTAACTGGCTGATCCAGATTGCAGGTGTGAGAGTGAATGTGTTGCAGGGCCATGATCAGACATTAGTACCTTAAAATTAAGTATAATACTACGATAATTTAATTTGTTTTGTATATGCGTCATAATAATAATAATAATACATGAACGATCTAGCAGAAGGGCGGCACAGTGGTGTAGGGGTTAGCACGTCCACCCCACAGCAAGAGGGTCCTGTGTTCAAGTACAGGGCTCGGTGAGGGTATTTCTGGGTGAAGTTTGCATGTGCTTGCATGGATTTTGTCTGGATATCCTGTTTCCCCCCACAGTCCAAAGATGTGCATATTAGGCTAACTGGTTGTTCCAGATTACCCCTTGCTGTAGATGTGAGTGTGAATCTTTGTGTGTGGGTTAACCCTGCGATGGTCTGGTGAACTGCTCAGGGTGTACATTGGCTGAGACCCTAATATTAGGATTAAGCAGGTTGGAGAATGAGTGAATGACAGAGTTTAGTGCTTTGGGAATCACGCCAGGATATGTTAGATTCAGCTCAGCAGTATTACAATTTTACCACCAACAGTTAAACCCAAAAGAAGGAACCAGTTTGATTTATTGACAGAAACAATAATTGTCTTTATGTCCCGTTTATAGCCTTTTTAAAAATCAGTTTGTCTACGGGTGGTTATCTTTATCTGCTGATATCTATGATGCCATTGTTTATGAGAGGTTTTCCGTAGAAGTAGGTGCAGGGTGCTTTCTCTATGTATGTGTGTGTGTGTGTGTGTGTGTGTGTGTGTTTAGGTACTCTGTGCCTGTCTTCTCCAATTACAAATCAGGGTCCAACTGCACAGACAGTTTAGCATGTTCAGCAAACAAGTGACTGTTGACTATTTGCATTAGTCACCCAGCATGTACTCTTACTGACACACATCATCTATATAAAGGCAACCAGGATGCGTTAGAAAGTCTAGTTCTAACATCACATCCAGCTAATGCCATAACAGAATACAGACTTGTGACGCCAGATCACTATACACAACGTCAGTTCAAGTCTCCAGTAAATATATTTAGCTGTCAGGCTTTAATGATAAAATTGGATTTGCCCTTAATTATATGTGTTTACACAAACTATCAGTCTGGAGCCACTGCTCTGTTGAGATGTAATGAAAGGGCTTGGATCAGATAAACTGAGTCACTGAGTTGTAGGGCGACCTGGTGGCATAGTAGTTAGCACGTCCACCTCACAGCAAGAAGGTCCTGGGTTCTAGTCCCAGGCTTGGCAATGGTGATTCTGCATGGACTTTGCACGTTCTTGCATGGGTTTCCTCCGGGTACTCTGGTTTCCTCCCAAAGACAGACATGTTAGGCTAACTGGCTGCTCCAAATTTCCCCTAGGTGTGAGTGTGTTGGCCTGCAATGATCTGGTGTGCTCTACATGGTGTAACCCCCCCCCCAGTATATATATATATATATATATATATATATATATATATATATATATATAGCCAGTGCTTTACTTCATGGCTTTGTTTCACATGATGGCAAAGTTTAACTGCGAGTTTAATCCTCTGTATTATGGATGTACTTTTAACAATGCATACTGTTACATAATATTAGTGCAAAACTAGGACAGCTACCGACTCTTCAAACAACCAGCAGCCAAACACCCATCGATCCCTAACATTGCACCTCATTATTGTTCTGTCCTAAGACTCCACGCTGCTATAATAGCTATTTAATGATCTTCAATCCATCTTCTATAATCAAGATGGCGCCCAGAGCCACCGAGGACTTGGAATGCACTTAAAATTTATGAATGCTATTGTACACACATGGTGGAAATATACTGAAGAAGAAAGTGGATGGTTATGGTAACTTTGTAAGCTTGATTTGATCTATTTTTGTGAATCGGTGGAGACTTGTACTGCTATCCAGTGTGTATGTAATATAATGTCCAATGTATTGCACTTAATGATCATTATATGGAAGTTCTGTGAATAAAAATGTGAAATCTGCATACCTTTCAGTGCTATTACCATTAGCTTGTTACTCTTCAATAAACTCAGGAAAAAAGAGGCAAAAACTTACTCACTAGTCTCCCAAACCACATAATCCTACTTGCGGGGAGGCTGGCACCTATTTCAGCTGACACTGACTGAAGGTGGGGTACACCCTGAAGAGCTCACCAGACCACTGGTGGGCCAACACGCACATTCACACTTACACTTAGGGGCAATTTGGAACCTCAAATTAAGCCGAATGTGCATGTCTTTGGACTGTGGGAGGAAACCGAAGTACCCGGAGGAAACACACACAAGCACGCAAACTAACATGCAAACTAAGCCCAGGACTCAAACCCAGGACCTTATTATTGTTAGGCGGACATACTAACCAACATGCCACCGTCCTGCCCAGAAAAAAAAGGAATAAAATTATTTCAATCAACGATTTCAAGTAAAAATATATGTTGACGTTTATAATGATTACAGTTTGTGCAATAACAATATAGCGGGTCCATATTGAAGATCGTTACATGCTAGTTTATCACATCTGACTAATTTTAGTATGCCAGGCTTAGTATAGCCAATAGAGAAATGATTCCTTTTACACGTTTACAATACTTACTACAGAGAATGGCTGCAGATTAGTTACATTTTCTTAGGTCTCGTCTGTTGCTTCTTCCACAACAAACAATTGCAGCTTCAAGCCGCATGAAACTATGTGAAAAAGACATAACTATTAGAAAACTGTAACATTTTACCAGATATAATATTTTAATTTTTATGGGGTTTTTTTCTATGAAAAAGATTCATATTTTTGTGACAAAGTTTCAAGTTTCAAGTTTCAAGTTTATTTGTCATATACAGGTAACAATGAAACATCACTACCGGCAATGAAATTCTTTATTGAATATCATCAAATCAACTTCACCCACAGACATCAGAATGACATCTGCTCAGTGACATCTGAGTGACATCCATTGGTGGACTAATGTTGGGCATTGACCATACACTGACCTCAATATGGCTTTTTTAATGGCAACTGGATAAATACTGATGGCTCATCTCATTTTAACCATTTCATTCATTCAATCATTTGCCGAACTGCTTTATCCTACTTGGGTCTCAACCAACTCTGGTCGAAGGTTGAACAGTTAGCACCCTGAACAGTTAGCAGACAAAAAACATTCGCACTTTCACTCAAACTCACACCTAGGTGCGATTTGGAACAGCAAATTAGTCTAATGTGCATGTCTTTGGAAGGAAACCTTCAGGAGTACCTGAAGGAAACCCACACAAGCACAAAGAGGACAAGCAAACTCCACACAGAAATTACCTTGAAATGAAGAAATGCCCAACTCAATTTCAGCTGCAGTCGAACATATGGACATCCCCTATTTCACACACACACACACACACACACACACACACACACACATATGTATATGTACACAAAAAGGTAAGTCCACCTCAAATGAACAAATTTTAGAGAATGTTCCCAACTGACCATCTTAGATTTGCTTCACACTTTCAAAAAAACAATATTATTAGATTCAGCCTTGTAACTTTTTGAGATGTAGGTGGGGCGTCGCTCGATCTTACTGTAAAAGCAAGTGCTATATAAAAAACAACTATAAAGTTGTATTAGCCATAACGTTTGAACTGTTTAAGCTAGATGTATGACATTTTTAGGAAGTGTTCTTAGGTACAAAATGTCTTGTCTTGTCCTGTAACTAAAGCACCACAACTGTATATTCACAATTTTAATAGGTTAGTCTGTTGAGCTTTTACACCCGAGCCTAGTGGCTCATCATTCCGGTGCTTATCCCCAGTTTCTTTAGCGTGAAGCGTCTAGGAGTTCTAGTCCATCGCAGGATTCCTTCCCAGTATTTTTGCTGGTATCCATTTATACTGCTGGGAGGACAGAGGCACACGTGTGGTTAAGACCTTGCCCAGGGGTCGTAGCACAGTGGGGGCCCAACGGGGATTCGAACCCATGATCTCTCGATCGTGAGCCCGGCACCCTATCCTCTATGCCTCCGGCCCCACAATTTTAATAGCTTGTTCAAAAAAAATCTATTTTATGCTTTGGGGTAGTTTTGGCCCTCTGTATCTCCACATTTAAATATGGTAGATCTTTCAAATGGCAAAATTTTGGTGACTAAATGTTTGTCTAAAAGAAATCAAACTTTCAGAGTTATGATGCAATAAAAATAAAATAAAACAAACAAACAAACAAATATTTTGCTCCCATATTTTGAATTCATATTTCTTTTCATTCATTAATTTCCTAAGCTGCTTAAACCTAATTAGGGTCGCAGGGAGGCTGGCGCCCATCTCAGCTGACTCTGGGCGAGGGTGGGGTACCCCTGAACAGCTCACCAGACCACTGCAGGTCCAACAATCACACAACCATTCACACTCACACTCACACCTAGGGGCGATCTGGAACAGCCGATTAGCCTACTGTGCATGTTTTTGGACTGTGGGAGGAAACTTTATTGAAATAGTGTCTGCTTAAAGAGTTTGACCAATGCATTGATTAGCTTTACCACATTTGATGGAAGTTTAAACTGCCTGCCAGTTACTGTATGTAGGGTGTTACTGAACTTCGGGATACATACAAGAGACCCAACATACATATCTCCTGGGTTAACTGTAATTCCTACAGGGACCATGAGGACGCATGAATGCTACTTGCACATCTTGTACTTCTTCTGATGTTGCAGGAACATTGCCTATGCACCATTGTTGGCCATACATATAAACAACATATTTACTAGAAACTGTATCTGTAAGAGGGTGGCATCGAGGTGTAGAGGTTAGCATGTTCACCTCACAGCAAGAAGGTCCTGGGTTTGCGTTCAGGGCTTGGCATTTTTGTATGGAGTTTGCATGTTCTCCTCTTGGTTCTCCTCTCCAGGTACTCCAGTTTCCTCCCAGAGACCAAGGACATGCAAATTAGGCTAATTGGCTTCTCCAGTTAAACACAGGTGTAACGTAACTGCATGTTACCTGCTAGTTCTACCTGACTCCTCTCCGTCTGCACAGGAAGTTTGATCATGCATTTGCTGCCACTCAGAGTCAACAAATATTTGGTATAAGATTATTTTTAGCTTCATTTTGACATAGCCTTGTACGGCTAGGCTATTTGTGACAAAACGGCACACAAAGCTCTGTAAGAAGGTCTCTGGTTCTGTAAGATGCGAGAGAATTTATCAGGATGGCGGAAATCTTATTTATGGAGAAAGAAGTTTTTTTCTTGGTGGCACGCTAGTATAGTGGTTAACACATCCGCCTCACAGCAAGAAGCTCCTGGGTTCGAGTGCTGGGTTCAGCTCGGGCATTTCTCTGTGGGGTCTGCATGGTTCTCCCCGTGCTTACATTGGTTTACTCCAGGTACTCTGGTTTCCTCCCAAAGACCAAAGACATGCTCATTAGGCTTATTGTCTGTTCCAAATTGGTGTGAGTGTGAATGGAGTGTGTGTTGCCCTGTGATGGTATGATGGAGTTGTTCAGGGTGTACCCTGCCTTCGCCCAGTTTTGGCTGAGATAGGCTTCAGTCTCCTTGTGACCCTGGTAGAGGATAAAGCGGTTTGGGAAATGAATGAATGAGTGAATGAATGAATATATAAAATTTGTTCAAAAAATATACATTCCTTATTTTTTGTAAAGGTTGTAGGATCAGAGTTTATAGAGTAGGACTTTTTAGAATAGAAAGATGAATGTTTAACTGAAGTATTTATCAAATGGTTATAACACAAATTGTCTAAAAGGCTTTCATTTTACTCGATGGCCAATTTTTTCCCTTTTCTCTCTCTCTCTCTCTCTCTCTCTCTCTCTTTCTCTCTCTCTCTCTTTTTGTGTATTAGTACCAGCTTCAAAACTTTCAGATAAATTTCATTTAATTGATGAACCAGTATCACTCACATCATCCTGCGGGGTTTTCAAGGTCATCAACAGAAGATAAAAACTGTTTTCTCTCTTTTTCTCCCTGAATCTGTGCAGTCTGTTCTCCACATCTGTACACTGGGCCTCTTCAAACTTTCTCTTCCTCTTTCACAATCCTCTATTTCCCCCACTCAAGCACTTCGATTACTCTAGGCTTCGATGTCACATGCATGCTCCGGATACATTATTCCTCATTATTATTAAGCATCTAAGTCACTCAACTCCAGTAACCTATTCCCAACTTAATCCCTGAGCTGAATCACCCCTGAAATCACTGGAAAAAAAGAAAGGAAAAAAAAAGGGAAAAAAAGAAGATAATTACGATGTTCAGAGCGTATGCCAGGAGGAACAGTGACATAGTGGTTAACACACCCACCTCACAGCAAGAAGGTACTGGTTTTGAGTCCCTCAGTGAGGGTGTTTCTGTGTGGAGTTTGTGTGTTCTTCCTTTGCCTACATGGGTTTCCTCCGGGTACTCCTGTTTCCTCCCACAGTCCAAAGACATGCACATTAGACTAATTGGTTGTTACAAATTGCCTCTAGTTGTGAGTGCATATGGTTGTGTGTGTGTGTGTGTGTGTGTGTGTGTGTGTGTGTGTTTGCTCTGCAATAGACTGTTGGGCTGGGTGTATGCAGTCTTCGCCCAGTGTCGGCTGAGATAGGCTCCAGCCTCCCCGAGACCTTAGAGGATTAAGAGGTTTGGCGAATGAATGAATGAGAGAGTGATTGAGTGTAAGGAGCAGTTACAATGCAGGTTTACATGTACAGGTTTATTTTAAGTGAACATACATTACTGGAAAGGAAAGCTTGCTGGATGCTAACAGTGTGGTCATTGCTGCCCCCTTGTGACAACAAAACTGCATTACAGCTGTTTAGACACCTTCAGCTGGAAGTCTGGTAAAACTAAACACTCATGAAATGATGTGATAACCTTTGTATTATGCATTTAGATTTTTTTTCTTTATTATTCTGTTTGTTCCACCCTTTTAAAAGTAATACCGGTTTTTCAGTCTGATGGTTGGAAGAGCCAAAGTGTTACATACTGACCTGAGTATAGCGAGCACACAGAAGTCATGAAATTCACTCATTCACCCACTCACTCATTTGCCAAGATGTTTAATCCTAATTAGGGTCGCAGGCAGGCTGGAGCCTATTTCAGCCGACATTGGACTAAGGTGGGGTACACCCTGAACAGCTTGCCAGACCATCGCAGGGCCAACAAACCCACTGCCAATTCACATTCACACTCACGCTGAAGGGCAATTTGGAACCGCCAATTAGCTAAGGTATATGTCTTTGGACTGTGGGAGGAAACCAAAGTACACAGAGGAAACCCATATAAGCATGGGGAGAACATGCAGACTCCACACAGGACATGCTTACTACTAGGCCACCGTGCTGCCAAAAGCGAAAAGACGAAGAAGAAGGGGTGGCTGAAATCCATTCATTCATTCATTTTCTGAACCGCTTAAGCCTAATTAGGGTCACGGGGAGGCTGGCGCCCATCTCAGCCGACTCTGGGGGTGGGCAGAGTACACCCTGGACAGCTCACCAGGCCATCGCAGGGCGGGTGGATGAAATGAAGAAAGAAAATCATAAGTAAGAGCAGGAGAAGGCATCTTACACCAGCCCAGAATAAACAGCAGGACAGACATGGTTGCCAGGGCAATGTGAAAGACTGGAGCTGCTTAGCTAAGTTGCAGCTGAGTGATGGCAACCAACAAAAGATGAGGATTAGTGTGGTACCTTCATACCAGGAGGATATTACAGGGTAAAGACATCATACCAGCATACTGAAATGCTTAAACGTAGAGATAGAGATGCACCTAAAAGCACAATGTACCCTGTAACATTCACATTACAACACTGGATGGACTTGGGTCTAATGTGAGAGTGTCAGACAAAGCAACAAAAATAATTAAATAATAAATATTCAGTGAATGAATGTAAGGTGGAAGTCTTTGAATAGTCCCCGAGACATTCTGTCCAGCAATATCCACCAATTGTTTTAGTGTCTGCAGTAATTAAAACAAAGGGTGGCACGGTGGCATACTGGTTAGCACATCCACCTCACAGCAAGAGGGTCCTGGGTTTTAGACGTTGCTGAATAGTTTATTTGTATATACTACACAGCAGGGTGCGATCTGTCCTGCTCACGATCTGGAGAGTACAAAATATTTTCCCAAGTGGATGATGCTTGAATGAAAATAACAGACACTCTTGGTTTGTCATGCGCAGGTAGAGCAGGTGGTATCATCATTATGTTTTAAAACAGGGGAAAAAACAAACAAAAGTGTTAAGATCATGTAAATACAAACCGGAGCATCAGCTCATATAAAGGTTCACACGGACCATCATACTGCTGATCTCATGAGATTTCCAACCACAACAGCCTATAGAGTTTACAAAAAATGGTGCAATAAAGAAAAAAACATCTGGTGAACAGAAGGTCTGTAGACAGAAATGCCTTGTTCAATGATACATGTCAACAGTTAATGATCAGACTAGTCTGAAATGACAGAAAGGCGACCATAACTCAGATAACCACTCTGTACAATTGTGGGGAGCTGAAAATGAATGCACAGCATGTTGAAACTTGAGGCAGGAGGGTTATAACAGCAGACGACCATGTCGGGTTCCACTTCTGTCAGCCAAGAACAGGAATTTGAGGTTGCATTGGGCACAGTTGTAAAATTGATCTTTTGTAGACTGGAAAATATGGCTTGCTCTAACGAATCTTAATTTCTGTTTTTAAAAACACAGATGGCAGGGTCATAATGTGGCACTGATAACATAAATCCATGGAGCAAAACCTCCTTGTTCCAACAGTCCAGGCTGGTGGGGGTAGTGTCACGATGTGAGGATGTTTTCTTACCACACTTTTCGCCAATTTATACCAGTCAGTCACTGGTTGAATCCCACAGCCTATTTGAGTAGTGGTACTTGCCATGTGCATCCCTTCATGGCTACAATTTACTCACCTTCTAATGGCCACTTCCAGCATGATATCACAAAGCTAAAGTTATCTCAAACTGGTTTGATGAACATGACATTTAGGTCAGTGTTGTTTAGTGGTTTAGTGGCCTTCCCATTCCAAGATTTATGTGATGCAAAAGTATTGAGGTAATTCATGTGGCTCATGGATTGGCTGGTAATCGTTGTGAGTGACAGATGAGTGTATGCCATCCATCTCTCCTGTGAGAGCTCAGACAATTGATAGTCATGCGTCTTGTCAATGCACCACTCAGGAGCCCTGCATGTTAGGATTTTTCCCAAATGGTCAAATGGGTTAAAGCCTGATTATTCACCTGGCCACTCTAGAAACATTTTCCAATTTATGAAATCACAACAAGTAATTATGTTGGCATTGTGCATTGAGTCTCTGTCATGTTGCATGAGGAAACTCCTCCTAGTTAGATTGGATGCATTTCTCTGAAACTTGGTAGACGGAATGTTTTTCCAGAACAGTCATGCCCAACCCTGTTCTTGGGGGTTTTCAACACTTTCACTACAACCATAATCATGCCCACTAATCAAGACTTCAAAATGAATGCTTAAGAAAATGATTAGATCTGTCAGGTGGGCATCATTATGGTTGGCACCACAAAGTCTTCAAGGAGGATGATCTCCAGAAACAGCATTGGGTACCGGTGCTCAAGATATCTGAATTCATTTACAGACTTTACCTGAGAAACAAGAAACACTTCAATCACATGTTCCAGTATTTTTATACCTTTATGAGGGTGGGCTGAAAAGTTCATACACTCTAAGAAGTAGTAATGCCAGATCACCCAAACATGAGATCTTCTATACCAAGGGGATCCAAGTGCAGCAACACCAGTGGAAGAAGTCTAGACTAAACAATATGGACAAACTCAACCATTGCATCATGGTGAACCTATAAACCTATTTTACCGGACGACAACATCACAATAGTATAAAATGTTAAAAATCAAAAACTAAAATGTACACTTACTCATGCTCCAGGAGTCCAGACACCTTCTTTTACCGTCACAGGTTTGGTGCCCATAAGCCATTTACAAACCACTCCAAATGTAAAATATTTTAATTTAAATGTATTAAGTAATCTGCTTCATAACTACAGTGTTCCTAGTCAGCTAATGTATTTTTACGTTCTTATTTATTGGTACAAAGTATTAAAAAAATTAAAACGTTCTACCTCTCAATTTACAAATGTGAATATTGTAAAAAGACACCAATAAGGCAAATATAGAATCAAACTACAAGTGAAAGACACTCCTCGAGAATATAATACTGTGTTGTTGTGTGCTGTGGATTGAAGAGGCCAGTATAAACTCAGCAATTTAAGTGTTTCTTTTATCCAATGTCAGCTACATACATGCAATTTTACAATATAGCACTCAAATCCCTATTTTTCTAAATGTGGTGGAAACCTCATGCACCTTGTTTTTGTTAGAAGTGTGAACAGGGGCCCTCTTTTCCTCCAGAAAGGCCTCACTCAGTATGCCTGTACTGTCGAGATTAAGGCAGATCTGACTGATGTGAAATACTGCAGGAAGTGGCTTCATCCAGTTCCAACGCCATGATTGTGGTCTGGCACTGCAGGGAACACAAGCAAGAACCCATCAATTACCCCTCTCTAAATGAGATTATTAGCTTTATATGTGTTTGGGATTTTAAAAAATGAGCAGTTGATTGACAAGTCACACACCTGCTTGTAAAAAATGCAGGAGGGAAAGTAAAAAAGAAAAAAGAAAAAAAGAAAGAAAAAAAGTAAAAGATTTAAAAGAGGTTAGCTGTAAACAAACAACTCTGAACCTTAAGGAAAAGACAAGCACAATAGAGCTTACTGTATGTCGGTCCTACTTCCTGTTTGAAACTGCACACTTGAGACATAGGAAGGCAGTAATAATGCATGTGTGTAGGGGGATGGGGTGGGCAGTGGGGGATTCCAACTTCTATAAGCTGGGCCCCCTTTGGTCATACCCCTGAAAGAACCTGATGAACTGTGCATAAGACTTTTCTTCCTGTCTGAAATCACTTTCGTCACATTTCTCCAGCATAATGGCAGGGGCTATAAGTCTGACTTCCCAGGCAAAAATTATTTCTTTTATTTAATGCAAATATGGAACTATTTACTGGCAGCATTACCTGTCGTACGTTCCAGCATCATTATAGTGATTGCGGTCTGTTCTTGAAGAGATTAAGAACAAGAACACTTCAGTCATCAGCCTGGAAAGGAAAATTGCAGAAGTGATGATAACACAATAACCCGAGGACTGTATCTCTGCTGTGTGGAGTGTGTCACTGTTTACTCTGTTTTTTTTTTTCATGATTAAAGTAAAAAAAAAAAAAAGTGAAGGCCTTGAACTCATTCTCAGACATAAGGTTCTTAATAAAGATAAAACTCACAGACTATTTTCACTATATAACTTCATTTAAAAGAATTGGAAACACATGATTTAATGCACACCTGGAGGAAAGATCACTATTTCAACTATTTTCAACATATTTTTTTATGCCACCAAAAACATGTCTTGGTGTTTATGTGTTTTCAAGGTTATAGGCATTAAGCAAGCAACGAACCAACCATCCAACCAACCAACAAACAAACAAACAGACAAACAAACAAACTAGCGCCGACAAATACGTA
>JAQMYF010000003.1:19399799-19411305 GCA_030014195.1 Neosilurus mollespiculum | reverse complement strand
CCTATCACTTCCTATGTACCACTACATATCACTACCTATCACTTCCTATGTATCACTACATATCAATACCTATCACTTCCTATATATCACTACGTATCACTTCCTATGTATCACTATGTATCACTTCCTATATATCACTACCTTTCACTTCCTATGTATCACTATGTATCATTAAATATCACTTCCTATGTATCACTACATATCACCACCTATCACTTCCTATGTATCACTATATATCACTACCTTTCACTTCCTATGTATCACTATATATCACTACCTATCACTTCCTATGTATCACCACCTGTCACTTCCTACGTATCACTATATATCACTACATATCACTACCTATCACTGCCTATGTATCACTACCTATCACTACCTATCACTTCCTGTGTATCACTACATATCACTACCTATCACTTCTTATGTATCACTACCTATCACTTCCTGTGTATCACTATATATCACTACCTCTCACTTCCTATGTATCACTATAAATCACTACCTATCACTTCCTACGTATCACTACCTATCAAGTCCTATGTATCACTATATATATATATCACTACCCATCATTTCCTATGTATCACAACATATTACTACCTATCACATCTTATGTATCACTACATATCTCTAGCTATCACTTCCTATGTATCACTTCCTATCTATCACTATCACTTCCTATCTATCACTATCACTTCCTATATATCACTATCACTACCTATCACTTCCTATGAATCACTACCTATCACTTCCTATAGATCACTACATTTCACTACCTATCACTTCACATGTACCATTACATATCACTGTGTAATACTTCCTACGTATCACAACATCACTTCCTATCACTTCCTATGTATCACTACATATTACTACCTATCACTTCCCATGTACCATTACATATCATTACCTGCATATCACTACCTACTTAACACTACCTACTTATTGCCGCATATCACTTCCTATGTATCACTCCATATCACTACCTGCATATCACTACCTACGCAACACTACCTACTTATTGCTGCATATCACTACCTATCCCTTTCTATGCATCATTACATATCACTACCTGCATATCACTACCGATATAACACTGCCTACTTATCTCCGCATATCACTTCCTATGTACCAACCTACGTATAATTATTTATCACTCATATACCCTCATGTATCCCTAAATATCACTACCTACATAGTACTATCTACCTACCTACCTTCACACACACATATACATGAAGAACAGGTCAGGTTAACTTGGAAGCCCTCCTGCCCCAGGATAACCCCCAAATTATTTATTACGTTCACACAGTGAGGAAGATGCTGATGGGACTTAAATTTGGTGGTGGATCACTGATGGTTTTGTTGATGGTGCTTCCGGTACTCTTAGGAAGATTTACAACATTTGAAGACCAAAACCTTTTTCGCTTCTGCCAGCATGGTTGGTGGTAGATGGAGCTTAAAATAATGTAATGACCCCAAATATGGATCAAAGGAGGAGTAACAGAAATGTTATAGAACTGGAAATATTTATAAAACAAAATAATTGTTTAAGGCGGCACGGTAATATAGTGGTTAGCACATCTGCCTCAGAGCAAGATGTCCTGGGTTCGAGTCCCAGGCTTGGCAAGGGCATTTCTGTGTCGAGTTCATATTCTTCCCATGCTTTCCTGGGTTTCCTCTGGGTACTCCGGTTTCCTCACAGAGTCTGAAGACCTGCAAATTAGGCTAATTGGCTGTTCCAAATTGCCCCTAGGTTTGGACTGGAGAGCTGTTCAGGGTGTACCCCGCCTTCAACCGGAGTTGGCTGAGATTGGCTCCAGCCTCTCTACAACTTTACTAGGATGAAGCGGTTTGGTTCGGTAATGAATGAATGGATTAATAATTGTTTCATATTTTATCTTTGAAGAAGCATGGTATTGTCTTCTAGGGTTGCATCACCAAATATTTATGAGGATGTCAGCAATTTCTAAATTAGTGTTTTGTTGTACAAACAAAAATATAAAAAAACGTTATGTCTGTGCCTATATAAGACAGTAGTAGATCTACACATGCACGCTGTAGTACAGCTGCTATTTTACTCGTTCGTCTTGGAACTCCCCAGATGCATGTGACAGAATTCTCAGTAATTGGTGTGTGTGTGTGTGTGTGTGGGTGTGTGTGTGTGGTCTTGACTTAAATCCAGTGGAAATGAGACTTCCCCTTTTTACTCTCTAGTGTAACGGCAAGTTACTCTGTTTCCACCATTTCCTTCTGCACGCAACCATGTATGATCTTCTACTGTACCGTGCATGTAAGTGTGAGGCCGTTACCTGGTCTGAGGACTGATTTGCCTTCATGTAGACAACAAAACCTATGATTAATCCATCCAATGAATGTGCTCAAGAAAGACAGACAAGAAAGGCAAATCATAGAGTTCTGCTGGGGAAAGGGTGGGGTAAAGAAACGCAGGACAAAAGAAAAAAGGGTTCAGTGGTTTGCTTTCTTACTGTCACTGGATCCTGATCTCTCAGAACTGATTCTGCAGTATGTTGAGTGGAATGAGCTCTGACATGTTTAGAGGTGTGAAAGAGCAAGAGAGAGAAAGAGAGTGAGAGAGAGGGACACACACACACACACACACACACACAAAGAGAACGTTTGTAAGAGAGAGAGAGAGAGAGAGAGAGAGAGAGAGAGAGAGACAAAGAGCATGTGTATGAGAGAGAGAGAGAGAGAGAGAGAGAGAGAGAGAGAGAAAGAGCATGTGTATGAGAGAGAGAGAGAGAGAGAGAGACAGAGGGAGAGAGAGAGAGCTCAAATTAAATGATGCAAGATATTCTAAGAAATTATTTTATAAATGATTTAAATTCTATTTTAATAAGAAAGAAACATAAAATTAGAAATAAACTATAATCACTCATCTCTACTGAACAGTTTTTTGTGTGGAGTTATTTCACTCCCATCATCACTCATTTGCCGAACCGGTTAATCCTATAAGGTTCGCGGGGAGGCTGAGCCCATCTCAGGCTCGGTGGTTGAAGGCGGGGTACACCCTGAACAGCTTGCCAGACCATCACAGGGCTAACACACACACACACGCAAAACCATTCACGCTCACAACTAGGGGCAGTTTGAAACAGACAATTAGCCTAATGTCTTTTAACTGTTTAATGAAACCGGATTACTCAGCAGAAACCCACGCAAGCTCCATACAAAAACACCCGCCCGGGACTCGAACCAAGAACCTTCATGTCAGCATATGTCACATACCTTGCCATCCAGATATTTCCCTAAATGCCTTAATTAGATAGTATTATTTATAAGTATAGAAATAAACACATGTAATCTTATAATAATTTGTTATATACAGCTACCCACACTATGAAATGAAGGTACAACAATTTCCTTTGTTGCTGAATTGGTACCAATAAGAGTGCATATCTGTATCCTATATCTGATGTATTTTATTTTATATTATTACATTTTGGATGAAAAAGGTTTCCCAGTGAATCCACCCCAGCTCACTGGCTTAATATGTCTTACTCACCTGTTTTACATCTTGTTTTGGTTCTGTGTTTGTTTACAATAACAGTATCAAGACTGCGTGACCGGAGGAACAATCTGGCCTCGTAGAAAGTGGAAGACAGAAGGTGGCATACCATTTCAAGATGGCGATGTTTAGTACTACCATCACATTCGGTGCAGGGGTCATACATTTGGGGGTCAGGGGTCGTACATGTTTCAGAAAGTCATCGTGGCCAATTCCATTGGCTGGTAAAAGGGCATCATAAAGGTCTAATCATGTCCCCTTAATTACCTTTAAAGCTCCTAGGTATTATATAATAAAGATACAAAACATGTCCCCATGATGAGTAGCAGTGGCTAGCACCGTTGCCTCAAAGCAAGCAAGTTCTGGGTTCAACCCTTGTGGCTGACTGGGGCTTTATAGTCTTTGTTTTAATGTGTGTATGGGTTTCCTCTGTGAGTTCTGGTTTTCTCCCACCATTCAAGACCTGTAGAGTAGGTCAGCTGGCTATTCTAAATTGACCATGACTGCCTATGCCCAAAGTAAGCTAAGTTTAACTCCAGTTCACAGCACAACCCAGATAAGTGGTATAGACGGATGGATGGATGGATGGATAGACGAATGGATGCTCCCATGGTGGTACCCAAATAACAAGGCAAAATAGAGACTGTTAACTTTTATTTCTGAAAGCTTTAAAATATACTTAAAGTGAAATGAAATTAAAGCCTTCCAAACGCTCCCTTTACACATGAACAAATCTATATTTTCATTATTAGGTGTTTCTTACTTACAGTTTTAGTTAAAGTTGAAATGGTGCCCTGATAAAATCCGTTTGACAGTTTGCATTAGCCAGGTTGAAAGGCTGCTATTTCACTCTGGTGCATAATTTTGAGAATAGGACATAAATCCTTCAGTTCATATAAGGCAAGTTATGGCAAAAATAACAGTATACAGACATTAAACTAACAAATCAGATATAAACTAGTAAACTTCGAAATAAAATAAAAATAGGTACAAATATAAATCATACGCACTCCCGATCACAGATAAGAATCTTATTGTACATGTGAAAGAAAAGAACACCGCACCATGTATTCAGATGCAAAATTAGTACTGTAGAGTGGAACACGAGGTAATCACGACTTTTTCTACTTTTCGCATTACAATAATGGCCCCGTGTGTGGTGTTATTGCTGTTTTTTATTCTGTACATGAAAAAATGCTCATGAAATAGTGCGACTTCATCGAAACAGACCAAACTATGCCTGCAAGCTTTTATTAAGTTTGGGTTTAATTTCCTTTTAACAGCTTGTTTTATTACGTTAGTAGATTTTATTGTATAAAAGGCAACAAACAAGTGAATCAAACAGGTCAAAGTGCACATAAAGTTTTCCTGTTTATGGAAACATTCACTATACATTAAATGACATACAAATAGACACACAGTCATTCATTCATTCGACATTCAATCATTTCTGTGAATTACCAATACAGGATTGATCAACATTATAGGAGTAGAGTGTGAAAGAACACTGATCCTCAGCTGAAGCAGTCCATATTGGCTTTGGCTCTTTCCATCTCATGAAGGAAGTTGTAGAACTGGGGTAGAGTTAGTTCTGAAAGAAGAAAAACAACCACATCTTAAAGATTAGAAAAAGATTATGGGCGTAAATGTTTTGAATATTCATAGACTCATGAACTGAAACAGAAATAAAACAGACTTCGTTTGCTACATAATATAGTACTACTTTTTAATAACTAAACATTAATAAAATTAAACAGCTAGGCTACAAGCCGGAAAAAAAAAATCCCCTTTATAACTTTAAACTTACCCATATACACGTTTTCTGTTGCATTGCCCTTTCTGAGCACCAGCTTCAGCTGTAGACAATTACAAAGGTGACACAGTACTACTTGGGAAACAGGTTTAATGAAGGCAGCAGCACGTTGACTTTACACTCATCCTCAGTCTGTTAAAAAGCAGGCCCTTAGGCTATCATTCATGTGCGTGTCAGCTTTGTGTGTTTGTGTTTGGGGGTGAAGGGATATTTATGTGAGCAGGTTAAAGAGTGACTAACAGGTGAAAATCTGTTCTGAAGTCAAATAACAAAGCGACCTGTGCTGTGATCAGTCACATAAAAAAAGCCATTTGTAATGTGTGTGTGTCTTCAGGGCTGGGAGAGAAGGAAGGCTATTCTAACACAGACAGCAATAACAGCTAGTGCTCTTTTTGTCCTATACACTGCTCATCCTTTTCTTTTTCTGTCCTTTATGCAAGTCGAAGCCCAATATTTCTTTAACCTTTTATAAATGACCCTTTATTTAAGTGGTCACCAGAGAGGTAATTACAGTATAATCTTTTATTCTGCTGCATTTTGAATGAATATGTGATTAGTTACCTGCAGAAAGATGTTTCCAGCCTTTTGCAGTTCACTTGTTCCTACAGTAACTACAGTAACAGGAAGAGTAGGGCAAAGGTTGCATTCATACACAACATTACTTAAAGGAGAAGCCAGCACTTATTCAAAGTTAATCTCAATCAAAACTGTATATTATAATCTGTCAGTGTTCAAAATTTAACAATTTCATTCATGGTTATTTGAAAACTGAATCTCCGAATGACATCATCATCAATACCCATGGAAATATGCAGGAGTTTGGCTTTAAACATGATTCGCTTTAGTAGCGGAGCTCCACACCGCGCAAAGCATCACACAAAGAGAGCGCCATACTTAAAACAAATTGGTATAGCATGATTTTTTGTGTCGCACACATTGTGTCCGTCCGTTCGTGTACATGTGGGAAGCCTGTGGTGATATTTTGCATGCCGGTATATAAATATCATAATGGGAATGTCTGACTGAAGGTAACTTCTACTATTCTATCTTCCCCTCCAAACTGTTAATTGTTTCAAACCAAAAAATAAAATACACTTTTTAAATTAATTAAAATAAAATACACTTTTTAAATAAAATAAACTTTTTAAATAATATAAAATACTCTTTTTATTTAAAATAAAATACACTTTTTTAAATAATACGAAATACACTTCTAAATAAAATAAAATACACTTTAAAAAAAAAAAAAAAAAGAAAATACACTTTAAAAAAATAAATAAAATATATTTTTTTAAAACTGTAAACAGAATTTTATGCAACATATGCAGCAGGTATCTTAGCTTTTTTTTTAGCTGGCAAAATAAACCATTACTTCTAAATACTTCTTACTACTAATGCATTACTCATTTGAATAGAAAGCCTTTTAACCCACACACACTGAGAAATCACATGACGTCTCTGACACGTATAAGCTGCTTACGGAAATGAACCCATCCAGCGGGATGGCATCTCGCATCTAGAAGCATCGCGCAAGCTTCATTTTTCTATGTTCAGCAGAAGGATTACATATATGAATGTACCTGAGTGTTAACACTGTTTAACAAATTTTCTATGGAACTTAAATTAACTTCAATTTTCCTCCAATAAAACATCACCATGAAAGATGTTTCTATAAAAAATGAATTTGTTTCTGTATATTTGGGTTTGGGGTGTTGTCATTGACGCTGCAGCTTTAGCGTACATGTTTGGTGTGCAAAGCAATTTCATGCTACACGATATCATGTCATATCAGGAGTGGTTAATTATTTTGTAGCTCCGCAGTATTTAATCTTTATATTATTTCATTTTGGGTTTAGATATATGAATCCTGGTGTGTGTATAGTTTCCCACTGCACAAGTAATGATTTTAATCTGAACCTTTTGACACAAATAAATGGCAACAATGCATCAAAATCCTATACTTATTATACATGTTAACTTGGGCCCTGATGACATCATCATTCTGATAATTATCTTTCAAATAATTGCCTATAAAATCGTATATATATAAAATGGAAGCTATCAACCTAAAATTTTATACACAGAAAGAAATTATTCTAAAGATTCGAATGAGATTAACTTTTAACAAGTGCAGTTTTATCCTTTAAAACAACAGCATGTTACCTTTTGTCACAAGATCTATAATCACTAACCTCCAAATTTCCATTCCATATCCACCAACTGGTTGACCATTAACGTCTGTGCAACTGCCAGTCTGGACAAGACTGGGTAGTGAATCCTCCACTAAAACAAAACATACATAAAAACTGTAATAATATATTATATTTGGCTTCATAGAATATTAATGTGCCTCATGGTGTATGAGAAACACATACAATACAGCATCTCGTATTTTGGGAAAGCAAAAGACCTTAATGGTGCCAGATGGTACAAAGTGACGTAGTGTTTCTTTTAAATTCATTACCTGATCAGAGAAGTGAGTGGCCTTGTCTTCAGTTAACCCTGTACAGTGACACATGAGTCAGAGATCAGCATTTTTTCAGTCTATAGTACCTGAATAAGCATTCCCCCTCCTTGAATTGTTCTACATAATGTCATTTTACAAGCTGGAATTGAAACAGACCTCATTTTAAACGTTTGGAAGAACATTTGAAGATGCAATATATTTGTTTTTTTTTGTGAAACAAAGGAAGTTAATGAAACAAAAGGCAGACTTACTAGGAGCAACCATCTTTGCCTACCATTACAGTTGGTAATATACACACATCAGGATCCCAAACATTCATATAAATTGTGTAGAGATTATTCAAACAAGAAACAGCAATCTTGAACAGTGGGAAGGATTTGAACCCACTTGAACAAATATGGGATTTAACTGATTCACAAACTGATCACATAAATATTTCATGCAAAGGCAGTCTTAAGGAACAGCTACAAACTATTTGGAACACAGTGCTACAGAAACACAGTGCCGGAAAATATACAAAAACAATGGCATCAAGAATGCCCTGCTGTTATAAAGTCCAAAGAAGGCCAAACTAAATACGGAAAACAGAATCAATACAGAGATTTCTGTTCAATTTTGTATTTAACATTGAATTCATTTATTTAATTGGGGGGTGGGGGTGTGGTCAGCACATCCACTTCACGGCAAGAAGGACATGCGTTGAATCCAGGACTCAGTGGCGGCGTTTCTGTGTGGGGTTTGCATGTTCTCTCCATGCATTTGTGGGTTTCCTCTGAGTACTCTGATTTTCTCCCACAGTCCAAAGACATGCACATTAGGTTTTTCTGAATTGCTCCTAGGTATGAGTGAGAGTATGAATGGTGTTGTGTGTGTGTGTGTGTGTGTTGGCCCTGCGATGGTCTGGCAAGCTGTTCTGAATGAATAATTTGTCAATTATCTTTCTTTAACTAACAAACACAAGTAAATGTTAACTAATTAATTCATTTATTTTCTAAGCCATTTAATCCTAATTAGGGTCGCGGGGAGGCTGACGTCCATCACAGCCAACTCTGGGCAAAGGTGGGGTACACCCGGAACAGCTCGCCAGGCCAACACATATACAACCATTCACACACTTTCTGTAAAAAACTTTTCAAAAATATTTGTCTTTCATTTATGACAGGTGGTCTAATAAATTTGTTAGGCACTTTATCAATATCAGCTTTGAACATCTAGATCTTAATATTTTTGTCCATGTTTCTTGGAAAGAAGAAAATGACTTTTGGTGAATGGTAATTTTCAAATCTTACTACTAATTCTTAATTGAGGTCAGGGTTTTGAGTGGACCATTCAGGTTGTTTGCCTAGGTAACCCCCTCGGATGTTCAACACTTAAAACTTTTTCTGAGTGAAACCATGAGCAGCAGTGGACTTTTAAAGCAGGTCTGATTTTTTAATTTTTAATCATTATCTTATATTATCAGAGTTTATTTTTAGCTCACTATTTCAACATAAATAGCTTATTATATATATCATTATTATTATGACACGGCAAGTATAGATCAGAGTCACATCTACATCATGAACCGGAAAGTTAAAAGTATATAAATATATACTCACAGGAAATCCTAACCGTTTAAAAAAAGAGGATCCTAACATGGCGTTTCTGGTTTTTATCCTTTTAAAATTTCTGCGTGCAGTCATAAAGCACAGGATATTTTGACCCTACGATAATAACCTAATCTATCATGTTGATGTGGGCGGAGTAATTTAACTACTGTGTTCATTGTTTAAAGGTTTTGGCAGTATCTTTTCTCAAATCGTTCTGCGTGAAAGTTCAACACAGTTAAACTCCATACCCGTCCATTTTGCGTCGCTTGAGAAAATTTCACCCCTCGTCGTTCATTTCACGTGTGATCCTTGACTTTGCATGGTCGCTGGTCACTTCATGTGTGAATGCGGCTTTAGGGTCGTCTTGTTAGAAGGTGAAGCTCTGTCCCATTCTCAAACCCCCTGCAGACTATAACATATTCTACTCTAGGTTATCATATTTTTGGCACTATCCTCAGCTCCACAACACGGTGCTACCACCATCATGCTTCACTGTTGGGATGGTGTTCTCAGAGTGCCAGTGATCTATAAATAACAAATATCCAAGATTAGGTCACAGGTGAATCCTGCTCTAAGAACAGGAAAAATATTTCCCCCACACACATTCCTTGGGTTTCCAACATGTCTTTAGCCAAACACCAAACAGGATTTCATAAGCCTTGGCATTCTTCCATAAAGTCAAGCTTTGAAGAGTGGCCTAGCAATGCATGTCCTATAAACATCTCCTTCCTTTGGCTTTTTGGTTTCTTCTGTTACTAGCGTACCTCATTATCCTGTCCATGGTTGGGACATGTTCTTTCCATTGTTTAATAATGAATTTCATTGTGCATAATCGAAGGTTTTTTAAGCATACACTCATTAGAATCAGTCCCAGACTTGTTTTGACAGGTCTTTATGATTTTTTTTATTAAGATACTGTATGTTCTCTAAAAAAAAAATCTGTGGCTTCCAAAAACAAGCATACTTATAGTGGGAGTAACTCAATCTTTAACTGCAGGTAATTATGTTACTTCTGCAGGTAACTTAATGTAGCAGTACTTATATATATAGTTTATATTTAAACAATATCAGTGTATACTGCACTCCTTTACTGTGGGATATTTTGTACTGACATTTATAATTCCTATTAAATACATTGCTGTTTATAATAATACAAAATTTCAAAGTTTTTAATTCGACTATTACACCATTATTTTTGAGATTAATTCGACTATTACGCCAATATTTTTGCACCTTCGAATGTTTCTCTTTAATACTGTTTCTTCTATGTATTTTAAGAAAATAAAGAGAATATGTTGGAAGCAATTCTACATAAGCAAGTGAGGGTTTCAAATAATTGTTCATGTTCTTATTGTTGATCCTTTTTTTAAGAATTGTGAGAAATTTTCATAAAGTACATGATCACTTTTCTTTTTTTTTTTTTTTTTAACAAGACCAACTGCTGAGTCACAGCTTTTTAATGTAAAAGTTACTGAGTTTAGAGAACAAAAAAAAAAAAAAAAAAAAAAAACAAATAAAAAAAAAAAGTCATACCAAGTGAGAGCAGGTCCTCTTTTACCTGCTCAGCGGTCAGGTTCTTCTTCATAGCACCTGGGAGAAACACAGAGTTCATCATTTCCTTGGCCTAAAACAAAAATATTAATAACCAGAATGATAATATGGACTCACTAGAGTCACCTGAAAAGAAAAAATATAAAATACAAACCCAAACTAAAAAAAAAAACAAAAAACAACATTTTGACAAAGATATGATTTAAAAAGTGTGGACACCATGTTGAATATTGAGAAATAACATTCACACCAAATTTCATGTGTGTAGCACAAAATGAACTATTCCACTGAATTTTGGCACCAAGTGGCTTCACTATGGTGCTCAGTGGCAGCTCAAGTCTGGAACAGGCGCAGCACAAGAAGAAGAAAAATACGAACCCTATCACAAAATGCATTTGGGTGCTTTAGTGTATTATAGTCAGCATAAAGAGTCTGTGACACTCAGAACCACTTAATGAAAATATAACAAAAACATACACACACACACACACACACACACACACACACACAAACAAACACACACACAGATATATATATATAAAAATATAAAT
>JAQMYF010000003.1:19362271-19385319 GCA_030014195.1 Neosilurus mollespiculum | reverse complement strand
AAAATGGTAATAATAGTAATAATAATAATAATAATGGTAATAATAATAATAATAATAATAATAATGGTAATAATAATGATAATAATAATAATAATAATGGTAATAATAATAATGGTAATAATAATAATAATAATAATAGTGATAATAATCATAATAATAATGATAATAATAATAATGGTAATAATAATAATAATGGTAATAATAATAATAATAATAATAATAATGATAATAATGATAATAATCATAATAATAATAATAATGGTAATAATAATAATAATAATAAGAAGAAGAAAAAAAATAATAATAATGGTAATAATAATAATAATAATAATAATAATAATAATAATGGTAATAATAATATTAATAATAATGGTAATAATAATAATAATGGTAATAATAATAATAATCGTAATAATAATAATAATAATCATAATGGTAATAATAATAATAATGGTAATAATAATAATGGTAATAATAATGATAATAATAATAATAATTATTATTATTATTACCATTATTATTATTATTATTATTATAAAAGTGTGGCACGCGACCAAATGAAAGTCCTGGTAGATGAATTCCGTGCGCGTGCACCTTCAGCTCTGGCAGGTTCCCGAGTCTGTGCTCACGCATATTCGGCGTTTTGGCGACTGCGCACCCTGACTCACTGAAAGGGTCCTGAGTGAGTACCCTGTAAACTCCGTCCACACTGACTGCCTAGGGGCAATTTGCAACAGCCAATTATCCTAGGAAACAGGGAAAACATGCAAACTCTACACATATTATTGATAATGTTATGATTGTTGATTAAGAACGATGGTGATCAATAATTCATTCATTTATTCGTTCATTCATTCATTTTCTGAACAGTTTAATCCTAATTAGGGTCGCGGGGAGGCTGGCGCCCATCTCAGCCTACTCTGGGCGAGGGAAGAGTACACCCTGGACAGCTCGTCAGGCCGTCGCAGGGCAGAAACATGCTGACGGCTATGCAGCCTTTTCTTGACGGAAATCAGCAACGGTTCTTTTACATGTCTTTCACCGCAGACAGTGACATGGCCGGCCTTTAATAACCCAGTTAGCTGCACTGGGGGGGACAGCAGTGACAACCCATGGATAGTGGGGCTTGAACCCCCGACCTTGGGGTGATCAGTAATTGGATATTGAAAAAGATGGTGATCAGTGATTGGTGATGGAGAACGATGGTGAGCAGTGATTAAGAATCATGGTGAGCACTGATTGCTGGGGATGTGTCCATGTAAAGGTACATTTCAGTCAGGCTTTACACTCAGGTGGTGATCAGTGATTGGTGATTGAGAATGATGGTGAACATTGATTAGATATTGAGAACGATGGTGATCATTGATCAGTGATTGGTCATTGAGAACAGTGGTGATCAGTGATTGGTATTTGAGAATGATGGTGATTAGTGTTTGGATATTGAAAAGGATGGTGGTCAGTGATTGGATTTTGAGAACAATGGTGATCAGTGATTGGTGATTAAGAACTATGGTGATCAGTGGTTGGTCATTGAGAACAGTGGTGATCAGGGATTGGTCATTAAGAATGATGGTGAGCACTGATTGCTGGGGATGTGTACAGGTATGTTTCAGTCAGGCCTTACACTCAGGTGGTCAGTAACCAAACCTGCTCTTTGAATGTGTTTAACCAGCAGTAGTGAGCTGGAGAAGTGTATCGCGTGCAGGACAGTCAGTAATATCTGCTCATTTGTCACTGAATTAATTGAATTGTCGCTTTTTTAAAAAAGAAATTGCTATGTGACTAAAATATCACAGAATCTAGCAGCAAAGTAAACACTGGCAAAGCTGGATGACTTTTTCAGTAACATAATTTGGTTACTCTAGCTAGAGTGACTTGACCAGCGTTGACCAGACTTAATTAATTCATGTCCTTTCTAAAGCTTCACCAGCGAGAGTTTCCACTGCAAACGAGGGCTGTTAGATGTCGTCGATCACTAAATAAACTTTGTTGAAACTCAAAAACAAGTAACTATAGCACAACTAAAAGTCATTCAGTTTGGCTTAATCCAGTGGGAATGATGACAAAGCCAGTATATTCCCCTTGTAGGGCTAAGAGCATCTGAAATATGCAGGTGCAGAATTTTACAAGTGTTTATGCGCTCCTAGAAACAATCTAAAAACATAGATCTTCAGTAATTCATCAGGGTCATAGTGGATCTAGGCATTAATCAGGATGTGATTAGAGTTCAGTGACAAACATTATGGACGCCACGGTGGCATAGAGGTTGGCTCGCCTCACTGCAAGAAGGTCCTGGGTTCGAGTCCTGGGCTCGGAGAGGGCGTTTTTGTGTGGAGTTTGCATTTTCTCCCCGTGCTTGTGCAGGTTTCCTCTGGGTACTACGGGTTTCTCCTAAGGCAGTTAGCCAAAGGAATGCGCATTGGACAAATTGGCTGTTCCAAATTGCCCCAAGGTGTGGACGTAAGTGTGAATGGTTGTGTGTGTGTTGGCCCTGCGATGGTCTGGCGAGCTGTTCAGGGTGTATCCCGCTTTCACCTAAAGTCAGCTGAGATAGACTCCAGTCTCCCCATGACCCTAACAGGATTAAGTGATTTTGGCAAATGAATGAAGAACATAATGTTCACACACACAAGCGCGCACACACACACACACACACACACACACACCATGCTTTAAGAGTATCAAGAGTATGCTTATAGTATGCTTTAGAGAAATGGAAGGGCCTGATTTTTAATCAATTATTATTATTGCTGTTCGAACTTTGTGGGCTGCTGGCTCGGTCGTTATTACTGGTGCTTCATAGCAACAAGGTTCTGGGTTCAAACCCCATGGCCATCTTGGGCCTTTGTGTTAGGAGTTGCCATGTTTTTCCCATGCCTGTGTGGCTTGCTCTGGGTACCCTGGTTTCATCCCACAGTCTGAATATATGCACTTTAGCTCAACTGTCTACTCTAAATTGCCCATAGGTGTAAATATGAATATGTAGTTTGTGTCGGTGTTAGCCCTGCAATGGCACTGCGAGGGCATTTCTCTGTGGATTTTGCATGTTTTTTCCCATGTTTGCATAGGTTTCCTCTGTCTGCTCTGGTTTCTTCCTAAAGTCCAAAGACATGCACTTTAGGCTAATTGACTGTTCCGGATTGCCCCTAGGTGTGAGTGAGAATGTGAGTGTGAATGCTTGTGTGTGTTGGCTCCACAATGGTCTGGCAAGCTGTTCGAAGTTCGTTGTCCTGTTTACTGTTTTCCTACGGATAATGTTTTTTGACAACCCAGTATTTGGCAAAATCAGTCAAGCAACCTGTTAGACCTGGTACAACCAACTCGATAGACCCAAAAGCAGGACAGACACGACAGGGTACGGTGAAGGGACGTAATCCCGTTTATTAGGTGCTCAGAGGAAAACAAGGTGCACGTGGGTGCTGTGGTAAACAGGGCTGGATCGTGGCGAGGCTGTGAGAAGCACAATGCTCTGTGACGGCACAAGACGATCTGGCAGGGGACCAAGGGAGGATGCCGAGCTTTTAACCCGTGGCAAATGATGGGGAACAGGTGGGGATAATCAGGGCGGAGCCGGTAATCACCACCCGTGCAGGAGGGACTCAGGATACCTGAACAGAGAAAGAGCCAGAAACAAAACATGAGACAGAACATGATTCATTGCCCCCAGTGGGTTCTAACACAACCGTATCTTTAAGCTGTGATTGATTATGACTTGAATCCCATCACATGAAAGTTCAGATCTTTGTGTTGCTTGAGAAAGCTTCGCCTCTCATTGCTCATTTTGCTGGCTTTTATTGATCTCATGATTACATGGTTGCTATAATGTGCATTTACTGATCAGCTGCTGCACAATCAGGTGGTACACAAGGGTTCCAGATTTGTCAAAGATTCGGTTTTATTTTTGGGATTAATGAGTTGTAGAAATGAATGTGGATATTTCAGTACGTAATGACTGTGTTCAGTAAATCCAGTGGTTATTGGAGTAAAAAAAACATGGCTGTGGTGGTACTATGGGGACCACAGTTTGTGTTGGAACTCGATGTTATGTTGAAGCAAGAGGATGCAATCCACATATATGAGTTATATGGTTATGTGGTCTCACCATCCATGTATATCACAGTGATTGTTTTCTTCCATGTTAGTTCAAGCAAGAGAGGGGTACTACAGAGACTACTTTTGTTTATGGACATTTACACATTTAAATGCAACTTCGTGTCACATGTTACAGCATATACCATCATACACAGTTTGATTGTCTGAACAAAAGGACATTGGCAGGACTGAAATATTCACATCAAACCACATCATTTTATAAACATATAACACTATCTACATGCATCAAAGCATAGAGATTTTCAAAATGTTCCGTATGTTAAGTGATGTACCTTCAGTCAGGGAAAATCATAGGAAGTTAAGATGCAGAACAGTTATATTGTGATCCCCAAAACAAACACTTCAAAACATTTTTTTGCCATATAGATTACATTTTTCTCGAGAAAGGAGCTCAGAAATGGGTCTGTTTCAGTTACACACTGATGAAATGTTTCAATTTCAATGAATTTGAGCAGTTTAAAAAGTAGCACAAATTGCAAAGAGACACCAAGGACATGAGCCCAAACCATCAAATGCAGAATTATACACAGATTATTGAAAATATGGAACCATAACATAATCTCATTTGCAATTTTACACCTCTTGCTCATGATACTTCACTGTCAAGGCCATATGAAGAGCTGAGAACCAGAGTGGTCTAACCAACAGAAAGCTGTTTTTGAGAAAAAATGACATGAACGTTTTTGTAATATAAAAAAAATAAGGGATAATGATCTTAATTTGATTCAGGGTCATAAGGAAGATGATGGGGCCATTCTGGCACACATAGACCTTTTTCACATCTGTCATAATATAACCTTATTTCATTTTTTAGTTTTTTGGGTAAGACCGCTGTGGTTCTCAGCCCTTCATTTGTAAATTGATGCAGATGTTAATTATATTGCTGTACTTAAAGTGAACTGATGAGGAATTGGCTCATTCTGATCCATAAAAGAACAGTCAAACTGATTTGACACATTGGTTTTTTCCCTATAATTCTCTCTCTCTCTCTCATCTCTCTCTCTCTATCACACACACACACACACACACTCACACACACATACACACACACACACACACAGACACACAGAGAGAGCATTTACAGAAACCCCCTCCCATTAGGTTTAGTCCCTAATCTCCTTGCTGAGGCTTTCACCTTTGATGAACCATTTCTTTGTATTCATCTAATTCATTCACATATTCACCTTAACACACACTTCCTTGGTGTGGTTTGCAGGGTGTGTATGTGTGTATTTGTGTGTGTATGCCCTGTAGTGGATGTGTATGTTTGTGAACCCACATAAAGAAGTCTTAATCCTCATAACTCAGGATACAGAGGGATGTAATAAGGTACTCTGCTCAAGCTGTGTGTGTGTGTGTGTGTGTGTGTGTGTGTGTGTGTGTGTGTGTGTGTGTGCTTGCAGTCACTCACTCTCACACATTTGCCAAACCGCTTAATCCTTGTAGGGTCGTAGTGATGCTGAAGCATATCTCAGCTGACACTGGGAGGGGTACACCCTAAACACCTTGCCAGACCACCACAGAGCCAACAACCATACAATCATTCACCCTCACACCTAGGGGCAATTTGGAACAGCCACTTAGCCTTCCTGTGGGAGGATCCCGGAGTACATGGAGGAAACCCTTGCAAGCACATGGAGGACATTCAGACTCTATACAGAAACGCCCCTGCCGAGTCCAGGAATAGAACTCAGGACCTTTTTGTTGTGAGGTGGACGTGTTCAATACGCCACTGTGCCACCCTGTATGCTCGCAAGCAAACACAAATGATTAATACGTCAGTGTACCTTGTATTTATATGCAGGATGTACCTGGGTGCCTTGCACTGCTTGTATACCTCTGTATAGGTGTTTATTATTGACATTGCAGTAACTCCAATGAATAATTCAGTCATTAACATAACTGTGCAGATAAGAGAGTAAGGGATGTAAGTCTGGAACTGCCTGCAGGGGTTAAAGTGTGTTTGTAGCGATACAAACACACTTTAAGTGATAGACAGATGAGAAAGGAGAACTGAAGTTTCACATAGTTGCTAATTACAGGCTGCATGTTTTTTTTTTAAACACGTCTGGCAGCTTTTCCCTCATCTTTCAACACTTTCAACACTTTTACCTGTAATTTCATCACATACCTGATATGCCATACCAGGGTGGCGGGGCCATCCCGCCATTTGTTTCGAGGGATTTGTAAGCGTTGTTGTATTCACCAGACTGCATAATTCTTATTTGGTTTTGTAGCAAAGCGACACCACCCAAACTCATTCAGGAGGCAGAAACGTATGTATAAACAACTGTCTCTATCAGTTGTTATTCATGTCCTCAGTTGGTCGGTAGGTCTGTCTGCCAGCCAACATGTGCGAATATTTATAGATCTCTTTAGGCTGGCTGATCTTAGGATAGCTTCACAAAGGCAAATCATTACCATTAACATTCCTATTGTGGACATGCATCATGAAAGGTCAGTAGACTCAGTGACCTCGACATACCTGTGGAAAATCCAAGCGATCACTCTGTTATGGTTTAGGTGCTTCCCCATCATTAGTCTTTTTTCTTATAGATGGTTGCAGAAGTAAATATTTTTAGTTTGGTTTCTTTTCTACTTGGCAAAGATCTGGTGTCTTTGGGGTCCTAAGGGTCTGCTATTGTCACCCTTGTGTCACCTCTAGCTCACTTAGCATTAAGATACCCCATAAGTCCCATGTCTATACCGCTTATCTGTCAGGGATGCGGGGGAAGCTGGAGCCAATCCCAGCTGACTTCAGGTCAATAGCCTCGATCAGACTATCAAACCAAAGCCAGTTGAGCTAGTCTGAGACAAGCTTATATCCGTTTCCATTGGCACTCCCTCAACTTGATCGCACATCCTTGGTTGATTTCAAGGCTAGAAGCCAGGGAAATTCAGCCAATGATGATGCCAAGATTAAATCAGCATCAGGATACTTAATTGATCCCGGAGGAAATTGTTTAAATCTCGTTCACGTAATGTAAGAAAAGTTACTCATTATGTACCCTGTCTTCGCTCAGGGTCGTCTGAGATGGGGTCCAAGCCCCCCATCACCCTACAAAGATTAGGAAGTTCAGAAAATGCATGAATGAAGGATGATCATGGATTGCCTATGGCCTCTCCTTTGGGTAAAAATCAAATTTTAGACCATAATTTCATAATGCTGTGGTTGGCATAGATTAGCTTTTGTGTTATATGTGGGCTCTGTAGGTAAATAATTGCATTAGATCTGCTGAACTAACGTGTACCATGAAGCTTCTGGCTGTGAGACGACAGTGCTAAGCGATACTCACTTAAATGAATTTCTTCTCTTTATGAGCCTCAATGGTACTTCAGTTCATTACTTTGTATCTGTACTAAATGTTTTGTGCTAAACATATTTGTAATCTTACCTCCTCGGGTCAGTTTCTAGGCTATAAGGGTAATTCTAGGGTAATCTGGTGTTATTAAAATCTAGGGTAATTTGGTGTTGACTATTACGCAATACAAGACGAGGCCAACTGGTGCATCACTTACATTTGGCAGATGCCCTTTATAAAGTGACTTACATTTTTATCACATTTATACAACTGAGCAGTTGAAAGTTAAGGGCCCTGATTAAGGGCCCAACAGTGGGAGCTTGGTGATACTGGGGCTTGAACTGCCACCCTTCTGATCAGTAACTCAGAGTCTTATCCACTGAGCCACCACTGTCTGTCAAGTAGTATCAAGGTGGAAGGTGGGGTTTAGTCTATATTAGTCAAGTGGTTTCCTCTAGTAGTTACATATTGTTGATGATAATAATAATTACAGTAATAGTTATTAATGTTTGTTTGTTTCTATATTTGTTTGTATTCTTCTTAATTAATATGCACTTATTTTTATTACAGCTTAGCGGACAAGTAAACGGAAAAGGAGATACAACCCAATCAGTAATGCCATCCAACAAGTATTCCTCCGCTATCATGGCGGAAAGTGACAAGTTGACAGCCACGGTAAGAGTTTGTGACCATCAGGTCTAGTATAAATATATATATTAAACATTCTTATCTTCTAACATCTTGAGCTATTGTGTGTGTCTGTATCTGTGTTCATCCAATCACATTATGAGCAATGTGGTAGAGGTTGTACAGGTTAGCCAGAGTTTACATGCACTTAGACTAAAGATCTTTCGTATGCACTACTTGGGAATGACATGATCTGTTTGGTTCTCTATCTTGAGATACTTAACAATTAGCTCCCTAATTAACAAGTATATACTACGTGGGATCAATAAAAAACAACTAAAACAAGATTTCTATCATTTATTTTTCTATATTTTAACCATTACAGAGGCAGGTCAGGTGAACTCCTTGCTAAGTGATGTGTAGCTGACTGCATGGTTTTATACTCATTCAAGGTTTTAGTATATACTATGTGGAGACACTAGAAAAGATTTTAATGGTTGATATTTCCATTTTTAAAACATGACAGTAGTGATGCTGCCTGTTCCAAGTGACTGTGATAAACCTGGAGTGTTGCGTTGTTTTGATTGAAACATTATTCACTCTGGGTTTTGTTTTAAATTCCCAGAAGGGGGACCAATTAGATCTCACTGTTCCCATGTAATATATACTAATATGCAATTATTAAATGAGGCGACATATGTTATGGAGAATTATTTAGATCGTGGGGGTTTTATTGGTTGGGGTGGACAACACCCTCCAAAATCTGAATAATTCTCCATATCTTCAATAATTGTGAAGTGGAAGGAAAATGATACATGGTTTCCAAAATATCTGAATATAATCTGAAAAGTGTGGCGTGCATTTGTATTCAGCCCTCTGTACTTTGAAACTTTACGCCTAAATAAAATTCAGTGCAACCAATTCCATTCAGAAGTCACCGAATTAATAAATAGAGTCCACCTGTGTGTAATATAATCTCAGTATAAATACAGCTGTTCTGTGAAGGCCTTTGAGGTGTGTTAGGGAACATTAGTGAACAAACAGCATCATGAAGCCTAAGGAACACACCAGGCAGGTCAGGAATAAAGTTGTAGAGAAGTTTAAAGCAGGGTTAGGTTATAAAAAAAAAAAGCCAGACCTAAAATGGAATTGTTTCGATCAAAGCATATTCATATGGTAGAATGGCCCAGTCAAAGTCCAGATGTAAATCCAATTGAAAATCTGTAGCAAGACTTGAATTACAAGCAAAGGTGGTTCTACAAAGTGTTGACTCGGGGGGCTGAATACAAATGCACGCCACACTTCTCAGAAAGTTTAAAAAAAAAGTTTTTTAAATATTTGTGTAATATTTTGAAAACTACGTATAATTTTACTTCCACTTTACAATTATGCACCACTTTGTTTTGTTCAATTACATAAAAACCCAATAAAATACTTTTGTGGTTGTAATGTGACAAAATGTGGAAAGGTTCAAGAGATGTGAATACTTTTGCAAGTCACTGTATTTTTTTTTTTAACTTCACTGAATCTGTTAATGCTGAGTTGTGCTGGCTCCCCGCCCAGTGTTCTTTCTAGCCTCGTGTTTGTTGTTCCGAGATAGGATCTGGTACCTTCCATCCCATAGGGAAAAAAAGCCTATCCCCTCCAGTTGAGCACCAGCACAGAGTAGCATGATGGCAGTACGTGCATAAACAAGTAAGGAACCTGTCTCGAAAAGTGGCAGCACTCTCCTCTGTAAATTAGAAATGGTTCGCATATGCAATGTCCAACAGTACATATCGCACAGCCATACAGAGCTGAAGCTGAGAGAGACGCGCCCATGTGCTCATACACAGTAGGACGAGGGAGCACACATTTTTGTGTACATTGATTTTCATCTAAAGAGCTGTTGACCCCTGAGTAACAAATCACTCTGTAATGGAGATGTAAGTGGCTGTGTGTGTATGTATAGTGGGGGTGTCCTGTTGAAAGAAATGGAATGCCACTTGGGTTTGTGTTGGTGCCTTGCACCTCCCTCTCTCTCTCTCTTTCTCTCTCTCTCTCTATCTCTATCTCTCTCTTACTCTCAATCCATCTCTCTCCCCCTGCTTTTACCCCAAGGGGCCCCATCTCCTTCCAGAAGAAAGAAATATTTAAGCCGTTAAACCCCAACTTCAAACCCCCCACCACCAAAAAACAAAACAAAACAAAAATCCCACCTCCTCACCACTAGTCACACAGATTTTGGAAAGAATACTTATCCCTGGCCATTAAACACCTGCTCATGCCTAGTTGGTCCTCTATTTAGACTTGGTCATCTACTGGTTTACTTTTATATCTCACGTGCAGCAGATTTGATTTGATTTGTTCATAGTGTGCACAATGGATTTTATTTATTACCTGCTACTAATTTTCCCTGAACACTAACCCTGACTCCATAGATCATGGGACTGTGGTTACCATGTGAAACCAGCTACCCACATTGTTTTAAACTGCTGCCCACGCTCTTATAAAGCAGTGTAACACACTCAGAAGAAAGTGCTATCCAATTCTGCATATCTTAGCACACTGACACCCAAGGTTGGCCTGAGACGCAGGAAGTGGATAGAAAGTCTGCCATCCCTCCCACCCACAGAACACAGCCGGCACAGATGGGACACTATCACTGATATTTGAACTTCCGATCCCTCAATATTACTTTTATGAAGTTCACCTATACATTATTTCTCTTTCTTATTAGGTTTCAGTACACAGTGTGCAGGCAGCAGGGTGGTGTAGCGGTTAGCACATCCACCTCACAGCAAGAAGATCCTGGGTTCGAATCCTGAGTTTGGTTCAGCGAGGCTGTTTTTGTATGCATGTTCCCTCTGTGCTTGCATGGGTTTCCTCCAGGTACTTCGGTTTCATCCAACAGTCCAAAGATGTGTACGTTAGGCTAATTGGTTGTTCCAAATTGCCCCATCTGTATTTTATCTGTATTTCATTTGTGTTTTATTTGCGTTTTAATGGATGCCATGGTCTTGCTGGCTGCAAAACAAATCTACCCAGGGGTACTAATAAAGTTACCTACTTACCTGAGTGTGAATGTGAGTGTGAATGGTTATGTTTGTTGCCCTGTGATTGAGTCGGCTGAGATAGGCTCCAGCCTGTTCGCAGCACTAGTAGGATTAAGCAGTTCAGCAAATATATGGATGGATGGACCGAATAGTGTGGTGTAAATCGAGAATGATATTTTTTTATTATTGTAGTCGATGGTCTGTACTGGTAAAGACTGTAGTGCTTACATTCGTTGTCTTAGTTTTATAATAAACTTTGCAATAAATACATTATTACTAAGTTATAATGAATGAGTAGGATATAAATGAATACTCATAATAATATACTATAAATGATATATAACTATTAATAGTTTAAATTAAATATAAAATGTTTTTGATTTTGCTTTAATATTTATATATTATTAATATTTAATATTTAAAATCATCTTATGAAGGCTTTGAAGTTGTTTCCACTTGTGCAGTATGAGCAGCCTGTTGTACAGTATTTATATTTTTATAGTATTTTCAGTGAACTCTGTTGATTGCTGCCTTTTAGTTTTAGTTTAGTGACCCCAATCTGTTCACATGGCACAGGGAGTCTTCCATCTGGCTGAATTAGACTTGATCCAGTGGCATGTGGCTTTAGGGAGTGTACTTGCTATGTGTGTGTGTGTGTGTGTGTGTGTGTGTGTGTGTGTGTATATACATATGTGTGTGCGTGTGTGTGGTTACAGGGTTAACGGGTGCATACTGGGGTAGAGAGGGGGCATTTACCCACACAGCAGACCTTTCATGTAAAGTGGGGGAAAGCAGTGGGAGTAAGAAAGGGAGGGGCCTTCCCTTTTTTTTTTAACTCTCTCTCTCTCTCTCTCTCTCTCTCTCTCTCTCTCTCTCACTCTCTCTTGCTCTCTCTCTTGCTCTTGCTTTCTCTCTCTCTCTCTCTCTCTCTCTCTCTCTCTCTCTCGCTTTGTTTTCACTAATCGCTGTAATGGGAAATATACTCTCTCTGCCTTCCACTCTGACTTACACAACACAGCATACTCCCTGTCCATCTGTTGCTTGCTCCTATGGTCTCTCTCTCTCTCTCTCTCTCTCTCTCTCTCTCTCTCTCTCTCTCTCTCTGTGTGTGTGTGTGTGTGTGTGTGTGTGTGTGTTGGAGTTCATGTCAGTACATTACGGCTTTGGATAGTGTGTTTAAACTGGGTTTAGCTGACCTCTTGTTTTAGGCATGTCTGAACACAGGTCAATGAAAAAAGAGAGAAAGAAAGGGAGAGAGAGAAAACGAAAGAGAGAAAGAAATAGAGGAACAAAGGTAGAAAAAAGAAAGTGACAAAGAAAGAAAGTAAAAAAGAAAGGATGAAAGTGGGAAAGAGAGAAAAAGAAAGAGAGAGAAAGAATGAATGAAAGAGAGAAAGAAACAAAAAAGAAAGAATTAAAGAAAAAAAGAGAATGAATGAAAGAGAAAGACAAAAAAGAAATAAATAATGAAAGGGAGAAGGAAAGAAGAGAAAGAAAAGAAATAAAGAATGAAAGGGAGAGAGAGAAAGAAGGGAGGAGAGAGAGAGAGAGAGAGAGAGAAAGAAAAGAAATAAAGAATGAAAGGGAGAGAGAGAAAGAAGGGAGGAGAGAGAGAGAGAGAGAGAGAGAGAGAGAAAGAAAAGAAATAAAGAATGAAAGGGAGAGAGAGAAAGAAAGAAGGAAGGAGAGAAAGAGAGAAAGAAAGATCCAGTTGCTCTGAAGATGGGTAACCGCTCAGCCTCATTTTGTACAGCTGTATTAATCGTATTTAGTTTTACCATCTCACACCCCTGATTTTACCACACATTAAAAATAGTTAAATATTTCATACTGAAACGCAGAATGACCTGTTTAAAGTATACTCACTGTCACTCACTCACTTATTCCCCAAAACTCTCAATCCTACACAACACAACCATTCACATTCACACCTAGGGGCAATCCGGAACATCCACTTAGCCTAATGTACATGTCTTTGGACTGTGGGGGGCAACCAGAGCACCTGGAGGAAACCCATGCAAGCACAGGGAGAATATGCAATCTCCACAGAGAAACACCCAAGCCCTGGACTCAAACCCATGACCTTCTTGCTTAAAGTACCATTTATTCCAGCCATATGAGACTTCACTTGGATTTGTGACCAAAGACTTGACTTGGAAAGACTTGTGAGCATCTCTGCCACATGCAAACACCCTTGGCGAGCCTGAACCCAGGATCTTCTTGCTGTGAGGCAGATGTGATAACCATTTTTAAAATATTTTAATAAAAAAACATTATATCAAATATCTGCCTTTGTTTAACTTTCAAACGTGCATTGTGGAATTATCTACGCAACCGCGGTTAAAGTGCCATCACCTGGAATACACAATAAGAAAATGTGACATTTAACATTTAAACATTTAATGTGCTCTCACATGATATCGGTCATGATCCCAATTTGAGCCGATCATATTCCGACGTTAGTCTGATGTTTCAGCCGTTTTTGTACCGATATGTACCAATGTTCTCCAATTGTTACCCCGTGTGATTCCAATGTTATTCTCATGTTTTATGTGTTGTTATTACGATTTATACCGATGTTGTTCTGATGTGTCTCAGATATTGTAAAAAAAAAAAGCTTTGCAAAATGCATCTTATATTTTAATCCGATCATAAACGAATGGTGGAGCGAACACTGACCTTTCATGTGGCATATATAATGTCAGATCCTTGTTGTTGTATAATAGGGCCCAACATTAGGTTACGTTACGTTACATTACATGAATGACGTGTTTACACTAATACTACTAATAACATTACTGAAGAAATTCAAATTTAAAAACGTACCTCTTCCGAGTCGGCGTTAAACCTATTGGAAAGTTCCTGTCTTTGTAACTGTAATGACTATCGTAATATTACTTTATTTTAGTAGAGTAATAATATGTCTAGTAAATGTCTAGTAATAATAACATCAACAATATATAACTCACGCCAACGCTAATAACTTACTAGTACAGAGCACGCACTCATGGTCTATGGATGGACAAACACACACAGTTTCCTGCATAATGAAAATTGGCGCATCACAGTACCTTTTTTTGGATTGCTAACATAGTAGCATCAGTGGGGATGCCTCCATCGCCAATTCTTCTTAGTAATTTGTTTGCCTCAAATAACTTTAAAATGCACTTCAAAAGAAAGGAAGCTATTGAAGACAAACTGTTTGAGACATTTGTCTTTTAGACTTTGACCCTGCTGCGATGGCCTGTGGCGAGCTGTCCAGAGTGTACTCTGCCCTCGTCCAGAGTCGGCTGAGATGGGCGCCAGCCTCCACGTGACCCTAATTAGGATTAAGCGGCTCAGAAAATGAATGAATGAATGAATGAATGACCTTGACCCTGTTAAACAATCTGCTGAGTTATTCTGAATCAGAATCTTGTATGGATGAAATCAATGAGAAATGAACACAAAGACAACCGAAAAACCTAATGCTCACCACCTAGTGGTAGATGCATAAAATAATTAGAGAAAAAACAACTTTGTCAGTCCTCAGGCTGTGGCAGTAACAGTATTTTTCATAAGGTGTGTGAGGGGATCATGTGAGCAAGAGTGAGTGTAGTCATTAAAAAAGGAACATATGCTGCCTGGAATTGCTTCCACATAAAGAATTTCATGAGGAGGGAGCAGTGAAGTGAGAACGCAGAGAAAACCTGTTGTGCCTGAGCACATATCTGTCAACCCTGCTGCACACTGCTTCATCCCCCATGTAGTTAAAGTGCTATGACCTAAAGCAAACAAACCTAATGTGAGCTGCTATAAATGTAAAGGCCATAAATGTAAATGTGAAGTTACTGTGTAATCATTATTTTAGTAGTAATTTGGTGTTATTGACTGAACCAGTTAATCCTATTAGGATCGTGGGAAGGCTGGATCCTATCTCAGCCGACTCTGGGTGAAGGCGGAGTACACCCTGAACAGCTCGCCAGACCATCGCAGGGCCAACACTCACACACAACTATTCACACACACACCTAGGGGCAACTTGGAGCAGCCAGTTAGCCTAATATGCATGTCTTTGGATTGTGGGAGGAAACCAGAGTACCCCAAGGAAACCCAAGCAGGCACTGGGAGAACATAACTCAACATAGAAACGCCCTTGCTGAGCCTAAGACTTGAACCCAGGACCTTCCTGCTGTGAGGCAGACGTGCTAACCACTATGCGACCATGCCTCTCTGGGTATAAAGTAAAACCATTTTAATTAAAAGTGCATGTTTTTGCAGATTAACACCACTGCTATTATTATTGTTATTATTAATGTAATAATTATTGCTATATATGATAAAACTTGCTGTAAAAAAAAGGTAATGTTAAAAATAAATAAACAAAATATGGCCTTTTGTGTTCAAAACTACAGATCAAACTACCCCTAAACCATGCTAAGTTTAAACGTTAACCACAGTTATTTTCCACACAGATTATGTTCCCAACACCGATCTAAAACACGCTGCTCAAACTCAGCAAATTTCATCAAAGCTGCACTAATTTGGGGGTAGCCCCGGCCTAACGGTTTGGGACTGAAAGGTCGCTAGTTTGGGTCCTAATATTTAAAAGGCCATGGTCATTGTGACAACATCAAAGGTCAAACAGAGAAACTGACAAGCCTGTGCGCAACTACACACCCTAAGGGACATGCATGCAAAATTTCAAGATGATCCACTTAGCAGTTCTTGAGAAATACAGTGAAGAAAAGGTTGACGTGGACACAGGTCCTGACAAAACCCCTACAGTCTGATCGATAAGGGCTAATAAACAAATCACAAATAGTATATGACAAAAATATTTTTTTAAATAACTGAATATTTTGCCTTCATGAAACATACCTCAAACTTTCATTCATTCATTTTTCAAATACGGAGAGGCTGGAGCTTATTTTAGCTTATATGGCAGGTACACTTTGGACAGCTCGCCAGTTCAACGCAGGGCCAACACACACACAACCATTTACACTCACACCTAGGGGCAATTTGGAACACCCAATTAGTCTAACATGCATGTCTTTGGACTGTCAGAGGAAACCCATGTAAGCAGGAGACTCCACACATGCAAACCCCACACAGAAACGGCCTCGCCATGCCCAGGACTCGAACCCAGGACCTTCTTGCTGTGAGGCAGACATGCTAACCACTACGCCGCGTTGGCACCCCTTACCTAAAACAAATTATGTGTGGTGGTTCCATAGTTGTCTGTCAGCAGGAAAGATGTTTTTTCTGCAACTGTAAAATCTTCTAACTACACAATGAACCATTATTTGGTTTTATGTTCTCAGGTCCAGACAATAATAAGCAGCAAGTTTTCAGTTATAAACAGTCTGAGGCAACTACTCACTCATACACTCACTCAGTATCACTTGCTCATTTGCCGAACCGCATAATCCTATTAGGGTCGCGAGGAGGCTGGTAGCCGACACTGGGCGAAGGTGGAGTACACCCTGAACAGCTTTCACGTCCACCTAACAGTGTCACAGTATGTACTAGGCTACAAATGAGCTATATCAGTTACGTTTGACATCTGCACCAATAGAATGTTTCTACCCATGGCAAAGGAAACTCTGAATTTCAGTTCCATCCATATGTGCTCCCCAAGCTCCCTGCTATGTTTTCATGTACATGCCACCACATTCTTCCATTGCAGCAGGCTAGACAAGTCTCTTTCCTTTGTCTGTCTCCATCTCTTTTTTTTTTTAAATTCCAGCATGACAAAACCAGTTTCTCAATTTCATTTCAAATATAGCAGGCAGTCGTATTCTAAAAACTCAGTGTGGCCCTGCATGTGATTTATCAGTAGGAAAAAGGAGGCAGTGTTGATGTTCAGACCTGCCCTAACTTTTATCTCGTTTGAATGAGGCCAAATGCTGGTGCAATGTTGCAAGATACACTCGCTGAAACCGTGGCTTAGTTAGTAACTGCATGTTCATGCTGACAGTTTCAGCCCATTTACACTTGGCCGCATGATATAGCCTGCATTTGGATTGTATCGTAATATTTTAACCTGCAAAATACGTCTTCATTTTTCCACTCATTGTTATTGTTACATTGCATGTTAATACAGTGGCTTGCAAAAGTTTTCACCCACTTGGCATTTTTCCTATTTTGTTGCCCTACAACCTGAAAATAAAATAGATGGGGGAGTGCATGTTGACATGTTGACACAACATGCCAACAACCTTAAAGGTGCAGTATACTGGTATTGTGAAACAAACAAGAAAAGTAGAAAAAACAGATTACATGAGTGTACATAAATATTAACCCCCAAAATCAGTACTTTGTAGGGCCTCCTTTTACAGCAATTACAGCTGCAAGTCTCTGCAGGGATAAGTCTGTATGAGCTTTGCACATCCAGCCACTGGGATTTTTGCCCATCCTTCAAAGCAAAACTGCTCCAGCTCCTTCAAGAATTTCCCTGTATTTAGCACCATCCCTCATTCCCTTAATTCTGACCACTTTCCCAGTCCCTGTTGATAAATAATATCCCCACAGCATGATACCGCCACCACCATGCATCACTGTGAATGGAGTTATGTGAGGTGTTGGATTTGTGTCAGACATAGTGTTCTTGATGGCCAGAGGACCTCCTTCTGTTTGTTTGAGGAGTTTCTCACATGCATTTTGGCAAACTCAGAATGTGAATTCTTATTTTTTCTGACCACTCTTCTATAAAGCCCACACAAACAACCATTCATACTAACATTTAGGGGAATTTTTTTTAGCTAATTAGCCTAATGTGCATGTCTTTTGCCTGTGAGAGGAAGCTGGAACACCTGAAGGAATCCCACGCAAGTACGGGGGGAACATGCAAACTCCGCACAGAAACACCCTCACCGAGCCCGGCACTTGAACCCAGTACTCTCTCGCTGTGAGTCAGACATGCTAACCACTACATCATTGTGTCACCCCAGACCACATTGTGATAGCTACAAGACTGGGTCTGTTTATCTCCAAAAAACAGGGGTCTTGTGGGGTGTTCTTGGTATGCAGTGGTAAGCACCTACTAAAGCTAGTCCAAATAAGGACAGCCAGCTATCTGGCAAGAGTGCCATGGGTATCCAAGTGAATGCTACGTAGTACATCTGGTCTGATATCACCGAAGAGCTAATGTAACACAAACAAGACTGATAATGCTGACTAGGGTCAGAACAAATATCAAAACATGCAATGCATTGCAGATTGTTGTACAGTTGACTCTGGTATATCACAGATTTGTTATTGGGACCTAACTCTCGAATAGAATCGCAGAAATCCCCGCTATATTGCAGTTTTCCACGACCGACCTAGGGTTGTTTTTTTTGTGGTGAAATGAGTCTTGTTTATTCTAGCTAATGTATTATAACATATATACTGTATTACTGGTTGAATTTCGATGATGGTTGTTTACCAGTGGGAAGACATAAATTGAGAAAAATAGCTGATAAAATTAATATTACTGAACAGTAGATTGATTGGTACAGAGAGAATCCCTAATAAAGAAAACCAACATGCACAAACATTTACATGTGTTTAGTGTATCTTTTTCATGTTTGTTGTGATTTAATAAGAAATATTTACAGTATAAACTTACCGTATAGTACTGCACAGTCTTTATAAATGTATGTACTGTACGTATTATATGGTATAAATGTTGCATCACATTTCTGATTATTGTATGTGTTGTACTGTAACTGTATGTAAAAGTTAAACTACCTGCCTCAGAAAGACCCAGATGAATTCTTACGCATCACAGTATTGGTCAGAGCAGGAGACTCGACAAATCAGAGCATGTTTTTCATTCACTTGGGAGGAGTGTTTAGGTCATAAAAACATAGGTGTTATAATGGTGGTCTCCTTACATCACGGTT
Source organism: Neosilurus mollespiculum (assembly GCA_030014195.1). NCBI lineage: Eukaryota > Metazoa > Chordata > Actinopteri > Siluriformes > Plotosidae > Neosilurus > Neosilurus mollespiculum. Next base: position 19,366,371 of record JAQMYF010000003.1, on the reverse strand, counting down.
TACGTTTCAGAACCCCCTGCGATAAACGGGGGTCGACTGTATACTGTACGGCATAGCTACAGACCATTCAGGGGGATTATTTGTTCTACCTGATCTGTGTACATCTTAAAGATGATGTCTTGACTAAGCTCACAAATGAAAGGAGAGCACTGACAGACCTGGTGGACAGAAGTGGAATGTTTACTTTCGATGCCGGTGGCACACAGTAAAGTGAGAACGAGTAACTGTTACTGTTGGTGATTGAGTAACTGCCCTAATCACTTTGACTTTTATCTCTCTGCAGACAGTATGAACCAGAGATATTGACATACGTTCACTTCCCTGTCGCTCACAGCGATCACCAGCCAATCATGGGCGTCTGTGAGCTCATTTGTATGAGGGGGAGGATAGCGCTTTCCCTCCGAGTGAGTTACATCGCCCCCAAATTCGCAGCAGTTCGAAAAAAGGTGGGGGGCAGCATTACATGTCACGGAGGGGGCATGTGTATGTTTACGCCCCTCCCTGGTTGGTGGTGGTCATATGATAGGGAAGACAATACTTGATGGGTGGGAATTGGATACGACTAAATTAGGGGGGGAAATGGGAGGGGGGGAATTATAATAATAATTGGCTAATTGCTAATTGAATAATTGGCTTTTCCAAATTGACCGTAGGTGTGAGTGTGAGTGTGAGTGTGTTGGTTCTGGCGAGCTGTTCAGGATGTACCCCACCTTCGCCCAGTGTTACCTCCCTACAACCCTAATAGGATTAAACAGTTCAGCAAATGACTGAGTGAGTGAATGAGTGTGATTTGAAACATGTGATGTCATCAGGCTAAAAAAAGCAGAATCCAGAAAAGGTCTAGTCTTTGAGGAGCAACGGATCTTCAGTTTGTTCATCAAAAAAAGATAGGAAAGCTTTTTTTAGCATTTCTGCCTGTGCGGTGCATATTATCATTCAATGAGCAAAGGAATCTCTAGGAATTTTGGTGCATAAAGAGCACGGCACAAGCCGAAGCTGAAAACCTGTGATCTCCGATCCCTCAGGCAGCACTGCCTCAAAGAACTGTCATTCATCTTTAGCTGATGTAAGCACCTCGGCTCAGGATTTCTTTGGCAAGACTTCATCATGTATTGCAGGGGATATAGAAAAGACTACTGATTACATTCACCCATCCGACCCCCAACACCACCACCACCACCACCAAATATACAAACTTCATTGCTTTTCAGACTGAAATGAAGACACACACACACAAGAAAATATTTTTTTAGTGTAATTTTTCATTTCATATTCAGTGCATATTACAACAGCCAAGTAAAAGATGTGATGGCAACAGTTCAGGATAAAAAAACTCTGGAGGTTAACGGATGACCCAAGTACTAATTCTGATTTGTTCAGCACTCTATCTATCTCAGGGATCGGCAACTTCATCGATGGTGGGGGCCAACGATTGTTTTCCTTACTACCAGAGGGCCACACTAACACAGGGCCTCCGGTAAAACAAATATTCACACACACACCCGCACACGCGTAGGCCCGTATAGATTTAATCAATAATCACGAACATTACAATCATAAAAAATAGCACCTTCTGGTATTATGCAGTGCAGTGCTGACAGAGGTGTTCAAAGTACACACATTCTTTACTCAATTAAAAGTACAGATAATTGTATAAAAAACAGATAAAGGTGTGTCATCTTCTTTACTCAAGTAAAAGAAACACGTCCAGGCTTTATTTTACACAATCTATGGCTCCAAAATGTCCTAGGAGTATGAATGTAATTAGTATTTCTCTGAAGGACATGTCTACTGACTGTTTGTGTGAAAAGCAACTAATAAAATCAATCTCTGTCTCAACCCAATATGCGTAATGATTCTTGCCATCTCTCTCTTTCTCTCTCACCAAACCTGTTATGAGGCTGTAAAATGTAATGGGTTGGGCAGTGGTGGCTCTGTGGTTAGCGCTTTGGACTACTGATCCAAAGGTCGGGGGTTCGAGCCCCAGTACCACCAATCTGGCACAGTTGGGCCCTTGAGTAAGGCCTTTAACCCTCACCTGCTCAGATGTATGAAAAATGATAAATGTAAGTTGCTCTGGATGCTCTGGATAAGGGTTTCTGCAAAATGCTGTAAATATACATATTACATACATACACACATATTACATATTACATACATACACACAAATACATATATATATAGTGTCCCCTGATGAGTGGGCAACCACGAAACAGGCTTGTCGGGATAAAATTGTAGTACTGTTATATACACACACACACACACACACACACACATACATTTTTTTTTTAACAAATCTGTCATATAAACACTTTTATTTCACCTTGATGCACTCTGGTAAAGTCATCTAACCACAGTTTTAATACAAATCTTCAATTTCCTCCATGATTCAGTGACTGTAGATGAGGTAAATATTTTGAGTGAGTCAGTTTGACTTAAATTTATCTTTTTCTCTCTGAATTCCCCTCTCAGGCTGCTGTAAATGGTGACATAACCACAGTGGAGGGATTGTCAGAGAATGATTGTGGACTGGAAATGACCAATGAAAACAGCCCCTTAACCGGGGCAGAACCACCTTCACCGTTTAGCCCCAAACAGAACGGGGGCGCAGCATCACCTGCAGGTATATATGCACAGATACCGTATCCCTTATGGTTATATACAAAGAAATGTATTATCCATTTTGGACACACATAACAGACTTTCCAACTCGCCCTGATAAGGGAAAATCCCATATTATATCAGAGAATTTAATTTGATTTGTGGGAAATCCAAGTTGAATTAGTGATTCCTGGGAAAAGTAAATAAAAAATACAGCAGTAGATTACTGCATAGTCTATATATACTTCCCATATGTCCGCTGTTATACATCCCAAAGAATCGGGCACATCCTAGTGCAAATGAAACAGATCTGAGATGCGCGTTCCTCTGTGTGTTGTGAAAGGCAGCTTGAGCAGTAAGTACACTGACACCGGAACCACCATTTATATATCCAAATATATTTTTATATTTTTTTGAAAACCAAAGTGTAAATAGAGGCACTTTGCAGGTTTTTCTTTGTAAAAAGTGCCTGATTCGCGTGACGTGCAAAAAAACAGCCGCTTGAGCCGTTCGAAAACGAGTGAGAAGGACCGAACTGCTTACGAAGCTGTTCACTCATATTTGATCCACTACCTCCGAAAATATGCAAGTTCCAGTTCGAATATATTCAGTTACCTGTCTGTCCTCTTGATCTCAAGCTCTATATTCCTTCTGATCCTGTTCTTCTTTTCCCCACCTCCTCATGGATACTTAACGGTTAGGGTCTCTTAATATTATGAGGCTAGAGAAAAGAATAAAGAGCTGTTTTAGCAGAGTATTTACAAATAAGAAAAAGGTCGAGGTTATTTTCTTTCAGGAGACACACTCTGACAACTCTAATGAGGTGGATTGGGGGTTCAGTGGGAAGGGAAAAAGTGGGAAGGGCTGGGGGACAACTGTACTATTTATTTTATTTTGGGTAGAAATGGGGAGGAACCGCATCTTCAGTCCAGCCAGCTACTTCAGAGCCTCATAAAAACCTGGTAAATATTTGGAGAAACAGAAGCCCAAAATCACAACAGTACACTTGGGTGAAGGTGTCAGACACTATATATGTATGCGTTTCAAATAACAATAGAATAACCAATGCTTTTATTTTTTCCCAATGGTTTTACTGATCACCACATGACAACTGTTGACATAAACATGCTCAAAATACCACATCCACAATATTACTGGCATATTAATGTAAAATGTTTATTAGATACAGTGTTTTGTTAAAGGATCGTTTTATTTTGGAACAACTGGAAACATAAAAATATGACTTTGTCATGACTCAGTGGTGGGGGGTTACCCAAAAAAATACTTTTTGCCAGAACTACACTACATATGCTACCCTTAACAAAAAAAACAACCATCCAGAGGCTAGAGAAGGTGATTTTACAGCTCGAAAACAACCCAGAAATCCAAAGCACTCCTGAGGCGAGAAAACACATTACGGTGTGTGTGTGTGTGTGTGTGTGTGTGTGTGTGTGTGTGTGTGTGTGTGTGGTAGAGAGGGTTTTGTACCATCGAGTTCT
>JAQMYF010000003.1:19337683-19358050 GCA_030014195.1 Neosilurus mollespiculum | reverse complement strand
GCTCTCGATGGTCCCTCTGTAGAACACAGTCAGGATGGGGGAAGGGAAATGGGCTTTCCTCAGCCTCCTCAGGAAGTAGAGGCGCTGCTGGCCTTTCTTGGTGATGTAGCTGGTGTTGAGTGACCAGGAGAGATTCTCTGCCAGATGGAGGAATTTGGTGCTCTTGACGATCTCCACAGAGGATCCATCGATGAACAGCGGGGAATGGAGTCTCTGTGCTCTCCTAAAGTCAACAACCATCTCTTTAGTCTTGTCGACGTTCAGAGACAGGTTATTGGCTCTACACCAGGCTGTTAGCTGCTGCACCTCCTCTCTGTAAGCTGACTCGTCATTCTTGCTGATGAGACCCACCACGGTTAGCCATCGGCGAACTTAATGATGTGGTTGGAGCTGTGCATTGCTGCACAGTCATGAGTCAGCAAAGTGAACAGCAGTGGACTGAGCACACAGCCTTAGGCACCAGGACAACAGATGTGGTGGGTATGATGAGGGGGATGTTGGCTGCAAGACTAAAACTTGAACATACGTACTATGATTTAATCAATTTGTTCACAAGTTTCCAGAAGTGTGGGGAATATCAGATGCCCCCTGTAAGATAAATGAATATGGTGAACTGATTTTTAATTTCTAATGATTCCCACCTCTCACTGTTCTTATAGTTTTTATATTTTTATTTGCTATTTTATTCTTTTATTGTTTTAACATCCATGGAAAATTCATGAAAAATTTTATTTTATGGTTTTATTTTTTGTTTTTTTACTTGGATATCTGTCCCTTTTAAGATCTTTTTAGAGACATGTTCGACTTGTTGAATTTGCAACATTTTTTGTGATATTTATAAAATGTTTCTAAAATGTTTGAATAAACGATACTATCTCTCTCTCTCTCTCTCTCTCTCTCTTCCTCCCTCTCTCTCTCTGCCAGATGAGAGTGTGAACAGTCTGAGTAGGAAGAGATCCCGGAAGCGTTCTGAAACAGATTATGAGAGTGTCTGGGACTCGTGCAGTGAGGTCAGTCCTCATCACACCAATGTGAGATTTCAGACCCATTAGCAATTCACTTTGATGTTCTGGTTTGTGTTAGTTTCAAACCTTTATTGTTAATTTCGGATACCTGTGGAGCACCAAAGTACGACTCCTAAATACATTCCTGAAACAGCACACGCTGTATGGCCTATTTGGTTTCCTCATCCCATTTTGGTCTTTCTGCATTCTGTTCATGCTCTGCTCTGATTAGTGTATTGAAAGCGCCACTCTCAGTACTCTGGGAGGCAGACTAGGATGGGCGGAGATTCTGCTGTTTATAGGGGGCAGTGGGGAAGGCCAGTTAATCATAAGGCACAGCACACCAAGATGCACTAGTCACTAAAAATCTGCGAAAATCATGTGTTTACCGCCAATTCAAACAGCCCAGATGGAAAACTTACATTAACTTACATCCCAGACTCTGAGAGTATACTGACTGAAGTACACTGATGTGCTCTGGGATTTAAAAAAATTTTGCCATTCATGTTATATCAACATTCTGGCTACTATCAAGATTGTTTTGAAATCTGATAGAAGGAATTTAGAAAATTTGCTCGGGGGAACAGACGTTAGCTCTTACACTATGAACGGTACAGCTTTGTGTTTTTTACTCACCACTCAAGTCTGTGTGTAGACAGGTACACTAGCAAAACAGGTTTCCACTGCAATTTGGTAATGGGTAGGAAATTGTTCCTAGAAAAAAAGGTTAGTTCACAGAACGGTCTGCACTGCATCTGTAAATGACACGTGAATGTAATAAATATTGCCATTGCAGGAAAAGTCTGATCTGGGTTCAGGCTGTGATTCCGGTCTTAGACAGAGGCCTCGTCCCAGGACTATCTTCCAGGCGGGACTTACAGCTCGGAAACCCCGTAACAGAGAGAGGGGCCATGGAAAGCAGGAATCCAGCAGTCTGGTAATGTGAGCGCACACACAAACTCAAATTTGTATACTTTGAGTACAAGCAGGTTTCTATCGTCATCCTCTCATTGTACACATGTACAGTCAGCCAAAGCGTTGTGCTACACAACCTAGCAAACAGGACCTCGTGCATGTAACTGCATAAAGTGTGAATATGTGATGAGTAAACTGATCAGCTTGTCCAAGGAAGGACAGCCAGTTAACTAGCAAGAGTGTCATGGGTGCCCAAGACTCATTGATTGAAGCCTATGGGGCTTCCGCAGGGTAGTCCGGCTGGTCTGATCCCACAGAAGAGCTTTTTTTTTTTTTTTTTTTACATCATGTTCAAACAACAATTCCCTAAAAGCCACAATAGCATTTTAAAAGCAAATATTACCACAGCCATGCGAGCTGGCACTGGCTGAGGCGCTATTATGACAAACCACACTCAACAGAGCACCGAGCATCTCAGGTTCTTAGGAAAGGAAAATGAATAGACATTGCCATGAAAGCCTTTTCTCTGAGGCTTTGTGGTACAGCTTGTGGTGTTGTTTATGCTGTTAAGTCCAGACCCAAGCTGTTTTTGTGATTCACACCTGATCACGCAAATCTCTTATCATTTTTACCTCCACCAAGGGGGGAGGTTATAAGATTGCTCATGGGAGTGTGTGTGAGTGTGTGTGTGTAAGATAACTTGAAAACCAATATACAGATTTCCATGGCATTTTAGCCAAATGTGTGTCTTGGGCCTACAAAGAAGTGATTAAATTTTAGGTGTGATCTGGATCTAGGACGGGTTTGAAGGATTTTTTTTTGTTGTTGTTGTTAACCTTGTGAGATTTTAGACTCTAACTTTACATATAAATAACTGATTTAAAATAAACCATAGATTAAAAAGTTTAAATATGCCTTGGTGGAGGTCTGCACTCTCTGCGTGCATTTCTTCTCACTCTCTCACTCATGCCGTGCCATTTAATCCTATTATGGTCGCAGGGAGACTAGAGTCTATCTAAGCCAACACTGGGCAAAGGTGGGGAACACCCTGAACAGCTTGCTAAACCATTGCAAGGCCAACACACACACACACAAAACTATTCACTGTCATACTCTCACCTAGGGGCACTTTGGAAAGGCTAATTAGCCTAATGTGTGTGTTTTTGGGCTGTGGGAGGAAACCAGAGTACCCAGAGGAAACACATGCAAGCACGAGGAGAACATTCAAACTCCACACAGAAACACCCAAACCCAGGACTCGAACCTAGTGCCTTGGTGCTGTGAGGTGAATGCGGTAACCACGACGTCACCATGAGTGCATTTCTAGTCTCAGTATATTTAATTGGTGTGAATGCTGAAAGCATTCAAACCTATGTTCTTCTACGGACAAATTCTTTATTATTATTATTATTATTATTATTATTATAGTAATAATATAATTCTTCTGTCGCTTTTTTTGGCCCCTATCTCCTTCCACATTTTTCATCGTAGAAACATCATTCAAACATCAAAACGTTCAGCTCAATTAGGACATCCCGGCGTCTTCTTCCTGTTTTGATATTTTTTATACTTTTTTAAAAATGTAGCTTTTTCTGAATTTATTTCCCATTGAAATGAATGGGGAGAGTGTGTAAATTCTTGAAAACTTGGTCCTCTTTGAACTGTAACTGCTTCAGCATACTTTGTGCTAGAGACTTTATTTAAACTTCAAACAAGTCACAAGAGGTTGGGCTATTAACCATCAGGTCAAATTTTTGATATCTTGTATAGTTTTTGAATGACAGCAGTTTATATTTGATGCTCATTTTTGGCAGTTTGTGTGTTCCGAATGTGTGTCTATTGCACTCGCTAGTGTGCGTGACATCACGCACTGAAAGAAAAAACTTGTTTCTGATTATTCTAAAACTTTTGTGCTTCAGCTCTTCTCCTGCCCACACGTTTCACTCTTCTTGCACAATTCATACATCAAATTGCAAATATTCTTGTCCTCTGTCACACAGTGTGACTCACTAAGCCATAGGATTTACACTTTTTTCAGCAGAAGCCTCTGTTCACAGGGAGTGCCATCCCTGCTCCCATTGACCTCCATTATATCTCTCGTCTGACCAAATCCAAAACAGCCCAGTTTTCCAGTTTTCAGCCCTGGTTTAATATATTGAGACTAGAAATGCACTCATGGTGACGTCGTGGTTACCACATTCACCTCACAGCAACAAGGCACTAGGTTCGAGGCCTGGGTTTGGGTGTTTCTGTGTGGAGTTTGAATGTTCTCCTCGTGCTTGCATGTGTTTCCTCTGGGTACTCTGGTTTCCTCCCACAGCCCAAAAACACGCACATTAAGCTAATTAGCCTTTCCAAAGTGCCCCTAGGTGAGAGTATGACAGTGAATAGTTTTGTGTGTGTGTGTTGGCCTTGCAATGGTTTAGCAAGCTGTTCAGGATGTTCCCCACCTTTGCCCAGTGTTGGCTTAGATAGAATGGCACGGCATGAGTGAGAGAGTGAGAAGAAATGCACGCAGAGAGTGCAGACCTCCACCAAGGCATCTTTAAACTTTTTAATCTATGGTTTATTTTAAATCAGTTATTTATATGTAAAGTTAGAGTCTAAAATCTCACAAGGTTAACAACAACAACAAAAAAAAAATCCTTTAAACCCCTCCTAGATCCAGATCACACTTAAAATTTAATCACTTCTTTGTAGGCCCAAGACACACATTTGGCTAAAATGCCATGGAAATCTGTACACTCCCATACACTCCCATGAGCAATCTTATAACCCCCCCCCTTGGTGGAGGTAAAAATGATAAGAGATTTGCGTGATCAGGTGTGAATCACAAAAACAGCTTGGGTCTGGACTTAACAGCATAAACAACACCACAAGCTGTACAGTACAGGGAACCTGTTGAAATTTATTTGTGTTTATCATAAATGTACTGCAGATGCAATCGTAATAAAACACTTTCACACATTTCTGTTAATCGAACATTAGTACTTAACAGTGTATATGCTTTCCCAACTAACTCTCTGTTCTCCCTTCTGTCTGTAGTTCTCTAGTCTTCCTGACGTCCCCCAGCTGGAGCTGATGGAGCAGGACTCTAAAGATTCAGCTCAAAGCAGTGCTACATCCAGCTCCACTACCGACACAGCCAGTCAGCCTGAATATAATGTACACACTTACACACCCACATGGCAGCACAGTACAGCCATGTACATTTCCGCTTGCCTTGTCTTGTCCTTCTTTCTTCTTTTACACAAGACCTGAGTTCTGTTTGTCCACCTGCCCTTTAAAAGTAACAAGAGACTGGCTTATAGAATAGCCCTCTTTTTAAGTGCACAGACTTATTTGTGTCGTGGTCTAGCCTGAGGGTTAAACTTTACAAAGCCCAATAGCTACATCTTTATACAGCTCACTGACAACACGCTCAAAGAGACTGTTAGTTCTTTTATTATGCCATTGGGAGAGCGAGATTTTAACAGTCTCAACTGACTGTAACTCTGTGGCGAAACGCACTATGGCATACCTACAACTAACAAGAAACAAGAATGCACAGTAACTAAATTGATAAAGTATGTCAAGCTCAGACATGTTCTCTAGATGCACTCTTCGTATCTGTCATGCTAACCAGGCTGACCCGTCTCCATACAACTTCTAATATGTTCACTTGTTCATTCATGCTTATGTGGGAAGATGTGACATTTGGTATTTTTAATTTCATATATGCCATTTTTATGATGTCATTATATTATTATGTAAAATACACACATTAAATTGCCAGTTTATTAGGAGAGCTAATGCACAGTTTGTCCTCCACTATAGGCCCATTAGGACGTACACATACCTACCTTGTTGGTGCACATTCAAGATGTACAGTCAGGTTTCTTTCATGCTTTGATTGTTGTACTATTTTCAAAAGAGCAGTGATTTCAAGTGTTTTTAAAAACCCTAATAATGCTGTGGGCAGCACAGTGGTGTAGCAGCAAAAGGACCTGGGCCTTGCCTCGGCGAGGGCGTTTCTGTGTGGAGTTTGCATGTTCTCCTCATGCTTCCATGGGTTTCCTCTGGGTACTTGGGTTTCCTCCCACAGTCCAAGACATGCACATTAGCCTAACTGGCAGTTCCAAATTGCCCATTCCAAGTGTGTGTGTGTTGGCCGTGATGGTCAGGTGAGCTATTCAGAGTGTACCCCGCCTTCGCCCAGTGTTGGCTGAGATAGGCTCCAACCTCTAATATGATTAAGATTTCGGCAAACGAGTGAGTGAGTAAGAGAAATAACACGGCTCAACCCAATACAGTCAAACAGGTATCACACATGTTAATCTTATCACTCACTAATTTCCCGAACTGCTTAATTCGATTAGGGTCACATGGAGCCTGAAGCCTATTTTAGCCGGCACTGGACAAAGGGGGGTTTACCCTGAGCAGCGGCAAGCAAAGGGAAAACATGCAAATTTCACACAGAAATGCCAAGGCCTGGGACTTGAACCTGTGAGGTTCACATGCTAACCACTATGTCACCGTAACGCATTCACACACTACCATGTGTCATATCACTTAGGATTTTTTAAAAAAACGTCTACATATAAATTATTAAATATTTTTAAAAGGTATCTTATGCCACTTTTTGCATGTCTGTCCTCATAGGACAATAAGGGCTTTGGAATCGGGGAACTGGTGTGGGGCAAAATTAAAGGTTTCTCCTGGTGGCCTGGCATGGTGGTGACCTGGAGAGCCACGGGGAAGAGACAGGCATCGCACGGCATGCGCTGGCTCCAGTGGTTTGGAGATGGCAAGTTCTCAGAGGTGAGTCTGACGAGCAGGAAATGATGTGTAGACACTACGACAAAGTCCATTTACCATCACGGGTCTTTGCATAAGGTTATTAAGTTTATGTTGAGAATCCTGTGGTGTGTGTGTGTTCTGATTATAGGTGTCTGCTGACAAACTGGATTCCATTACAGCCTTCTCTAAGTTTTTTAATCAGTCATCTTACACTAAGCTGGCTTCCTACCGCAGAGCCATATTCCAGGCCCTAGAGGTAAGACTGAACTGATCGGATAAATGCTGATCATTCAGAGAGGTTTCTGTAATATACCCTTAATAGAAATAATGAACCAGTGCATCTGCAGTGTAAAATGTAGGGAAGGTAGCAGACATGACATCTGCATTCTGTTTGACCAGCTGAGTATATATGTGTTCCTGTGTACATTTAAAAGACTGATTAAAAGATAAGAGTCTAGGTAAACATTTATCTGAAAGCTTTGTGGAATTCCCCAAGAGCTCCCTTAATTACCTTCCTCTTGTGAATAAGCTGTTCTACCAAACAACACAAAGGTCAGCAAGTCCAGACACGCTCGAGAACCAGAGCCCTGCATGTCTGTGCTCCCTGCCTCGTTCTTTCTGCAAAAAACATCACCTTTCCTGTGATGTACTATAGATAACTTGTCTCCATTTTGCCAACCATGAAGTTTGATTAATGTTGCATGTATTTATTTTTTTTTTCAAACGGAGCCCGTTCACTAGTGAATAGCTGATGTTTTATCTTCCATTATAAGCTCACGTTGGTTGAACAGAAATACTTCCTGGTGAAACCACCCCATCTATCTGGCTTAGTATCTCTTTTTCACCTTTTTTACAGCTTGTTTTGGTTCTGTATCTGTTGGCAGGGCAATGCCGATTCATAGAAAGGCCTATGATTTTAAGAGAAATAAAAATTATGGCAATGTTTACTAATATCTAAGATCTCATAATTGAATAATCTAAAACATTATTACTAATAATGGTGCCCGGTGCAGGGGTCATTGACACTCGCGTATAGAATTAGATAAATGGTTTCAGAAAGACATTGTGGCCAATTCTATTTTATTTCCAAGAGATAACACTGTATATACTTCATTAATATACCTGGGAAGTAAATGGGTCCCTTTAATCACAGTTTATCATAATCTGCATTATTGCATATAGTGCAAAAACTTACACCAATTCTCCCAAAAGTATGGGGGGAAATGTGTTATGGTCTGATGAGACCAAGGTCACAAAAAAAAAACTGGCATTTTTACAGGGGTTTGTAGACATTTTTACCTCCATTGTATTTCTAGGGAACTTATCTTGATTGCTCACGTTAATCTTTTGATGAAAGGATTGAGAGTTCACTGACTAGTTGGACAAATATCAAAATATCTCACAACACCCTCGCAATCACCAGGTTTCAACCCAGTTGAACACTAATGTGAGATTATGATCATGCATAGACAATAAAGGCAGTCGTGTTTGTAGTAAGATCGTCACTGCCCTGTGATAAGTGCCAACAAGCCAAAATATATGCCAGTGAACCACGTGAATCAGACTGATCATTATGATGAATCGGGCTGTTTCAGCAGCCATATTGGTATCACTATATGTGTGGGTTTTTTTTCCCAACATACAGCTTGCGTGGCTATACTACTCTCCTACATTCCACTGTACTGCATTACATTATTGTCTTTTTTCGAGGGGGTGGGGTTTGTGGTGGTGATATTGGTGGTCCCATTTTTCTTCTCTAATTTATTCGTATCCACTTCCCTCCTCATAGTGGTTAGCACAGCAAGAAGGTCCTGGGCATTTCTGTGTGAAGTTTGCATGTTCTCTCCGTGTGTGCATGGGTTTCCTTCAGGTATTCACATTAGGCTGATGGGCTGTTCCAAATTGACCCAAGGTGTGAATGTGAGTGTGAATGGTTGTGTGTGGGTTGCCCTGTAATGGTGTAGCAAGCTGTTTGGGTTACATCCTGCCTTCGCCCCAATGCTCGCTGAGATAGGCACCAGCCCCCATGACCCTAGTAGAAGTAAGTGGTTTGGCTGTTTTTGCTCCACCTAATGTAGCCCGTTCCTACTCGTCAACTATTGCTTCTCTATTACATACATCCACCACCAACCAGGCAGGGGCATAAGCAAGTACATACCCCCTCCGTGACACGAGATGCTTTCACCCGCATCTTTATGATCTACCGCACATGTGCATTCAGGGGCGGCCTAACACACTCAGAGGGAAGGCGCTATCTGCCCCTTTTGTACAAATGAGCTTCCAGATGCCCATGATTAATTTGAGATCGCTGTTAAAATCTGCAATTTCCAGGTTGAAAGTCGGGTGCCTTGTTGATGCACCACTTGGAGCCTTGATTGCTTGTTTTTACATTCATCCATTCATTCATTTTCTAAGCCGCTGAATCCTAATTAGGGTTGCAGGGAGGCTGGCGTTCATCTCAGCCAACTCTGGGCGTAGGTGGGGTATACCCTGAACAGCTCGCCAGACCATTGCAGGGCCAACACACTTGCAACCATTCACACTCACACCTTAGGGCAATTTGGAACAGCCAGTCAGCCTACTGTGCATGTTTTTGGATTGTGGGAGGAAACCAGAGTACCCGGAGGAAACCCATGCAAGCACAGGGAGAACATGCAAACTCCACACAGAAATACTCCAGGCCCCGGAATCGAACCCGGGGCCTTCTTGCTGTGAGGCGAACGTGCTAGCCACTGCAGCATCCGTGCTGCCCTGCTTGTTTTTACCTGAAGAATAAAATAACAATAAAATTACTACTTCACCATTTTTTCTCTGCCATGTTTTTCTCTAGATGGCAAGCATACGTGCTGAGAAGACGTTTCCTCTGTGTGAATCTGATAACCCTGAGGACCAAGTGAAGCCCATGCTGGACTGGGCTCACAGCGGCTTCCTGCCCAAGGGCAAGGAGGGCCTCAAACCCAAAGAGAACTCATGTGAGTATGACTACCTTGGAACGCTAGCTGCTAGTCATCAACTGCTACTCACAACCTGTCAGTCCATCTACACTTCCTTTAAATTAATCCATACATGAACAGCACAGAGCTGATAAAGTCCTCAGGCTAATCTGTACATCTTAAAGTTCATAGTCATGCAGCACATTTTTTCCACGCACACATTGGTTTCTCCAAAGTTGCTCCAATAGCTGTATAAATCATGATTAATATGAAGAAGGAAACTCGAAGAACAAAATGATGTGTTTATTTAGTGCTCTCAACAGGTGATTCATAGCTGAAAAATGAGATTGCACTCATTCACATACTACAGGCTTTCTCTGTGTTACGGATTACCTTATACGCTCTGATGGTTGTTTAGCATAATTACTGCACATGATTCAGGCCAGAAATATGACACAAGGCTCACTTGATTACTTGTCAAGACATTCTCTTACATGCTCTTTGTGAGAGACCTGACATTGGGGGGATATTTCATTCATTCATTCATTCATTTTCTAAGCCGCTTAATCCTAATTAGGGTCGCGTGGAGGCTGGTGCCCGAGACAGCCGACTCCGGGAGAGGGTGGGGTACACCCTGGACAGCTCGCCCGGCCATCACAGGACCAACACTCACACAACCATTCACACTCACAGCTAAGGGCGATTTGGAACAGCCAATTAGCCTACTGCGCATGTTTTCGGACTGTGGGAGGAAACCGGAGTACCTGAAGGAAACCCACGCAAGCATGGGGAGAACATGCATCTCCACACAGAAATGCCCCGAGCCCGGAAATCGAACCCAGGCCTTCTTGTTGTGAGGCAGACGTGCAAACCACTACGGCACCGTGCCGCTGGGAGAGAATTTTCAAATTAAAGATATTACTACAAACGGTACTTAGGAGGCTCGGGTCCTAAACCAAACTACCACAGATGTCCTACCAGGTGTTCTGTGGTAGTCAGCTCACTGTTCTTTGTGTTAGTGTGCTGTGGAGGCAGACAGATAGAACAAGCTAGTGAAGGAGGTCAGATTTTTGGTTGAGCCTAAACAAGACAGCCTAGCAGTAGTGGCAGAGGAGACCATGAAAGATAAGATCAAGTCCATCCTGGGAAACCCTGCCCATCCACCCTGTGATGAGCTATGGAGGATGCGGAACACCTTCGGACAGGCTCATTCCCCTTAGGGCAAGTGGGATTAGGCTGTATAATAGCACCTGAGGTCCCACCTCCACCATCTTCACCCTGTCTCCCAGCAAGCCAATCCCCCCACCCCTACATTGCACCCCTCAGGACAATACAAAATGCATTGTCCTTAGAATCCTGTAAACCTAGACATTGTAAATAGCCAAACATGCTATATTTGCATTACTTGAACCTTTTCTGCACATTTCTTTACTGTTTCTTTACATTTTTGCATATTTGCTTTTTAGTAACTGTCCCTTTTGTATTGTACTTTGTATTTCTTATATAATCTCATTCACACATTCTTTTGCCGAACCCCCTAGTCCTACAATAGTCATGGGGAAGCTGGAACCTCTCTCAGCCGACACTGGGTAAAGGTGGGGTACACCCTGAACAGTTAGCTAGTTCATCGATGGGCCAACAAACACAACAATTCACATGTACACTCACACCTAGGGGCAATTTGGGCAGCCAGTTAGCCTAATGTACATGTCTTTGGACTGTGGGAGGAAACCAGAGTAACCGGAGAAAACCCTTGCAAGCACGGGAAGAACAGATACCCGATGTGAGGTGTTTTAATCGTACTTTCTATTCTGTTCTACTTTTATAATGGCAATTTGCCTCATAGTTAACAAGCGGCTGTAAAATGCGAAAATTGCCCCTTTAGGGCAGATTACGTTTGTGAATGCCTTCTGAGATCTCTTTACATGCCTCACCTAAAAGGTTTCATGAGGTTTTCTGTGTGTGTTTGTGTGTGGGTGTGTGTGTGTTTGTGAGTGTGTGCGTGTGCATGTGTGTTGAGTAACATGATGGTTTATCTTTCACAGCTGAGTGCTGTTTGTTCCCAGCAGCTTCAGAGAGCACAACGCTGCAAGCAAAACTCCTGGAGTCCAATCCCCCGGAGCTTGCACCATCGGCTAAGAGGGCCAGACTCAGCATGTGCAAGTCCAAATCAGCCAGTGAGGACATCTACAGTAGAGGTCAGAGGTCATGCATGGCAGGGGAACATGTTGTCCGGCATATATTAGGTCCTACATATTCATTTATTCATTCAGTTGCCAAAACACTTAATCCCACTATAGCAGGATGGCGGAAGACTATCTCAGCCAACTCAGGGCAAAGGCGGGGTACACCCTAAACTGCTTCCCAATCCATCACAGCACCAACACACACACACAACCATTCACACTCACACTCACACCTAGGGGCAATATGAAACAGCCAGTTAGCCTAATGTGCATGTTTTTGGACTGTGGGAGGAAACCAGAGTACCCTGAGGAAACCCATGCAAGCACAGTGAGAACATGCAAACGCCACACAGAAACGCCCTTGGCAAGCCCGAGACTTGAACCCAGGACCTTCTTGCTGTGAGGAAGATGAGCTAACCTCTACGCCATATTCTGTTTGAATATGTATCAGAGTCGGCTGAGATAGGCTCCAGTTTCCCGCTGACCCTAGTAGGATTAAGCGGTTCAGCAAATGAGTGAAGAATGAATGAATCAGAAGGTTTATAGGATCGTGATGCTTACAGAATTGCACTACAAATTACATCGACACCTAGGAATCAGGATAATGTTGTACTCCTAGTGTGTCCCATTCCTGTTTTCCAGTGTGTTTAATCTAGTGCTTCTTCTCTCTTTCAGAACAAATGGTGCATGAAGTCTTGAAGAATCACAGAAGTATAGAAGGTATGATTAAGGCAAAAGTATATATTTTTTTCTTACTTCACCACATGATGATCCTGGTTTTGTATCTGATTTTGTACTCCACCTGTCTCTCTCACATACTTACAGAGTTCTGCCTGTCTTGTGGAAAGACAAGAGCAGCAACCTTTCACCCCCTGTTTGAAGGAGGCCTTTGTCAAGCATGCAAGGTGAAAGCTCTCAACCTGTGAATAACATTACGTTAGACAAGTAATTCCAACAGGATTAAAAATACTGCCTCTCATTATATGAACACCTGGAAATCTTTGTGTCTGATTAATGGGCAAAATGGAGCATTAGGTTATAGTGCACAGTTACGTATTAACGGTCGCTGTATGTTCAGCTTCTTCCTCATCTCATTTATGACACCCTGTAAATCTTACTTATCGGCTGTCATCATTTTCAGACTTGTTTCTTCTCTCTCTCTCTCTCTCCCTCCCTCCCTTGTTGTTACGATAGGATGTATATTTAGAGATCTCCTACATGTATGATGACGATGGCTATCAGTCGTACTGCACAGTGTGCTGTGGAGGCAGAGAAGTGCTGCTTTGTGGCAACGCCAACTGCTGCAGGTTCAGCATTACACACACACACACACACACACAGATCACATATTCAAGGACCAAATCTGAATCTAAATATCAGCTTAATATCACTATTATTACTAATATTCGCAATTTTGTATAATTACTAAGGAATATTCCATTCAGCAACATGCACCAAGCCTGATGTGAGTAACTGATTTAGTATATACTACACAGGACTATAAGTAAAGAAGCACACTCAAACGAGATTTTCATTTTTCCATTTAAAAGCATTAAAATGATGACACCGCCTGCTCCAAGTGACTGTGAGAGACAACGAGTTTTAGTTCAAGCGTTATACACCCAGGATAATATCTAATATTTCTGTGTGAGTTAGCCGGAAATGCCGTTAGCTATAGCATGTTTTTACCTGGTAACACTGTTTTCGATTAATTTTAGCATTTAGAGTTGGAGTGTTTTTTGATGGTAAGGACATGTTTTTTATTTGCAAGATTTTTTTTCTCTATTTTTCTCTGGGAGGAGGAACATTTGACATCAAGTAAATCGGCTTCACCCTTGTAACAGCACTGCTGGGTGTCGGAACCGTGCGCCATCCTCTTCGCTGTTGCTGCTCATTTTCAGATATGGCTTACGACAGCACAAATAATGAGAAAATAAATAAAATTTTCACAGCTGAGGGCGCACAGTGTAAGTTATACTAACTAACCAACATAGTGGACAGACAGAGCTAGCTGCTGAAGGGTTAGCCTATCTATCTTACATGCTATCAACGAAAAGGAATATTTATACGATTGATGGTCCATAATCGTTCAACTTCAAGCTCACTGATGGGAGAAGTCGACTCATGGAGGAATACCAGGAATAAGCTGCTGGATTTCCACCAATCAGAAAGAAATTAATATACATTATTATGCATTTTTGCCATTGGTTAATTGGCACGAGGATTGCACCACTGGCACACACCATTCTTCCTCCTCGTAGATATCACTATAGATAGGCTGCCCTCTCAGCAGAATCCTGTTGAACTGTGGCCATGGGCTGTAAACTTCCTTTTATTATCTCACTATTTATGCTGCTGTAAGCATAGAGATAAAGGACTACAACAGTATAAATATTGAGAAAATTAATGAAGTTTACAGCTCAGGACCGCGGTGCTTTAGACATTTATCATGGGGTGTGTTTATCTATTTTATGATATCCATGTCCTCCTCTCCCCTGTCCTCCCAGAGAAAATGGCTGCCCGCTTTCAAGTCTTCTTGGACATTGCAAAAAGATGTTCCAAGTTTTGTTTAATGGAAAAAAGGTTTTATTCTTGAAAATAAAAATATATTAAATATTAGATAATTCCGTATTTTGTTGCTTTTCGTGTCTAGGATTTTTCGGAAATGGTGCTAGCTGTATAGTTCTAAACTATAGCTAACTGATGCTAACGAGCTAGCAAGCAACATAGTAACGTGAATGTCTGCTGTACTGTTAAGAAAAATTCATTTTATTGAATTTTAAATTTAATTCACTTTATTTACTAACTGTGAGTACATACAGCTTTTTTAAAAAAATATATTATTAATATTTTTAACCAAATTGTACATACGAGTATCGTAGTACATACCGCTAACATGAGCATCCGCTCGGCCCTCTTCCACTGAACATTCACAAGCCTCTTCCAAGTACCTAGCTCCACCTAGTGGCAAGGATAATTATCACACACACCACACAACCTACTTATATATTTTGTATGAAAATTTAGAAAATATTTTTGATTATTGAATTTGGCTTTCGTATGATATAGAGAATTATTCGGTCTCGGAGGGTGTTTTGGCCTTTGGCCTCAATGAATAATAAACCCCTCTGAATAATTCTCCGTACTTCACCTCGTTCAATGATCAGCTATTATCCACCTTATCCACCTAAGCCTGACACAATGCGTGAATCAAAATATACCAAGAAAGCTACACAAAAACACTTTTTTCAACTTTGAATGATGTCAAAAGATGCTATAATGGAGTGTACCTAACCACTGTCACATTTAAAACATTTTTTTTTAATAAAGCATAAAAATCTTGTTTTGGTTTAATTTTCTTATGTTTCCCTGTAGTATATACTAAAATTTGAATAAGTTTCTAAAGATGCTATAATGGAGCATGCGTGACCACTAACACACTTAAAAATATAAAAATATATAAATAAAACATAAAAATATAATTTTAATGAGCTTTTCTTATGGTCCTGTGGTACTCTCCATTTCGCACCAATGATGCATTGGGCCACTTGCCTGGTTTCTGCTGCAGTGTAGGTTTTACCTCAGAGGGTTGCAAGCCCTCTGCAGAACCTGTTCTCAAGGTCAGATATTCATTCACGCGTATATTCGCACCTAGGGGCAATCTGGAATAGCCAGTAAATCTAATGTGCATGTCTCTGAACTGTAGGTGGAAACAGTGGATATGGCTGAATAGGCCCCTAAAGTTCTGTCTTGGGATATTCAGCGATATACAGAGAATATACTGTATATATAATGCATATGTCATTGAATACTTAATTAGTTGTTAGCTAACTGCATCCTCCACTATGATTTTTTTTCAGCTTTCAAAGAAGGATTTACCATTTTCTGTGTGACGCTTGCACGTTCCCACATGCTTGTGTGGGTTTCCTCCGGGTACTCCGGTTTCTTTCCACAGTCCAAAGACATGCACATTAGGATAATTGGCTGTTCTAAATTGCTCCTTGGTATGAGTGTGAATGGCTGTGTGTTTGTGTGTGTGTATGTGTGTATGTGTGTGTGTTGGCCTCACCTTCGGTTTGGTCAGACCTCAGACTGAGATTTCTCTGTACGGATCTTGCGCTTATGGTGAGAAGCTTGGCCACCCAGTAGGAGCTCGGAGTAGAACCGCTGCTCCACCATGTTGAGAGGAGCCCACTGAGATGGCTCGGGCATCTGATTAGAATGCCTGCTGAATGACTCTCTGGTGTGGTGTTTCGGGCACGTCCAACCCTGGAAGAGACATCACGGTCGATGATGCCTCGGTGTCCCCCCGGAAGAGCTGGGGGATGTGGCTGGGGAGAGGGATGTCTGGGCCTCACTGCTTAGGCAGCTGCCCCTACAATCCGACCCCGGAACAAGCATAAGAAGATGATGATGATGATGATGATAAAAATGATCTTGTGCTTGATTATTAATTTGTTTATATACCTTGTTTGTGGAAAAAAAAAAGTAGTGTCATAGACAAATGTTATTGTATGTTATTATCTTTTTTCCATGTTAATTATAAATAACCAGCTATTGCGGATGTCACAATCTTTTAATTTTCGAGCCTCTTGGCTACAAAAATAATACCTGTTAATTTTTTTATTTGCAAGCGCTGATGTGGCTTAGTTTCTCTTGAGCAGCAGACATGTATATCCTTCTCTCGAGCTCATACAGCATCAGATATCGTGCTTCTTTTGTGATCTGCTCAGTGTCCTGCTCTTATATCCTTTTGTTTTAATTCTCACCTTTCTTCTCTCCTCCCATCTCCTCAGGTGTTTCTGTGTGGACTGTTTGGACCTGCTGGTGGGTGCAGGAGCGTCGAACAGTGCACGAGATTTAGACCCGTGGCTGTGTTATATGTGTCAGCCATTGCAGCCGTATGGTGTGCTGAAGAGACGCCATGACTGGAGCCTTAAACTACAGGAGTTTTTTGTTAATGACAAAGGACAGGAGTTTGTGAGTCCGAGCTTACTATATAGTAACAGTTGGTAGCTAGTTTGTGTGCGATTTGGTAATAAGAAAAACATTATCCTAAAAGGAAAATGCTTGTTTCAAAAAGGTGGCTACTCTCAGTAACTTGGAGATAGCAGGTTTAGAAAGACACCTGCAACACAGCGCACCTGACATGCCCCTGTAATGGTTAAAATATGTAAAAATGCTATAAACTATAAAAAAAAATTGTTTTAGTTTCCTTTCCTGTATGTTACGGTGTAGCATATACTTAAAAAAAAATTTTTGTTTAAAAATACCCTATTACCCATGGCGCTTATGCTCTGCTTATAGAGCATGTAGAGCTTATCTGCCTCTTCATACTCTAACTTATTTGGCAAACAGATTAATCATATTTGGGTCACAGGGAGGCTGGTGCCTATTTCAGCCAGCACTGGGTGAGAGAAGGATATACCATAAACAGCTCGCAAGACCATCACAGGGCAACACACACAACCATTGACACACAGGGGCAATTTGAAACAGGCAGTTAGCCTAATGTGCATGTCTTTGGACTGTGGGAGGAAACCGAAGTACCCACGCAAGCACGGGGAGTACACGCCCTCACCTTTTTGTTTCTGTGTAGTATGTAATAAAACAATCAGTGAATGTTGCTGAATTAAATATATTCCATGAGATGGACTTGGCCTTCAGTGCTTGATTTTATAAGATTCTATTTTATGTTTGCGGTATTTTGTATATTGCACTGTCCGTACGTCACAGAATTAAATAATTCACCATTAGGTCTGTATTTCATAGTCTGTGGGGCCTTTTTAATGTTTGTGTCATTTTGTCTCCTAAGGAAAGCCCCAAAATTTTCCCGGCAGTCCCAGCAGAACAAAGGCGTCCAATCAGAGTTCTGTCACTGTTTGACGGCATTGCTACAGGTCAATATGTTCACATAAATATCTCTTTCAATAAATGCATTACGTGTTTACACTGCATTAAAGTAATCCTTCGGGGGGTTTTTTGTAACTTGATCTTTACCTAGTGCGTCTGTATCAGAACACTGTTGTTGATTTACTGAAAGAACTAAATGTCTATAAGTCATACTTTCAAAGATTTTACTTTTTCCGTTAAGGGGGTGGGTGGGGAGAATTAGTCTGTGGAAGGACAAGGTGTACTCTTTTAGATCTTAAATATTAACTTTCATCAAAGTTTTCTACAAAAATATTTCTTTGTTCATTCATTCATTTGCTGAACTCCTTAATCCTACTAGGGTCACAGGGAGGCTGGAGCCTATCTCAGCTGACTCGGGGCAAAGACGGGGTACACCCTGAACAGCTCACCAAACTATTGCAGGGCCAACACACACAGTCATTCACACTCACAACTAGGAGCAATTTGGAACAGCCAAATATCCGAATGTGCATATCTTTGGACTGTGGGAGGAAACCGGGGTAACCAGAGGAAACCTACGCAAGCACACAGGTAGAACATGCAAACTCCACACAAAAACACCCAAGACCTCAAATCCAGGACCTTCTTGTTGTGAGGCGGACACGATAACCACTACCGTACCAACTCTTCAAAAATATGTTTTCCCTAAATGTATACCTGTACAAATGTATAACTCGTCTGTTCAGGCACAAGACTCCTTTTTTTAAGAGGACGGAATGTTTGCTAAGGTGCTAGCAGTGTAGAAAAAGGATAAACAGCCAGAAATGTGTAATTATGTTTTTTTTATAGAGATGTGCTAAATTAGGTTACAAAAAGCCTAAGTTACAACCCGCCACAAGTGTTTTGGACGGTGTTTGGAAGCGCACAGCTGGGCTGTGGAAAAAGTTTGGGAAAGGGTATGAGCATGGTACTTTTCATGTACAGCTTGCCTGAGCTAGCCTGAGCTAGCCTAGCATTGCTCGAGGCATGGGGAAAATTTCATCGTTAGCCTGTGGAAAGCATATGTCTGACGCCTGTGCCCAGTGCATATGGGATGTATGTGACTTGCAATACATGCACTTGTGACCGTGTGAGTAGCACGTGACAGTGACTCCTGACTCACTTCTCAGATTCTATCATCTGCCTATAGAGGTTGATACTAATATATTTAGGCGGTATGGCAAACTCCATCTTCTTCTCTTCTACAATGCTACATGCTACACAATCCCCCTATGTATATGTGTATTATATATATATATATATATATATATATATATATGTGTGTGTGTGTGTGTGTGTGTGTGTGTGTGTGTGTGTGTGTGTGTGTGTGTGTGTGTGTAGCTGAAGTCTTGTCACTTGTGTCATGCCTGGGGTAGAAGGTGAGATATATTTCTGTCTATTCACAAATGGCAAGTGTGTAGTACTTTTGAGACATGTCACCAATACAATGACTGTGCATCACCCGTACGTCTCACGGTCATCACGAAGCCCCTACTAGCTGTGCTCCTGACTTGGTGCAGGCATACGGGTCCCGTATGTACTGTATGCATTCTTGATTTTTCACAAGACCCATAGAATTTGCATGTGCAGGACTAAAAGTCTCCACAGCCAGTCTGCAAGTGGTGTGTAAGTCTCAAGCACGGTTTTTCCTGTAGACGGTGCGTAATAGCACGGACGGCGGGTTGTGTGTGAGGCAAAAGCTGGAGTATTCCTTTAAAAAGTGGTTTCAACCTGAAATGTTGTTAAGAACTTTGTGATTTGGACTGTGCTTTATAGGTTATCTGGTGCTGAAGGATTTGGGCTTTAAGATTGATGCATATATTGCATCAGAGGTGTGTGAGGACTCTATATCTGTGGGAGTCGTCCGACATGAAGGAAAAATCCAATATGTGAACGATGTTCGTAATATCACCCGGAAAAATGTAAGTGGAGAGTTTAAGATCCCTCTCAATGTTCTCAGTTACTCTTGTCTTTCTGAATTGTATTCCACAGACACCTCTAGTTTAGAATGATAACCGCAATCTCACTTTCTCTCTCACACTCTCTCTCTCACACACACACACACCTGGTCTAAACCTGTTATTTGCTTTGTTGTGAGTTACATGTCCCAACAGCTCTTGATAAGAGCAGTCAGTCCACTGAAGAGGAGTCTGGCTTTTGTACTTTCTCCTCCCCTTTGCTTCCTCTCTGTTTAGCTTTCAGTTACTGCCTCCCCTTTTCTCCTGTCCACTATCTCACACACACACACACACACACACACACACACACACACACACACACACACACACACACAGCTCTCTGGAGCACAAAGCACTCCCAAACCCCCCCTACACATTCACTTATTCATGCCGCCATCCACCCTTTCATTAGTTCATTGATCCCCTTGCTCAGTCACCAGTTCACCCTATTGTCATTCTGTAGAGCATGAATTGAGGCAGGGGGAGAGAGGGAGAAATGAAAAGGACAGCAAAGAGAAGGACGGGGGAAGCATGAAAGGAGCCTGAATAGAATCCAGCTGCATACAATCTCTCTCTCTCTCTCTTTCTCTCTCTCTCTCTCTCTCTCTCTCTCTCTTTCTCTCTCTCACACACACTCTTTCTCTTGCTCTCTCTTTCTATCTTTCTTTCTCCCCCCCTCTCTCTACTTCTCTCTTTATGG
>JAQMYF010000003.1:19323401-19336178 GCA_030014195.1 Neosilurus mollespiculum | reverse complement strand
TCTCTCTCTCTCTCTCACACACACACACACACACACACACACACACACACACACACACACACACACACACACACATTCTGCATTCTTTCAGACAGTGTTGTTTGTGTCTGTCTGTGTTTCCTAATCTCTCTGTTAGTACACACACTTGAGATTTATCTGTGCTTTCCATGCCCCAGTGACTTAATCACACAAAGTGTGATCACAGTTTATGTGCATGTGCTCACTGACATGAAGGGATTTCCTGTAACTCATTGGCTTTGTCCTGCTGCTCCTTGCAAACTTGAAAAATGCTAAGAGCTGTGATTGATATAGTTTGTAGTACACAATGACTCTGAATAGCATTTGTGGTCAGGGTTTGCTTCTTTTAAATTTAAAATGGCAAACCTTATAAAAAGTATATTTGCAGCAGCATTTCTTCTCACACACAAGAAATTGATCCTAAAAAGCATTTTTTTTATTGGCCCCACTTGTGTATGAATCTGGAAATAAGAGAAAATCAGTCAAAACATTTATTCTATCTTTCCCCTAGTGGCCCAGTAACGTTAACGGTAATCTTTTTGCCATGGCTCCAATGGGAACCATCTAGAACATGTGATTTCAGATTGTATTGTATATGAAATGGAATCAGCTCCATTTGATAAAAACTAACTATAAACTTTGCTAATAAAAAGGTAAAAAAAATTTTTTTGAATCTGTGATCTTTAGTAATTCAAACATGACCTCAGCCTCACTCACTCATTTGCCGAACTGTTTAATCCTACTGGGGTCACGCGGAGGCTGGAGTCAACAATGAAGAACAATGCAGCTAACAAAAGAGTAAATCACTCATTAACCGCTTAATTCTACTAGCGTCATGGGGAGGCTGTAGCCTAACTCAACCGACACTGGGCAAAGGCGGGGTTCACCCTGAACAGTTTACTAGATCATCGCAGGGCCAACACACACATTTGCACTCACACTTACACCTTATGTCAATTGGGAATTTAACTGTTGGGTGAAGAGAGGTGGAGGTGTAGAAGAGACGTGGAGGTGTAGAAGAGACGTGGAGGTGTAGAAGAGAGGTGGAGGTATAGAAGAAAGGTGGGGGTGTAGAAAAGAGGTAGAGGTGTAGAAGAGACGTGGAGGTGTAGAAGAGACGTGGAGGTGTAGAAGAGAGGTGGAGGTGTAGAAGAGACGTGGAGGTGTAGAAGAGATGTGGAGGTGTAGAAGAGAGGTGGAGGTGTAGAAGAGAGGTGGAGTTGTAGAAGAGACGTGAAGGTTTAGAAGAGAGATAGAGGTGTAGAAGAGACAAGGGGGTGTAAAAGAGAGATGGAGGTGTAGAAGAGAGGTGGAGGTGAAGAAGAGAGGTAGAGGTATAGAAGAGACGTGGAGGTGTAGAAGAGACGTGTAGGTGTAGAAGACAGGTAGAGGTGTAGAAGAGACGTGGAGGTGTAGAACAGAGGTAGAGGTGTAGAAGAGACGTGGAGGTGTAGAAGAGAGGTAGAGGTGTAGAAGAGAGGTGGAGGTATAGAAGAAAGGTGGAGGTGTAGAAAAGAGGTAGAGGTGTAGAAGAGACGTGGAGGTGTAGAAGAGACATGGAGGTGTAGAAGAGAAGTGGAGGTGTAGAAGAGAGGTAGAGGTGTAGAAGAGACGTGGAAGTGTAGAAGAGACGTGGAGGTGTAGAAGAGAGGTAGAGGTGTAGAAGAGACGTGGAGGTGTAGAAGAGACGTGAAGGTGTAAAAGAGACGTAGAGGTGTAGAAGAGACGTGGAAGTGTAGAAGAGACGTGGAGGTGTGGAAGAGAGGTGGAGGTGTAGAAGAGACGTGGAGGTGTAGAAGAGACGTGAAGGTGTAGAAGAGACGTGAACGTGTAAAAGAGACGTGAAGGTGTAGAAGAAGTGTAGAAGAGACGTGGAAGTGTAGAAGAGACGTGGAGGTGTAGAAGAGACGTGGAGGTGTAGAAGAGACGTGGAGGTGTAGAAGAGAGGTAGAGGTGTAGGAGAGACGTGAAGGTGTAGAAGAGACGTGAACGTGTAAAAGAGACGTGAAGGTGTAGAAGAGACGTAGAGGTGTAGAAGAGACGTGGAGGTGTAGAAGAGACGTGGAGGTGTAATGAGCTGATTAACACTATGGGTACTGGTTTCTTCCACAGATTGCAGAGTGGGGACCATTCGACCTGGTGATTGGTGGAAGTCCATGTAATGATCTCTCAATTGTTAATCCAGCCAGGAAAGGCCTTTATGGTGAGCCATCCATCTGTCTGTGTGTCTGTCTCTCTGTCTATCTATTTATCTATATATCTATCTGTAATGTATTTTCATCCTCATATAGTGAATGTTGTATAAACTCGGAGAGACTTAGAATTGGTGCCTGGTGGACGCCCATGTAAAGATCTGTACAGTGTACTCAGGAAAGACATAAACATCATATCTGTCTGTCTGTCTGTCTGTCTGTGTGGGCATCCATCAATCTATCTAGTTGTCTATCTATAAAAAAAATAATAATAATAATAATTTAATATAGAGTCACGGTGGCATGATGTTTAGCACATCCGCCTCACAGCGAGAGAGTCCTGAGTTTGTGTCCTGGACTCAGCAAGGGCATTTTTGTGTGGAGTTTTGTGTCCTCCACATGCTTGTGAGGGTTTCCTTCAAGTACTCCAGTTTCCTCCCACAGTCTAAAGACATGCACATTAGACTAACTGGCTGTTCCAAATTACCCCTAGGTGTGAGTGTGGGTTGTTATGTGTGTTGGCCCAGCAATGGACTGTTGAGCTGTTGAGGGTGCGCCCCACCTTCACACGGAGTCAGATGAGATAGGCTCCAGGCTCCCTGCGACAATAGTAGGATTAAGTGGTTCGGAATGAATGAATGAATGAATGAATGAATGAGATTACTGTCGAGCTGCTGCACTGTGCTGTATGTGTCCTGTTTGCAGAAGGGACTGGCCGTCTGTTCTTTGAGTTCTATCGCCTGCTAAGCGAAGCAAAACCAAAAGAGGGAGAGGACCGACCGTTCTTCTGGATGTTTGAAAATGTGGTTGCAATGGGCGTCAATGATAAACGGGACATTTCCCGCTTCCTTGAGGTGTTTGTTTTTATCAAATATTTCTCTCAAAAATTGCTGTCTTCTTACAGTCTAACAGACCTGCCGAGATTAATGTTTGATTGATTAATAATTGCTAGAATTCTCATTATTACTGTGGTAATTTTTAATCGTCCTCTGAGTTTGTCCTGTTTCAGTATGGTAAGCTATGAGTGAATAGTAATTTTTGTATTTAACATATTAATGTGTATGTGTTTGCTTGTATTTTTTAATCCAGTGTAATCCAGTGATGATTGATGCTATTGAAGTGTCAGCTGCTCACAGAGCACGGTATTTCTGGGGTAACCTGCCAGGAATGAATAGGTAAAATATGCATGAACATTTACTATACATTTTTAATACATTAGGGAGGCACTTGTAAAAAAAAAAATCACTTTAATTTATCTATCAAATGGTGGGTGTGAGTTTATTATATTCCTCCTAACATGAAATTCAGCATCCCACGGTTCCCTTCTTTACCATATATGGACGCATGCTTCGAACATATTTTCAGTTACTGATGATGTATCTAAATTTAGATTTGGATCCAGCCTGGTTAAAAATCTCATCTAACTGAAAGACAGACTATTCTGTTAATTCTCTGAGGTGGCACAATGGCATATTCGTTAACATGTCTGCTTCACTGCAAGAAGGTCCTGAGTTCGAGTTTGGAGCTTGGTGAGGACATTTCTGTGTTTAGTATGCATGTTCTCTTTGTGATCGCGTGGGTTCCTCCGGGTGCTCTGGTTTCCTCCGACAGTCCAAAGACATGCACATTAGGCTAATTAGCTGTTCCAAATTACCCCTAGGTGTGAGTGTGAATGGTTGATGGTGAATGGACTGTGATGGTAAATGGACCAAGGTTTCATGGGCCAGTATTTATTTATTTATTTATTTATTTATTTTTGGTTACACTGGTGTGTCACGGCATGCTGTGCCTTCTGATTCGCTGGCCTTTACCAAACCCATGCACAGTGGTATCGTCATCCACACTGCCTGAGTGTGGAATCTTCAGGCAACCAGTTAGAGCAGAGCAGGCACCGAGAAAGGGAAGACCATAAATGGGAGGAGGAAGCCAAACAGGCCTTCCAGCATGCACACTCAAAATCAGTGTTTCAGGAGAAGGTGGGGAAGCAGCTTCCTGAAAAACTGAGTTGTCCCACACCTTTTGACGTCGTCAGAGTCATTCATCCATCAGCGCCATTCATCCATCATTGTCACACTTTTCTTCTATTCTCCTGAATGGTTCTGAGGAATTTGGTCAGTAACTTTGTCAGTAACGTGGTCAGTAACTTTGATGTAATGTGCACATAGATGTGCACCATATATTTTCTTTTTTAAAAATGTAAATTTTTCACAAAAAGTGAGTGTTAACCCTTCTATCCGCAACTCCTTTCAAACTGTTAAGGGGAATTCAGCCAAACATGGTCAGTAACTTAATATAACCTGTAAATATGCACCACAGATGTGTTTTTCAGTCTCCTTTCAGTGGAGCCGGATAGACACATGTCTGTCACTATCTGTCATCTTACATCACTGTCATCCACGTCGTCATCGTCCATCATCATACTTACTTGTAAATCCTCAACTGCTCATCAACTTACTTCAACCAAACTTTCACAGAATTTTATTTACGTCATCCTATCGTGCACCTCCTATTTTATAATTGTATCTAATCGGGGTTTTTTATATTAAGATTTTTTTTCAATGCTAGCGGAACTAAGCAGTGCAGGTGACTCAAGTCTTCCCTGGAAGACTCATTACTGGTTTGGATTAGGAATAATACTTTGGTGCTCCAGTAGTGTCAGAAGCAAAAAATGGGTTAAATATTGGATTTTTAACTAGAGCAAACATATTATGACTATGACTCTACACTTATATTGGAGGCCTTGGGTGGTTTCACTCATTTGTACCTCCTTCTACTGAGCACACTTTACCCTCGATTTCCCCTACCCCTATTTCCCAGATTTCGGATTTTGCCGTACAAAATCTGGCGCCAGACATTATTTGGTATTGCCGGAAAAATGCTCGGAGAAGTCTGGAATCAATGATGGAAGTCCGGGACGGTAATGATTTTCAAACTTCCCTTCTGTCCAACCCGTTCCCGTCCGAGTGGATGGATGAAAATGAAGCAGCAGAGGGGCACGAAATAATGTCCGATGAGCAGATAGTGGCATCAGTGACGGGAGAGCTAAGGGAAAGTGAAAGTGAAGACAGTGACGATGATCTGGAACCCACATTTAAAATGAATGTGATAAAAGAATGTGCTGATTCGCTCCTTAAGTTTGTGGAAAAACAATATTGTGTATTGAGTGTCCGATAAGTGTTGTAAAAATCCAGGATTGGTGCTGAGTAATGGCAATTGCCGGACCGATGGAAATGGTATGGTAAATGTCGGGGAAAGGGTAGGGACCCCAGACATTAGCGATTGCCGGACTTTTGAGGTTCCTGGACAGCCTATCCCCCCTAATAATCCGGAAAATCGAGGGTGAAGTGTATTTTAATTGTAGACCAGCGGAAAAAGTCAGTAAACTTTCCTTCAGTAGTAATGGAGGCCAATTATTATAGTTTATTGAGACGGAATGACTCAAGAATTAATGTCATTTCTTTTTGAGGGTGAGAATGACTCAGGGTGATGATATTGTAGGAGAAAGAATCACTGTAATTCTTAATCCTGAATTGTACTGAGAGTTAGAATCATTCAGATTGACCACAGAACACATGAGTTACAATAAAGCCATATTCAGTCTGTAAATTCTGGCAAAGATAGACTCTACACCACCACTTCACAAATGTCTACAAGTGACACATGCCACACAGGAAGTACTATAGCAAGTTGGAATTTCAGTAGGGACCTTTTGACCTGCACTCAAGAATATGTGAACAGTGACTCTCTTACTGAATGGACTAACATATCAGTAGTCAGTAGAGCTCCTTTATGAGGCTCCCCAGGGCAAATAGCACAGCTGGTCTGTGACCTTCAAGTTCACACTTACTATAGTGCTGGACACAGGGCTGACGTGGGCACATTCTTACCTGAAAAATTTACAAACGGATGGATTTTCAGCATCAGTATTATTGTTAGGAATGCTGGTTTGGCCAGAGAGTAACATGTTTGAACTCGGGTGACAAGTGTCAGATAAAAAAATGCCAAGACGCACATTTGTAGTTTGTCTGTCTGTACTAAGCTTAAGCATAGGCCACTTTCTATGAGAAAACTGAGAAGTAAACTGTCTGTTCCTTGTGCTCTGACTATAGAGGCTAAGGGGTAGTGCTCTGGATGGATAAGGGGCTTATGCCCATTTTCTTTCACACCATCCTGAAAACAATCTTCCACTTGCCTGCATACAACAGGCATACTCACAACAGCATATCTGAGCTGTCGAAGACATGCTGGTATGCTGGGGTTATTTTGGTTATACTCATAATTTCAAGCTATGTGATCTGCTAAGTTACCTGTTTATCTAGGAGAGTATGTCTGGTTTGAGTCTGGTTTGACTTTAGTTTTATCAAACATGGAACCATGGTCTCTTCATGCAGCTCCCGTATATTTAAAATCCGTACTGGTTAGCACATCCGCCTCACAGCAAGAAGGGCCTGGGTTCGAGTCCCGGGCTCAGGCATCAGTATGTG
Source organism: Neosilurus mollespiculum (assembly GCA_030014195.1). Lineage (NCBI taxonomy): Eukaryota > Metazoa > Chordata > Actinopteri > Siluriformes > Plotosidae > Neosilurus > Neosilurus mollespiculum. The sequence goes on along the minus strand of JAQMYF010000003.1, from coordinate 19,329,484 downwards.
TTTGCATGTTCTCCCCGTGCTTGTGAGTCCAAACACATGCACATCAGACTAGGCTGTGTCAAATTGCCCCTAGGTGTGAGTATGAATGGTTGTGTGTTGCCCTGTGATGGTCTGGCATGGTGTTCAGGGTGTTTCCCTACAGTCTTCTGTGACACGTTTCAGCCTCCCCATAGCCCTAATTGTAGGATAAAGCGGCTCAGGAAATGAGTGCACACAAAACAACATCCTCTACTGATGATGCCAGCTGATCTGCTGCGTAAAATCGGCCTACGTTATGTAAGGGGTGGTCTATTTATACACTGGCATAGTCTATTTATACGTAGACATAATATAATCATATAGGGGAAATACTATATTATGGAATGTCTATGCATATAATATATAGGCATATATAATATACATACATCCCCAAAGCCTTATTTGTCGTTTGATGTGCGAGGAGCGATGAGCGAGGATACACGAATACAGGATACACTGGAAGTGTAAAAGCCTATTATTATTTCTGTGCTGTGAATTGCCAAAATTCAAATGCGTCATATTAGTTAAGACAGTCAAAACATATGCCTCAAGACAGTTCACTGAGTTATTTTGTCCAGGGCAGAGTAGTTAAAGAGTATACATGACAGTACTGTGAAGTTTACTGTAAGAAACTCCTCTGTTGTAGGCCTCTCTGTGCCTCTGGCATGGATAAGCTAGAGCTACAGGACTGCCTGGAGCATGGCCGTGTTGCGAAGGTAACTTTCCACTTTCAGAATATTTTTACTGAACATATTGAAGATATGCACAAACAGCTAGCATCTACAGAGAACCTCACTGGCTTTTGTTATTACTCATGAGATTATTCCCCAGCCTAGTAACTAGAACCTTGAAGTGTGCTTTTATTAACTTTGTGCCTTGTGAAGTAACACTTGTATCGCCTTGTGTCTCAAGTTTGGAAAGGTGCGTACCATCACAACCCGCTCCAACTCCATCAAGCAGGGTAAAGACCAGCATTTCCCTGTAATAATGAATGGCAAAGAGGACATTCTATGGTGCACAGAGCTTGAGCGGTGAGCAATTTTTTAGATAAAAATTATGTTACATACCCAGGAAGGATGAGCAAATAAACAGTGAACAGGCAGAGGTCAAATGATTAGACGCACAATCACAACAGAGATAATTCAAGAGCAGGGTCAAAGAGACAGCTAAAATTCATACACATTATGGCAATGGCACAGGCAAGGCAGGTAAAATTGGTAAACTACTTAACAAAAAGGTCTTAATTATAAAAAAGTGCAAATTATAAACGAAGGCTCAGTAATGACTGGCAATAAAGACACAGAGTAATATTTCACAACGTGCATGATGAGAAATACCACCCAGGCCTGCCTCTTCCAAGTGTCTTTGGTGGAACTCTTGGATTAGGAGGGTCGTGATGCCAGAATGACCTGAGGCTGGAGATGTGTGTGCCAAATTCATGAGGCATGTGTAAAAGCTTAGTGGACATCGGCATACAGCGTGGTCGCAGTCTCCACAGTAGTAGCACAAATTATCTTCATTACATCACTCTCTGTCTAGGCAAGTTGGGTGTGCCCTAGTTGCATGGGTTGGGGAGATCAGGTGGTTGTAGTGGCACTCCGTAACCTTAGAATCAGCTTACCTTGTCTCAGCATACCATCCTGCTTGATAGTGTGTAAGTAAGTACCGAGACAGTTGTGCGTCTCAGCAGGCCTTGACATTTCCCAGTTCAGACCTCCACAGAAGACTGCCTTCAGAATGGGTTCATTCCAGCTGCCAGTTTCATTATTGTCAGGTGCATGATCAAAGACAAGTGGGAACGGGAGACAAAGCTCTTATGGGTTCACATTTTCTTGTTTCCACACAGCTGTAGCCCAGAGATGTGTCTCTGCCGAAGATTAATGGAATAAAGCGTGTAATCTTGCCATGATCCATGGTGTTTGAGAATGAAAAAATGTAGAGAACATCAAATAAAAAACCTCTGCAGGTTGCAGCATCGCCTTTGTATTTTTTTGGCTGTGCTAAAGGTGGGAGTGTAAGCACGTGCTGCAGCACAGGTGTAACGGGTGCTGGCTAGAGCTGGGGTGGTCGTGGTGAACTTTTGAAGCCATGCTTCATGTGTCCATCTGCTGCAACCAGTCTGTAGCGAAGTATTCTGTCACATCTCTGCATGGCAAAGAGTTCAGTGGATGAAGTATGGAGATTAAAAGCTTGAATGAAGTATGCCAAGCAGTTGAATACAAAACACAGTCCAAGCTCATAAACACTGAACAGGCAGAGGTCAAATGATCAGATGGGCATCACAGCATAGATAAATCATACATGTGAAAATAGTTGCAGAGGCAAGGCAGGTAATCTGTAATGTGTCAACAAAACAGGGCATACACTAAAATGGCGAACAATCAAAAACGACTCGGTAAGGACTTTAAATAAAGACACAGAGCAATACTTCATAAAGAGCATGATGACACTGAGTTTTTTGATAGTGTCCCGTTAACCAGGTATAAGTGACCTCAGGTGTAATGAGAGCTTGTCATGCATAAGTCAGTAGTCCGGTGACTGTAAGCGGTGAAATGCATCCTGGGAAGTGTAGTGCGAGTCCTGTGTGTGAGGAGATGACGTTGCAGAATTTGCACAGTGACCCCTATTTATATTTCTATGTTTAACAGTTCATTGCTTGAAGAATTTTCACACAGAGAATAGCATCTTAATTATGAATATTAATGAGTAAATCTAGTAGGAACATTTGGGTTTCAGCTATTAAAAAGTTACAACAATTATTTATTAATTATTTAATAAAATTTATTTGCTATACACACTTAAATATACAAAATTACACAAATATACAATCTCCACACTTAAGAATAAAAACAGCTTGAAAAATGTATGATGTCTATTAAAATAATAAATTTAGCTGATAAAAATATTGTCATTTACACTGACCTTCTTTTCTCTTTTAGGATTTTTGGGTTTCCTGTCCACTACACAGACGTGTCCAACATGGGACGTGGTGCGAGACAGAAACTACTGGGTCGCTCATGGAGCGTGCCAGTCATCCGACATCTCTTTGCTCCTCTGAAGGACTACTTTGCGTGTGAATAACAGCCAAAGATTTGTTCATTCCACTCAGGCCAAAGTCACACTGGTGTAATACCTACAGTAGCAGGGCACCAAATGGCTTCACAAGGCACAGGGGAACTTGTGAGGCTTTGTTGTTTTTGTCTCTTTGCTTTGAGCCAGCATTTCTCATGTATGGTTTTAAAGGGCCTACTAAGGGTAGGACAAGAGGCTGTTTTACTAACTGGTCACCGTACACCCTCAAACTCAAAAAAAAAATTTTACACAAACGTACTTGATTTTTCAGGGATCTTGTTAATAATGTCTTAGTGATGCCTTTTCTACCTTGATGAATGCTGATGGACAGGTTTAAAGAGCTAATCTTGATAGACAAAGCTGACATTCTGGCAAAGATTACATTATATCTAAGTTCTAGTTATACAAAATATGTATACTGAAATCCCATTTCTTGTTCTGTAATGTATGTTTCATCAAAATATGCATTCCGATAGTTACCTAAAAGTCCCTTACACGGACTGTACTGTTTTGTTGTTTTTTTTAACAGTATAGTTGTTTTTCTGTTTGTTTGTCCTATTTCTCGTAGAAAGATGGAAGATTTAATTTCTCTAAAACTTTTATTGCTTCTCAAAGATATGAAACATTGATTATTTGCCAAAATGTCAGTGTTGTTTACTAAGAGAGTGGCTTACTTAAGAGCGTGAGGTATTTAAGCATGAAAAAAAGAAAAAAGGAATTCAGTGTGTCATGCCAAAGATCAAAACACACTGACGTAGTCTTAATTTCAAGTCACATCTTGATTCCTAACAGTTTTGACTTCCCAAAAAGGGAAAGGTTGCTGATTTTTTTTAAAAATATTTGTTATTGTTGTTTTTTGTGTAGTGACTGTGGACTGTGTGACCTTTTACAAAATTTGTAATGCATTCTTTGTACTACAGGTCTTTTTACTCAAAGAAATACTTGAAATGAGTGCATCAGTGCAAAAGCTAAACTGTGAGCCCATATAAATATTTTCAAACCTGTTTTTCTACAAAGAATTTTCAAATTATAACAAAGCTTTTCATAAATCTATGGGATTTTTTTTTCAACAAAAAATTTTATCAGATATTTTAGATTTCTTTTTTTTTTTTTACATTTATTACCAGTAATATAATAAGCATAAAAAGAACATGAAACATGGGCATCGCAAAGAAAAATACAAACTACCATAACTACAAATAACACACAGGGTACTCTTCTTATATGTTTACATTTCTAGCTAATATTTTTGGGCTTCACAAAGACATTCAGTGGAACTGTATTGTACAAGTGCCTTCATGAAAGATGAGGACTGATTTTGAACTCAAAAGTACCTAAGTTTCAATACTGCTGTTTCTGTTGTTTTGGGAAATCCATCATAATAAGTTGCATTTTTTGTGCTCTTTTCTTATAAGTTCCTTTTTTAAGTATCATTTTAAAATGTTTTTAACTTTATGGTGAGTTTTGAAGTACAGTACACCTTGGAACCTTTTTGATTGCTTTAAAATAGAAATTAATACTTAAGCTCTAGATACCATATATGTTCTTCAGAAAAAAAAAAACTACTGTCCAGAATAAAGCTTGAATAATATGATGTTAACCATGTTAAGATTTTAAGTTTTAGTATATCATGTAAGATAAAAGTTTATCACTTATATTTACATTACAAAATCACACCTTAAAACTTTTAATTACCCCAAAATTTAGGTCTGTGTAAAAAGAAAAAAAAAAAAAAAAAACCCCTACTGCTTACTTTTTGTACACCCATTTTGTAGACATGATATTATACTGTTTTAATATTTTATAAGTTCTAACATTTTATATAGTTGAATGTTTGTCGTTTGCTTGAACACATTAGCACTGAAGACTTACATATTAACAATACATTTTATACAAAGTCCATTTTGAAGCATTTTTTGGCAAGTACTCCATGACTTTATTTTTATACTTTTGTACTTTTATACACTTGTATACCTTTATTATTTTTTACGTTCATGACTATATGTAACAAAGTGTTGTTAGTAGCATTTACACCAATAAAGAAGATATGACCTTTACTGTGCTATACAGAAATGTGCTGCGTTTTTTCCCCCGGTGGTAATTCATTTGGAAGATGGAGAACCCCATCAGTGCATACAGATGTTAAAGGAGCCACCAATGATTTAAGTGTTAAAGGGTTACATTTACACCCAACAAAACAGAAGGCAAAATAGCTGTAGGAAGAACACCATGACAACTAATACTGTACACTTTCGAACAATACACATGACCACTCACCCAGGAACACCATGAAAAACTAGACTAAACTAGAAGTACAAAAAACATGTCTGCATATAGGATAAGGAACATCAATCACCTGAACAGATAACAGTGCTTAAAAGAGAATATTCTTAGATATGTGTACAGCAGCATGCTCAGATGGAGAAAGCTGTTATCTGTGGAACAAATTAAAAGAAAATGGGACACCTTAACCTTGCACAAACACTGAATACATCCAACCATGCTTTAATCGACCGCAGCATGCACTTACCAGAGCAAAGTACCTACACGGACTTCCCATGCATATGCAGGGCCCCTTCCATACTTGGTAAAATACTGGTGTGCGTCTTTCGATTTGACCTAGTAGGCAAACACTCTTATTTATTTGAAAATATTAATGACGTGGATGCATTCAGGCACCAAAGTCTTAGAAAAACAATCAAAGTGTCCTTTAAATTCAATTTATTAATTGAATTAACAGAAATTTTGAATTCCATGACAAATTTACTTTAAACTAAAACTAAACTGGGTACCTGAGTCCATTAATGTGATGGGAACACCAGGCACAGACCTTTCAGAGAGTATAGCAATACTGATGGAATGTTGGCCCATGACTGTTATCTCTCATATAGTTGAAGATATATGGAGACAAGGGGACATTTTTTATTATTTGAATAGTTTAAATTTGTAGACATATTCTGTATTGTTAAAAAGGTAAGTTCATCTCATAAAAT
>JAQMYF010000003.1:19308729-19323301 GCA_030014195.1 Neosilurus mollespiculum | reverse complement strand
GGGGGTTGTAGAGAAAAATATTTAGATTCCTCCCTAATTTAATTTTACTATGTAAAGCTGCTTTGTGACAATGTCAAAAAGCGCTATACAAATAAAACTGACTTGACTTGACTCTGTCTATGATGCCTGACCCACAGAACTGACGAAAAAAATCCAGTGGAGGTTTTTGAGAGAGAGGAATCCAGCGACGTGCAGCACGTTTTCCTTGAGAGCATAAACTCTATGAGCTGATGCAAATAGATTTTTTAAATCTATTCTTGGGCTAGAAGATAACTATATAATATATATAATAAAATACATAATTCAGTCATTTGCTGAACCGTGTTATTCTTTATTATGGTCGCAGGGAGTCTGGGGCCCATCTCAGCCGACTCTGCCACATCATTGCAGGGCCAACCATTCACACTCCAGACCATTGCTGTGAGGCAGAAGTGCTAACCACTATGCCACTGTGCTGCCCTTAATAAAATACAACTAAAAACAAAATGATAACATCAACGTTTCTTTATTTATTATAGTAATAGATCACACTTCACTTAACAGCCAGTTCAGGTCAGTCAGATTAGTCGGTGTAATGGGCTAGCATGTTCTTATAAATACATATTTGGACACAAAACACAACGATACCTTGAAGCTAAATGTTTACACCAGCGTGTCTAATGAATCGAAAGAGATATTGGCCTGGTCTGGCCCATTGGTAATCATTGGGTCAAAGTCCAGGTTCTGGCCTTGAAGTAGCACCAAGCAGGTATGATCAAGCCCCAGAAGTGTCTGTAGAAACAGTAATGGCCATGGCTCACCCCACTCGCTTGAGTTTGGCACGATAGTGGAAAAGCGATTTGTGTGGGGGGTTTTTTTGTTGTTGTTGTTGTTTGTTTGTTTTTTTAGTTCAGGGAAACATTAATGGTAATTAACTCACATTACCATAGTGTACATAAGTTGAAAAATACTGGTATATTTTTTGACATACATAATAGATGCAATGACTGAACAGATCTTAAAACTATTTTCTTATTGTGATTTAGACCAATCATCGCCTCTCAGAATGACAAACTGACCCTACAGGAATGCCTCGAACCTGGCCGCACTGCAAAGGTCTGACCTATGTAGTAAACAGTACTTAAAATCAATTAAAGAGGGTCACATAATGAAGGCTGGCTATTAAAAGGGTAAAATTTAGTTTAAGTGTTAGTGTAAACCTGTACAGTTTTGTTTTAGCAGTTTGGGGGAATTTTTGTATGATTTATATATCCCTTGGTTTTGGGGTTAATAAAGCAAATAAGTGAAACATTATAAGTGTGATAGCGTTACTGTCATTTGCTAAAGATGTCATGTGTTAATTAATCCTTATTTTTAGTATGACAAAGTGCGGACTATCACCACACGTTCAAACTCCCTCAAACAGGGACCCAATGACCAGCATTTCCCCGTCTTCATGAATGGAAAGGATGACAGTTTATGGGTCACCGAACTGGAGAAGTTAGTCACCTTTTTAAATGTTATGTATGTAATTATGGTGATTAAACCCAGGGTTTCACCACCTCTTCTCATACTTGTGTCAGGATTTTTGGATTTCCGAAGCATTACACAGATGTAAAGAACATGGGTCGCAGCCAGAGACAGAAGGTTTTGGGGAAATCCTGGAGTGTTCCGGTGATCAGGCATCTTTTTGCTCCACTGAAGGATTACTTTGCCTGTGATGAAGTCCCCCCCAAATGGTGAAAAAATTTAAAAGAATTGATTTATCTTTTACAATAAGATTTACTCTCAGGAATATTTCAAATAATTGCTTTTAAATGGAATGTTTGATCAATTCCTAATTGAGACATTATTTCAGTTTTTAGAATTGTACCAATTTTTTTATATTTAGATTTTTGTCAACACGTGGGTTTTAAAGAATGAAACAAACTGATGAGCATTTTTAATAAAATACTTTTTTAAATTAAATAAATTTTGTGTTCTTGTTTTGTGTACTTGTATATGTTCATTTGAAGTTGTAAAATGTATTTACTACAATTTCATCCATCCATTCATTAGCTGAACCACTAATCCTACTAGGGTTGGAAGGAAGCTGGAGCCTATCTCAGCCGTCTCTGGGCGAAGGCGGGGTGCACCCTGAACAGCTCGCTGGTCCATTGCATGCAACACACACGCAACCATTCACACTCACAACTAGGGGCAATTTGGAACACCATTTAGCCTAATATGCGTGTCTTTGGACTATCTTTTTGTTAGCGCTACAGTCTTACAAACCTTTCCCTTCACTCTTTCAGACACCCTTCTATCACAAATCCCTCCGGCCAGTTTTCTCCACCCATTCCACCTTGCCTGCATCCTCTCCTTCACTTCTCTACCAGCCAGATGACCCAAAGTATTTAAATTTATCTACATTCATCACCTCTACTCATACCTCCTGCACTCTCCCCTCTCCCTCCTTCTCATTCACCCACATGTCTTCCTCCTGCTGACTTTCATTCCTCTTCTCTCCAGTGTGTACCTCCACATCTCTAATATGTACACAATACAGGGCCAAAGCTGTAGGGACTTTTATTTTGAAATCAGTGCTCCAGTATCTCAAAGCAATAATTTTAAAATCGACGTGCTCTTCAATTATGAAACTATTACTTTATGAATATGACTCAATATTTATATTTTTGGTATTTATTGCCATATGCTCCTGTTTTATGCTGATTCTCAAGGGCTAGAACAGAGACTTTTATCTTTAAAGGAAGCAGAAGTTTGGGCGGTCACCGTAAAATTTTCCGGAAGTGAGTTGCTCTTCTGTTTATAGCCGGCTCCTGTTAGCTCTCTATTTAGTCTGTAAACAACATTGGTAAGAAATAACCTCAGTTGTTTGTTTATTTAACTACTGAACTGGTGTTAAATAATTGCCCGCTTCTTTAAAATGTGAGGCTTGTCAGTGTTGAGCTAGAAAGGTACTAGCATCAAGCTAACCTACAAAACTAGCCTCTAAGCTAACTCCTGCTAGGAAATACCTGTTAGTAGCTTACACAGTTACTTCACAAACATTATTAGTGATGATAGTAAGTGTGAATTATATATAGATATAGTTATATAAGTAAATTACTCGGTCCTTTTTTTGTTTGTTTTTGCTAACGGATGGGTCACTCGTTTAGCAATTTTGGCCTGTTTCCTGTCAAATCAGATTGTCCTTCTGTTGCGTGTATTTATATTAAAAACCTAAGGTTATTTTACTATCATTTGTAGAATGCAGTAAATTATAAGTAGCATGTTTTTAGCAGTGTAAATCGTCTTATATTAAAAAGTTCTATCTGCATTATCTACAGGTGACAGGGTCTCATAATTAGAGGTGGGCGATGTGGTCAAAATCTTCTATCACGGTATAAATAATTTTATATGAGGGTATCGGTATCACGCTGAAGTATTTTCCTTTTAGTTCAGTTAATGGCTTAAAATGATCATACAGTCTCCCGAGTGGTGAATCATGACTGTCATCCTGGAGACCGGAGGTTCGATTCAGGCCGAGGAGTCCATGAGAACTAGCGTAATGAGCTCTCGTCGGAGGGACGGCATGCTGTCACCTCCTTGTCACTTACAACGATCACCAGCCAATCATGGGTGTCTGTGCACTCATCCATGGTCATTCCGAGTGTGTTATGCCGTTCCTGCATGTGCAGAAATTTGCAAAGGTGCAGGTGGCAGCGTCATGTGTGATGAAGGGGGCATGTGCATGCTTACACCTCTCCTGGGGTTGGTGGCGGTTGAATGTGATAGCGAGGAAAAATGGGAACTGGATACGACTCAGTTAGGGGGTGAAATAGAGAAAAATCCAGAAAGAAAGATCATACGTTGCTTTCATCATGTTACATTTTTTTTTCGTGTATTTGGAAAAATTTATTTTAGCCTGCCACTCTCCATGTAAACATAGCAACTCAGTGTTGCTGTTTGTGTCTAGGCATTACATACGTGGAGTCAAGAGGACTGACCAACTCTCTGAACTCCAGCTTTACAATGGTATCAGGACCATGTCCTTACATATGTCTGTCGTTATGGTCTGTGTAATTTCCTTCCCTTGTTGAGATTTCTTGTCTCTGATAAAATACTGTTTATGGCATTTAATTAATCTCAAAACTAGCATAAGCGCTTTTTTTGCTGAGTGCACACAAACCTTCATTTCGCATGAGTGTTTTCATGTTGCACAAGCACCTTTTTTGCTCCGCACACATACAGAATGGGATCAGCGCATGCTCGATTTTCCAACTGCTTACACACACATCCTCGACATCTTCACCTTTAAGACTTGACAGTAATGTCAGTTCATTTCTGCCTTTTTGCAAACTCCACACTGGAACAGTGCCTGGGACTTGAATCCAAGACTTTCTTGTCTTGAGGCCGATGTGCTATCCACTTCGGCTCTTTGCCTCCCTTAGCTCCACATAATAAGGCGAATATCAATTTTCACTAGTGTTAAAGACCACATGAAATGCTCATGATAATAAAACTATAACAGTCTTTTAAGCTGTCAGTGAAGTTCTAAGAAACCTCTCAGCTTATTTCCAAGACTGAAATTATCTTCCACGCCAAGGTGTAGAGCCAGTCAGGGGATACAGAGTTAGAAATTGTCACATAACCAGTCTTTGTCACTTGATGGAAACAAGCCGGTTGTAGCTTTCACATATCAGCATGGTAAGTAAACCCGATAATAGAATTTTGCCCTAAAATTTTGAGACAGTTTACAGCAGCAGTGAAATTGAGTCAGACACCGATTCCCAAAGTATCAAAAACATGTTAGGGAGCGATGATAGTAATGTGGAAGACTCACTATCTGTCTCCTTATCATGCCACCGTGAACCAGGGTGATCTCAAGACTACGTGAGGCTTGTGCCCTGGGTTTTTAAGTTTAATATTAGAATATATTATTGGACATTATGTTTTTCAGCACATTAAGTCTTCAGGACATCACACTTTTTCCAGTTTCGTATGCCTTTTTTGTGTCACCCTGTATCTGTTGACTTGCGTCGTAGTCGTCACCATTACATGTAATCCTCAACTGCTTGCCAACTCATTTCAACCAAACTTTCTCAGAATCTTATGTACACCATACTATTGTGCCCCCTTGATTTAAGTCTGTTAAGTAGATTTTTTTTGGGGTTCCCATAGCAACACATGCATTTTGTCACTGCTCCATAAGCACAGCTCCTTTAGTGCTCTTTCCTGAGTTTGATCTGGAGTGAAATAAGGAAAGGTTAACCCTGTGTTTTCTTTTCAATGCCTTTTAATAGCTGATTTCTGCGCTCATCACCTGTCTTATTAGTTTAATTGTCCGTGTAACGAATTCATGCTCCATGTTGCCACTAATGTTCTATGATATTCTGTTCAGCAAAGGTTCTCTGCCTACCTGAGTTAGATTGTGTGTGTTTTATTATTCTGGAAGAGTCTGAGCCATGGTGTGTATGAACCTATATTTTTTGGGTTTGCCAATCAGCATCGAGCCAGCGACGGGTATGGACACGGGACCGCCGTCAAAGTCATGTTCCATTAGGTCGTATGGTTTACACATGTTAAAACAGTTTAAAAAAAAAAAAAAAAAAAAAGCTCTTTATTTACTCTTTAAGTTGCTGTAAGTCAAGAAGTCAAGCGTTTTAGCCGTTTTGGCGCTCTCTCTCTCTCTTTTTTTTTTTTTTTTTGGTAAAAATGACAACTCAGGTACTGCCATAGAGCTTATGATGTTTCCTCTAATCATTTTCCTTTTCAGGGCAAGAGACCTTGGATCTTCATTCATATTTGGGAGAAAATTTATAAGTGTATTTTTTTTTTAATTCTTAGATAGGTCATGTCTTGCCTCACCTGAAATATATTTTGTTTAGTAAACCAGACATGTTGTTTCGCACTGATTAAGATGAAGAAATAAAAAAGTTGAATCCAATCATGAAACCAGTATGGATCGAATTGAAGTGTCAGGACTTTATCATCCCCACTGTTTTATGCATGTCCCAGTACATTTACAGATTAATCAGGATTTTCTGACCAGTCAGGTTCTACCAAACAACAGCACTGTGTATATAAGTGAATGTGATATTCATGTCTAATAAGAAATATAACCTTTTTTCTTTTTTTTTGCTTTCATAAGATCGCTGAGTCCAGCAATGCAAACAATTAAGTGTGTAGTAGTTGGTGATGGTGCTGTGGGTAAAACCTGCCTTTTGATTTCATACACCACAAACAAGTTCCCGTCGGAGTACGTACCAACAGTAAGTATGTTAGATTTCTCTGAATAGTATTAAAAGTACTGTCATTTCCAATGCCATTTTTAAAACTAGTACAGTTTGAACATGTCTGAATGAAACCAGCAGAGGTCAGCTGTTTGCTCTGTTTTCCTTTTCAGGTGTTTGATAACTATGCTGTAACTGTAATGATTGGTGGTGAACCTTACACCCTGGGATTGTTTGATACCGCAGGTATGGTGTTGATTTTACCCTTTTCAAAAATGTAATCACTAAAAACTCATAAAAATTAAATTTTTTTAATAATATTATGGTAATATTTAATCCTTTTGAAGCACTTTCTAAAACATGTTGCCCGGTGTGGATGGCACAATGGTGGCAGTTTTAAATAATGACATCATTTGGTGCTGCTGATTCAGATTTGGACTTTAGGGTGTGATAATTGTAGAGGTGAACTTGAGCACTTTGAACAAAGGGAAAATTAAATTACCATTTTGCAGTCATTTTATTAAGTTAACTGTTTTATTAACCCACTGTTATCTGTAGGCACTTCATCCGTGATGGTACGTTTACGGTTCTAAATCCAGATGTTTTCTCTTTCCAGGTCAGGAAGACTATGATCGGTTGCGACCCCTGAGCTATCCCCAAACTGATGTCTTCTTAGTTTGTTTCTCTGTAGTTTCACCATCGTCCTTTGAAAATGTCAAAGAAAAAGTATGTTTCCTTTCAACCAAAACCACCTAACCCCCCCAACAGTTTTATGCCGACATTTTGCTAATAATCATTTCTTTCTTGCTTTTTTGCGTGCAGTGGGTGCCTGAGATCACTCATCACTGTCCAAAGACCCCATTCCTGTTGGTTGGAACTCAGATAGACTTGCGAGACGATCCCTCAACCACTGAGAAACTTGCCAAAAACAAGCAGAAGCCTATTACTCCAGAGACAGCCGAGAAACTCGCCAGAGATTTAAAAGCGGTGAAATATGTGGAATGTTCAGCTTTAACACAAGTGAGTGAAGTGTTGCATAAGAAGAGGATACGAGTGACATGAATAATAGTTTTGTGCAGATGTTATGACTGTTCAAATTAAAAAACCCACCACCACCAGATTCATGCTTGGGTGTTCAGCCTGGTGAGTCAGTTTGTGAAGACAAATCTTGTCATCTAAGAATCACTCTCAGACGGAAACACACTGCATTTTATGGTTCGGTTTAGCCTGTCACGATAAATTATTTGTCAGATAATATAGTTTCCTAGAAACAATAACGATTAATGATAGCACTGTCATTTTATTCAGAAATAATAATTTATAATGCTGAACATTTTTACATTATAATAAAGTACACACTTTCAAAAATCAATAAACATTTATTTCTTTAAAATGATAAAAGCTGTAATGTAAAACAAAAATATTTTAATACATAATGTTAATATTTACATCCCAAATAAATGGAAACAATTCCAAAAAATGGATACAACCAAAGCAGTTAAAGGCACTCTCAGGTTAGCTCTGTAAGGTAACAGCTTTCGGCATGGACCTGGACCAGTGTGTAGATGGACTTGGTGACAGTGTTTTCTAGCTTTCTCACTATCAGTAACTTTCCAATACTACACTACCGCAAGTCATTACTACACCAGCAATAAACACCTACTAACAGTCTTGCGGACGCGACATCATACTCAGAAATAATAGGAAGGGATTAATTTTTAATACTTTCTCAGGAATCTTTTCGACGCACTTGAAAGTAGCAGGTAGCAGTCATCTCATCAAAGCATTCTGTTCACTTTCGTACAAAGAAAAAAGTTTTATTGTGATCCTACTATTAACTGCTCATCTGAGTTGAAAATTCGCCGCTGTCCACATGGGTGTTGGTCACAGTGTTGAGAAAAGAAACTACGCTTCCTGCTAAACGGATGAACATGTCAAAATCAGACATGAGAAATTCTGCCCTGATGGTGCTTAACAAAAGTTTCAATTGATTTATTATTATTTAAAAAAAAATCTGTTTTGATGAAATTAATTACTCTGCTAAAGTGCCAAGAAATTTTCATACTAAATACATACATAAAATGAAATACTTCTATTTGTGTCTTTGCACTGATTGATGGTGCAGAGAGGCTTCACAGTAAATGTGTCCCAGCAGGTGCTGCACAAAAAAAATCATGATGGATAAATTATATGAGAAATAATACATCATGATTCAATATTTCAGTAATGCACAATATGACAAACTGCTAGCAAAACAGCAGGATTGCATTTAAAAAAAAAAAAAAAAAAGCTGTACAAAAATATTTTTTAATTTATTTAAAAAATTCACTGAATTTATAAAATTTTGAATAGTTCAGAGATTCATTGATAAAGTAAAAAATTCTAACATTGCGCTGCTTCCACTCAGTGTATTCTCTCTGAAAAGCATCATTTATTCACAGGAACTGTATCACCAGGTCACCCAGCACTAATGCAAGTTTTATTCAGATTCTCCTCAGTTCTTGATCAGACACTTAACTTGCTAACACATTTAATAATCTCTTCATTTGTAGAAAGGGCTCAAGAATGTGTTTGATGAGGCCATACTCGCTGCGCTGGAGCCGCCGGAGCACAGGAAGAAGCCAAGATGTGTTCTTTTATGAGTTGAACCTTGCCACAAGTCCTTTCAGGCAAAAACCATTTATGACTTTCCATCTAATTTTGAATTAGTTTTGGTTTTGAGAGTTGGTTTTGGCCTAAAGGACTACCTATAGCAAACATGCTACCACCCTTCTCCTATTTTGCCTTGAATTATTTCACCGCCTGAATTGAGCAAAATGAATAGAATAAGCATAAAGTAAGAGTAAGAAATTGTGTCACAAGGTTTATCTTAATTTGTATTATATTTAATTCGTATATTGTTCACAAATAGAAGTAATAAGAAACCCTTAAGGTTAAAGAAGACTTTTAAATTTTCACTTATTTATTCATTATCAATATTGTGACTATATTAACCTGGTTAGCATTGCTGAAGTAGATAAACACAAAATCATAAGGGAAATCCATAAATTTTACCTGTTGAAATGGTGTTATTTTGTACAAATGAACAAAGCCGTTTATATGTAAAATATTTAGCTTTCTTAGGTCTCCAGAAAACCTGGATAAACAGTGTTATTGTGTCTGATTACATTTAGAAAGCATCCTCATCTGTGACCGGGAGTCCATGGGGCTAATTGGCCGAGCTCACCTATGGCATACGCTCACTTCCCTGTCACTCTCAGCGAACACCAGTCAATCATGGGCGTCTGTGAGCTCATTCGTACGAGGGGGCGATAGAGCTTTTCCTGCGAGTGTGTTAAGCAGCCCCCAAAGACGCATGTGCAGCAGTTTGAAAAGAGGCGGGTAGCATTTCACGAAGAGGGCATGTGCATGCTTACACCCCTTCCTGGTTGGTGGTGGTCGTGTGATAGGGAAGGCAATACTTGATGGGTGGGAATTGGATACGACTAAATTAGGAAGAATCCAAAAAAAATAAATAAATGCATCCTGAAATGTTGAAGCTTGAACTGCCTGACCAGAGAAGTGGCTCAGTAGCTTAAAAATATAAGCAACTGGTTAACCAAAGCCTGTTTTGCTTCTTAAATTATTTATTTAATATCAATACAAAACCCAAGTTAAATTAGTTCCGCCACTGATACAGTTGTGTTCGCTTTCTCATGAAGTCTTATTGATCTTCATTACAAAAAAGTCAATAACTTGACAGTCACATGTGATTGAGAGAAAAGGTTCATTCCAATTTAACCAAAAAATAAATAAATATTAAAATCCATCAAGACACGCGATGCTTGCAGAGTAGATTGTACTTTATTTATGTCAACTAATCCTGACTTGAATCCAATACAACAGTACTCGTCCCAGATAAACTTCATTTTAAGTGTTTCTCCATCACGTGATGGGAAGAAGGAAAAAAAGAGTTTATCATAATTGTGTGTGAAGTTGGTCTTTTGCCGTTCAGATGCATTCTAGATTTTTTTTTAATATTTTTATATGAAATGTTTCATTTACAGAAAATTGACGTGAATATTACCTCAAAATAAACATGTTCAATGTTTAACATAAATGCTCATCTTTTTGTACTAAGTGTGTCACCGTCAAAGCAGAGTTATTGCTAACATTAAAGCCACAGCCACCTTTATTTAAAAAGTTTGCACATTTATTCACATTTTAAATTTGAACACAAGTTTTACATGTATAAATAAAAACTACAGGCACACTTTTTTGGGAGGTTCCACATTGTCTTGTGCTGAAAGTGCTTCTCTCTTTGGTGCTATTTTGTTGGTTCTATCTTCAAGAACCTTCTCTTCGGTTTCCACATGACCCTATAGTCAGCACAATTAAAAGTAAAATTTTATTCAGGAACAAAATTGCAATCACCGATAAGATACAGTAGCTTGCAAAAGTATTCATAACCCTTTGAAATTAGAAATTTTGTCACGTTACAACCACAAACAAATGTATTTTATTGGGATTTTATGTGATGGACCAACACAAACTGGTGCATAATTGGGAAAGGAAAATGATGCATGGTTTTCAAAATTTTTTCACAGATAAAAATCAGCCCCCCTGTACTCTAATACCCCGAAATAAAATCCAGTGTAACCAATAGCGCTGACTGATTATAAGTCACCACTTTATGTGTTGCCTGCTATGTGGTACACACATCGGGCCAAGTAGGACAAGCATTTGTTCTCCTGCATCGAGACTAAGGCTTTATTGCCACTGATTTCCTGAATTGATTCGATTTCGATTCACTAGGTCCTGATTCGATTCAATATTCACTGAGGGATATTTCAGCTACAGTACCTGTTCTGCTTGAATATGAAAGGAAGCCTTAAAGAACTAATGGCCGAAATTATACTTTCAGTTGAATTATTAATAAAAAACCTAACTAGGCACCATATTTACAATATTAAAGTTTACACTAAAAAGTGACCCCAAGCTTGTTTCCTGAAAATACTTTTTACTGACCAACACAATTGGTCTTTCAACATAATAAAGTGCAACATAGACTTAACAGACAGTTGAGTAACCAGATACAGTACAAGTGCTTTCTTGGTATATATATATATATATGAGGTGTTGGAAGCCATCATTCAACAACCCTGTACGGTCTTATGTGCTTACATATAAAAGTTGCAACAGCTTCCGTCATGTTTTGTGCACGCTGAGAATTGGATGGCAACTTAAACACAACTGCCTTCTCTAGTGGGGTTTGTTTTTGGGTCATGCACTTTAGTAGCATCTAGCAAGTGTGGATGATGCCTCGTCAAATGATTGCGACAAGATTTTACTGTTATTTTCTGCACCTATCCACTGATGGAATAATTATAGGACTCCAGAGACCAATGAGCTTTCTTCTCCAGTGAAACGGCGTCCACAGTTAGTTCACAATATCTGCAAACTGTACACTCACAAAGCTGTTGTCTCACGGTATCTCTACTGTGTAGTATAGAATATTTGTCTTCCTTGGCCCTGCCAACATGTGCACGCACAGAAGCACGGTCTAAATATAGTAACATCTGGCTTATGCCAATCAGTGCTATTGCCTTCAGAAGTCACCTAATTAGTAAATAGAATCCACCTGTGTGTAATATAATCTCAGTATAAATACAGCTCCTTCTGTGAAGGCCTCAGAGGTTTGTTAGAGAACATTAGTGAACAAACAGCATCATGAAGCCCAAGGAACACACGAGACAGGTCAGGTCTGGTCAGGGGTAAAGTTGTGGAGGAGGAACAAAAAAAATCCCAGTCTTTGAACATCTCACTGTTCAACCCGTCATCCGAAAATGAAAAGAGTATGGCACTACTGCAAACCTACCAAAACATGGCCGTCCAACTAAACTGACAGGCCGGACAAGGAGAGCATTAATCAGAGAGGCAGTCAAGAAACACATGGTGGAATCTGTCCACAGGACAACTATTAGTCGTGCACTCCACAAATCTGATCTTTATGGAAGACATAAGAAGTCCCATTTGCAGTTTGCCCCAAGCCATGTGGGGGACACTGCAAATATGTAGAAGTAGGTGCTCTGCTCAGATGAGACCAAAATGTAACTTTTTTGGCCTAAATGCAAAACACCAAGAAAATTAACACCAACGCACAGCTTCAACATAGCATCATGCTGTGGGGATGCTTTTCTTCTGCAGGGAAGTTGGTCAGAGTTGAGGGGAAGATGGATGGAGCCAAATACAGGGCAATCTTGGAAGAAAACCTGTTGGAGTCTGCAAAAGACTTGAGACTGGGGTGGAGGTCTTAAGCAGGACAACAACCCTAAAATATAGCTAAATATTTCCTTCCACTTCACAATTATGCACAATTTTGTGTTGGTCTATCACATAAAATGCCAGTAAAAATTATCGGGAAGAAAAATTAATTTTTTTTATTGGTGTCATGGCAGCCTTGAGGCTCCACTAAAACTCATCTCTACATACCAAAATGAACTTAAATCAGAATTATTTCTCTTGATACTTCAGACAGGTTTTTTTCTGTTAGAGGAATGGATTTACAGTGAATACTTTTTGCATCTCTATACACTTTACGTCATCACGGTCTCAGAGGCCGTACATTACAGGGTGAAGGATTATTATGCACCAGTTTTGCTATGAGTGAGTAAACAGACAGATCCTAATTGCAATGCCCATCTTAATTTCATTATATAAGCTTAATGGGCAGGTAAATAATCAACTAATTCTTACCTTGTTCTTTTGCATTGCATATTTCGCTGTCCATCTTTGTGCCTTCTCCAAATAAACTGCTTTGTTGTACTTAAATTCTGAGGACTGAAAGACAGGTTTGGGGGAAAAAAACAGTGGGTAAGGGTAAGAAAAACAGTGGATAAGAAGCAGAAAGTCAACAAAACTCACAATATCTGCCATTAACGGGTCATCAGGGTTCGGTTCTGCCATGAGAAGCTGTATGGAGGTCAGTACTGTGGAGATGTTGAGTGACGGCCTCCAGGCTCCCTATGGAGAGTAGTTTTAAATCTCTCAATCATCAAACGCAAGTCACATATTTAACATGTACCAACACATTTTCCTGCTATTCTGTATAACCACCTCTATCTTAGCTTTTGTGTATATTTTTCTTTTCACTGCATTAAGTCACCCTTTACAGTGATCATCTAGCATTTAGGTTTTGTCGAATAAATCCCTTGTTTTCTCCATTTAAATGAACATAAGGGGTGTGTCTATATTAGCAGTGTTTCTAAAGCTACTGTACTAAATAAATTCTATAACCGATCATTGTCACATCTTAATTTTCAATCAAATTACAGAAATTACAATAAATCGTATGATAAAAGAAGAATAAAAGTGCACCATAAAATCTTTAGTTTATTCTGGAAAGAGGGACTAACATGAGAATAATTTTTACCAAATTATGCTTCAGATCATGATTCGTCCTAGGATTTTCAAATGTAGATTTTAATTTTAATTACTTACTTTGGGTGGCAATTTGAGGACATCAAGACAAATACGTCCTGCGTTATCAATATTGGGATGGTAGATGGGCGTCAGGAAGCGCATTTTGGGAGGTTCAAATGGATACCTTCAAACAATACGGTACACACTAAGCAGTTAGGATTTGATTAGATTCGACTTAACTTTGTTATTGAAAACACAAGTACTTTACAATAAAATTAAATTTATAATAATATAAAGTGCAAATAAATAAATGTAAAGTGAAGGAAAAAAAAAAACACTTTTTTTAAAACCACAAACTGAAGATCTCTCTCTCACACGTATTTAAAAAGGCCTCACCTGTCAGGTACCTTGATTTCCAACGTAAACAGCCCACGATCATATGGAGTGTTGGTACCTCCAATAATTTCTGCAAGCAGGCAGTAATAGCACCACTGCTCAGTTATTTTGTTACAGTTGTTACATAAAAAAAGTCAAACTGATCCATCCACATTGCACCTGAACTAATACTCTTGCAAATATAAGCAATTAGTATCTCCTACATACAAACGGCACAATCCAATTGGTTTGCTATTTAGGAGTTAAAAGCCATTATTATTCCTTCAAAAGATTTTCTCATTTCTGATAATTGCCCGAGCTCTCACGAGAAGCAGGCATACGCTCACCTCCCTGTTGCTGACACCGATCACCAGCCAATCATAGGTGTCTCTGAGCTCATTTGTACAAAGGGCGGAGAGTGCTTCTCTCTGAATATAATATATATCAAGTTTCAAGTTTATTTGTCATATACAGGTAACAATGAAACATCACTACCGGCCGAAGAAAGAAGAGCTGCTGTCTCGTTGCTTTTGTGATCACACTCACGTGATGTGACCAGCTCAGATCCTCAGTGATGTTGATCCCCAGGAACCTGAAGCAAC
>JAQMYF010000003.1:19257020-19269276 GCA_030014195.1 Neosilurus mollespiculum | reverse complement strand
TTTCCTCCCACAGTCCAAAAACATGCACAGTAGGCTAATTGGCTGTTCCAAATCACCCATAGGTGTGAGTGTGAATGATTGTGTGACTGATGACCCTGCGCTGGCCTGGCGAGCTGTCCAGGGTGTACCCCGCCCTCGCCCAGAGTCGGCTGAGATGGGCGCCAGCCTCCCCCCGACCCTAAGTAGGAATAAGCGGTTCAGAAGATGAATGAATGAATGAATGAATATTTCTTCATTTTCTTTTTGCAGGATGTCTCTCTATCCTTCTCTAGAGGACCTGAAGGTGGACAAGGTCATGAAGGTAATTAAGTGCTATAAAAGGGTTTTTTAAATGAAATATTTTTGAATTTATAAACGTTATAATACTAGTGTTATGAGGAAATGGCTAGGCAGATAGGGTCGATTGCTCGTGGTTTAACTGATGTTGTTTTATTTCCTTTGTCCGCTTCTAATCTGGCTGTTTCAGCAGGATAACAAAAAAATTACACACGCATTAACATGGAACTTTCAGAATGTCTCAATATGCTTAAAGGACTGATCATGTTTCATTTCTGGCTTCACCCAAAATCAATAGTGTTATTTTAGGTCAGTGTATCCAGCTATGTATTTTTTAGTGTAGCTGACTACTTTTGCAGTGCTTGCTGGATTCATCAGAATTTTGTTGAAGCTGTGAAAAGACGCAGGTACTCGGTGCTAGTCGATAGCCTCAGCTTGTTGCCTCTCAGCACCTCTTTTGCTCTACCTTTTATTTTGGAATTAAACTCAAACTTACCTCTGGCTTGTATGCGTGGTTTTTGTCACATTCTTCATGGACCGTTTGTTTGTCTGTTTGTTTGTTTGTTTATTTATTTATTTATTGAAACATTGTACTGCGCCATTGTACTCTGTGAAAAGTGGGATGTTCCAGATGAAGAAGAAACAGAGAAACACCGAGGTGTTTGCATTAGAAAGCACTGTGTTTTTTTTCTGTTTGTTCATGTAAACAAATAGATGCCTGTGTGATGTATGTAATTATAACGTAGGGTCATGTTCAGATGTACCTAGTTTAATTTTATAAGTTTACTAGTTTATATGTGATTGTTAGTTTAATATCTGTATACTGTTATTTTTACCATTATTTTGCTTCATATGAGCTGACACGTCCATGTCCTATTCTCGCAATTTTGCACACTCATGAGCGTACAACGTACTTTAAACAGCAGCCATTTCAAACATGCTAAAGCAAACTATTAAATGAATTTTAGCAGTAAACGTAAGTAAAAACCACTCGATAATGAAAATTGACATATTTTCAAAGTAACAGTAGAGTGAAAGGATTTCACTTTAAAGAAAGTAAGAACTGAAAGATGATCTCTTCTCTGTGCTGTGTTTGAATTCATATGTTTTATGTAAATGAATATCTTCTCTGTCAGGCACAGGCCCAGTTTGCCCAGTCCACCTCCTCCGCTCCAGCCATCTCTGATGGGACATATCAGCCTGCCATGCAAAACCTGCCAAACTCAAGTAAGTCAGTAGCCCCCTCCTTTTTTCAGAGCTACTGAATGCATACTTGCCATTGTTTTTGTTATCCCTCCCCCTTTTCTTCTCTTTCCTTTCTTGTGCCTGAAATCGTATTATGAGGGCTGAATGAGGGACTAATATGAGAAACCCAGAATCGTTGTGTGGAGGTTGTGCTATAATGGATTAAAGATACATACTTTTTGCTTTCAATTTCTTCTTTTCCCTCCTTCTCCCTCTTTTCGAGTCAAGTATTCCACTAAAGTTACTTACATCCAGGTGTAAAAATCTTGCGGAGACCAAGGGAATGTGTGAGTAAGGGTGGGGTGGGGGGGTGTTGTTTCAGGGAGAAGGGACTTTTTTATCTTTTCTCTCTCTCTCTCTCTCTCTCTCTCTCTCTCTCTCTCTCTCAGAACTGAGCCACCAGGGACTGTGGACCTTTTGTTTATTCTAAGCTGAAGTAACTCAGTGTAGTCAGGGAGACTTCATTGGCAGCTCTGTGTATGAAGGACAGAGGAGAAAGGGTGTTTTTTTGTTGTTTTTTTTTCCCTTTTTAAGATTAGTGTAGCTACTGCTCTACTAGGGAAGGAGGGGGATGATGCATTTTCTTTTATGCCCCTCGGTGGATGAGATTTCCTTTTTCAGCATTCGTAATAACACTGTGTGCTCCACTCATCAGTTTCTCCCATGTGACCGAAGATGTTAATGATTCATTGAGTGCTTTGAATGTTTTGGTCAGGTCCTTTTATAAAGCTGATAAAGGCTCGAGGCTTAATGTCAGACCGCTACACTGTTCGAATCGAAATGAATTCATGACTGATTTTAGCTCCTGATCAAGAAATACACTTTTTCTTTGCATATTTGCACTAAGAAATTTGGACATTTGTGACTTATCATAAACAAGCTTTACAGAATGCACAATCCTCTTACTGTGTATTTCTAAACACTGAAGTGAAAGTAACAAGAAATTACTGCAGTTTCTTTTAATTCACAGGCAATGTGGCACAACCGATTCATCAAATCATGTGTAGCATTTGTTTTTCCTGTAGTGCCAGATCACTAATATCACAAACATGTTTCTTTCTTCTACAGCCATAACCTTAAATCCACTGAGAGGTAAAATAAATAAAATAGTGATCATCTGTCATGGGGTGGCATATATTAAGCAGAAAGTGAACAGTCTGTTCTCGAATGTGATGTATTGGAAGCAGGAAAAATGGGCTAGTGTAAAGATCTTAGTGACTTTGATTAGGGCTACGTTATCATGGCTAGCTGGCCGAGTCAGAACATACTTAAAACCGCAGGTCTGATTGGGTGTTCCTGACGTTTACTCAAAAACGTACAAGGAAGGACAAATGGTGAACCAGGAACAGGCACCTCAGGCACACTAAACACAACATGGATTGCTGAAACAGTTCATGCTAGCTACGATAGAAAGGACAAGTGCGTTGCAGATTGCTGCGTAGCTGGAGACCACTCGGAGTGTACATGCCTGACCCCTCTTCACCGCTGAAAATCCCTTCAGTGGGCACGTGAGTATCAGAACTGGACCAGGAATCAATGGAAGAAGGTGGACTGGTCTGATGAACCACATTTACTTTTACATCATATGGACAGCTGGGTGCACGTGCTTCACTTTTAAGGGGATTAAATGAGGATGAAATAACAGGATGAAGAAGGCAAGCCAGCGGAAGCAGTGTGATGTTCCGGGCAGTGTTCTGCTGGGAAACCTTGGGTTCTAGAATTTATGTGGATGTTACTTTGATACATTCTATATACCTGAACATTACTGCAGACCAAGTTCACCTCTATATGGCAGCCGTGTTCCCTAACCTCTCGGCTACCTCATTAAGCAGGATAATGCACCCTGCCTTACTGCAAACACTGTTCAGGAATGGTTTCAGGAAACTGGCCATCAAATGTCCCATTTGTGGTATGTTCTGGACAAACAAGTCCTTAGCATGGAGGCTTCACCTTCAGCTTACAGGAATTAAAGGCTGTACTGTGAACTGCTTGGTGCTAGATATCGCAGCGTATCCCAGCTGATTTTGGACCTATTTCAGGATGTCTGTGGGTCAGTTTTTAATGTCGTTGTCTTTATAAGATTTGTTGCTTTTGTTAAATAGTCCTGGATACTGAGACACGAAATAATCGAGAGTCTCTGCCACCTCTCAGCCATCAGCTGTTAACTGTCAGGTTTAAGTGTGACGTTTCAAGAAGCAGCGTCCCGATTGGTTGAAGGTTTTTTTTTCATGGATGAAACGCTGGAAAAATCAACCCTGAGGAGAAAAAAATCTTTGATGTGAAAGTGTTCATTCATGGGATAGTTCAATTATTCGTTAAAATTATTGTCGCGTTATTAATCGCCCGGAAAAAATGGCATGAAAAGGCCTGAAGTGTGGCGGAATCATGAAGATTGTGAAATAATTATAACGACCATGAAAAAATGTTGGAATTTTAGATATCAGAACTAAAAAAAAAATTTAAAAGCAAAACCTTTATTTAAAAAATAGAATAAAATAAATGCATTACCTAATTATTTAATTAATTTATTTAAGAGACACTAAAAGCTGATAGGGTGGTGTAGTGGTTAGTATGTCTGCGTTTTAACAAGAAGGTTATGAGTTCGAGTCATGGTGAGGACGCTTCGCTGTGGGGTTTGCGTGCTCTCCCTGTGCTTGCGTGGGTTTCATTCAGGCACTCCAGGTTTCCTCCTACAGTGTTAAGACATGCACATTTGACTAGTTGGGTGTTCCAGATTGTCCCAAGGTGTGACCTATGTGTGTGTGTGAATGGTTGTGTGTGTTGGTCCTGCAATGGACTGGCGAGCTGTTCAGAGTCGGCTTCAGCCTTCCCGCAGCCCCAGTAGGATAAAGTGGTTTAAATGAATGACTGAATGGATTAATTAATAAGTTAAAACTGTTTTGATGTGAGGAAAAACAATGTGAGTCTCATGCCTTCCTTTGTCTTTATTTCTCTGATTCTTCTAGCTTTGTACCCAAACCTGGAGGAGCTAGGAGAGTACATGGGACTCTGTCTCACCAGCGATGAGGTGCAAAAGAACCTGGCTCTCATCCCAGCTGCAGATAATGTATGTTGGTTTTGGGGATTTGGGGGATATTTCTATTCAGAAGGTTGTTTAATATTTATGGAGTCCTGAGTGTCAGCGCATCATAAGATATTAACTTTTAGGGGTTTTTTGTTTTGTTTTTTTGTTTGTTTGTTTTAAATGCATGTGTTTTGAGGGCAGCACGGTGGTGCATTGACTAGCATGTCCACCTCAAGCAAGAAGGTCCTGGGTTCAAGTCCCGGGCTCGGGCGTTTCTCCCTGTGCTTGTATGGGTTTATTCGGGGTACTCCGGTTTTCTCTCACAGTCAAAAGACATGAACATTAGTCTAACTGGCTGTTCCAGGTGTGAATGTGAGTGTAAATGGTTGTGTGTGTGTGTGTGTGTGTGTGTGTTGCCCTGCAGTTATCAGGCGAGCTGTTCAGGGTGTACCCCGCCTTCACCCAGTGTTGGCTGAGATAGGCTCCAGCCTTCCCGCGACCCTAACTGGAATAAGCGACTTAGCCAATGAGTGAGAATGAATGTGTGTTTTTGAAAAAAATCAGAGTGTTTCATTTTCCACATTTTAAATCTAAACCTCTTTGTGTTGTAATGTTTTTCACTTCATCTTATTGATCTCATGTAGGGGGAGTAAACATGCTACAGTGTGAGAGATAAACCACCACCTCAGCAAATGTTTTGCATTAATGTGTTCCTGGAAGTGGAGGACAGGAATAACTTGGGGTTAAGAGGTATAACTGGATGTTCTGTTTCGTCAAGCACTATATGCAAAATACGAGTTACTGCAAAGGGGGGGAAACCCATCCAGTCCTTCTGTGAGCAAATATGTGTATAATACATACGAGTATATACTGTGTTATACAGGGCCAGACGGGGGTGTAGTGGTTAGCACATCCACCTCACAGCAAAAGGTCCTGGGTTTAAGTCCTGGGCTCGGTGAGGGTGTTTCTGTGTGGAGTTTGCATGTTCTCCCCATGCTAGCGGGTTTCCTCCAGGTACTTCACTTTCCTTCGACTGTCTAAAGACATATACATTAGGCTAGTTGGGTGTTTTTGTGTGAGTGTGAATGGTTGTATGTGTTTTGCCCTGCGATAGACTGGTGAGCTGTTTTGCGCTTTGCACAGTGTTGGCTAAGATAGGCACCTGCTGCCCTCTGATCCTAGCAGTATGATCAAGCATTTCAGCAAATGAGTAACTTTTGTTGGTACAAGTTAATCGGCCTATTCGATCTATAACCTGCTATAGATCCACTTAACTGTGCATGAAAATGTACTTACTCTCTCCCTTTTACTTTCTCTCTGCAGCAGCTCGCAGTGCCATCAGGTCTAGGAGGAATGGTGCGCCCAGTGACAGGCGCTGACATGGGCATCAGGAGAGCGGAAATTCGCCCAGGCCTGAGGGAGATCATCCTCTGCAAGGACCAGGATGGCAAGGTTGGCCTGCGGCTACGAGAAATTGACAATGTGAGTAAATCACATATTTATTAGCATGCTGTGACCCTGTGGAAAAAGAGGCACAACAGTTAGGGATTAAATGCAAATCTTAGACCAGTGAGTAGAGACGGTTCTGTAATTATGACCAGTAGGATGTGGCTTCAAATCCTAAAACTGCCAGCGTGTGAATACTGGGCACTGGAGCAGATATTTTTGACACCATGGGCATTCTTATTGTTGTGCTGTAATAAGTTCCATCAGGGAACTGCGCGTTCATTTATCTCCGTGAGACGAGTGCTGAATGTGAAAATTAAAAAAGAAAGAAACAAATAAATAGAATTAAAATCTGTTGATGAGACTAGTGGGCTCCATACCTGTGATCCTTCACTTGAGGTAAAGCTGTCCTTCCAACAGGAGTTACAGGGTTTGTATATTGAATTCTAGCTTTGAACTACCTGTTTTCCCCCCTCTAGGGCGTGTTTATTCAGCTGGTGCAGGCAAATTCGCCTGCCTCTCTGGCTGGCCTGCGTTTTGGAGACCAGGTGCTGCAGATCAACGGGCAGAACTGTGCTGGCTGGAGCACCGACAAAGCCCACAAAGCTCTGAAGGCAGCAGCCGAACAGCGTATTGAGCTTGTGGTCCGCGATAGGTCAGTTCCAGTCGCTAAAACTCACTCACTCACTTGATCATCTGCAGAACTGCTTAACCCTATCAGGGTAGCGAGAGGCTGAAGCCTATCTCAGCCAATACTGGGAGAAGGCAGGGTACACCCTGAACAGCTTGCCAGAGAAGTGCAGGGCCAGCACACACACAACCATTTACACTCACACCTAGGGGCAATATGTAATAGCCAATTAGCCTAGTGTGCATGCTACTGTGGGTGCTACATGGACTGTGGGTGGAAACCGGAGTACCTGGAGGAAATCCGCACAAGCACGTGGAGAACATGCATGGGACTCACCAGGGACCCGACCCCAGGACTTTTTTTGGTGTGAAGCGGACGTGCTAACCACTACTCCACACTACTTACAAAACATGACCCAAGGTTTTGTTTTTATATATTGATAAACAGTGATTCAATAAATTAATAAGAGGAGCACTCAGAGTGCCATGTACCTCTGCCATGTAGCATGTCTCTCTGTTTGTTCCTTGCTCGCTGTCTCTCTCGTTTTTTTCTTTACTGTCTTTCTCGATGACATGGAGGGTCTGTCTTTGTTCTTCACTTTCCATATCCCTTGCATTCTGTGTTATACCAGGTCTGCGTGCATGCTGTGCACTTAAACCAGTGCCAACCATGGCAGAGCTGCAGCAAGGTGCTGCATATGAGAAATTTTTTGGCCCTTGATTTTTGACCTTTGACCTAGACCAGTGGTACCAAACGCATTTCAGCAATAAAATTGTAGGTCATGGAGGGCTAGTTAATCCTTTTCTTTTCTGACAATGCTTCATAGCAGCAAGCTAGCGTTCAATCTTTCTTGAGTCACGAATGACTAGCTGTTTACTGAAAATAGGTTGCTGCCACCTAGTGGATGGTTGATGGAGCCATTACGTTTCACTGTAAAGTTCGATGCTCAAAACCAGCTCAAAACTGGTTCTGCCAAGACGTGTTCCTTGGCAAGAACAATTCTGTAAAATTCCTGCTTTTACAGTGCGGACATGATAATTGAACTTGAAGTGAACCTACTGAACGCACATTCTAAAAGTGTGTTAACATGCAGGAAGGTTTATTAGTCTTTATTATAAAGGTGACAGCCATGATAAACGCCACGGACGAAAGTGCACTCACACCAGACAAATTCATCATGCAAG
Source organism: Neosilurus mollespiculum (assembly GCA_030014195.1). Taxonomy (NCBI): domain Eukaryota; kingdom Metazoa; phylum Chordata; class Actinopteri; order Siluriformes; family Plotosidae; genus Neosilurus; species Neosilurus mollespiculum. The sequence goes on along the minus strand of JAQMYF010000003.1, from coordinate 19,261,469 downwards.
GAGGAAAACAGCAGCACTTCAGATATGTCCTGACATGTGGTTACCTAGATTAGTATATAGGCTGTTGAGGTACGACGACTTATAACGGTATGAGTAGATCTTATGAATTATGATGGCCATATTTGGATGTCTATTAGATCTAACAAGCGATATGGGTTATAAAGTAGATATGTTACCGTTTACTACTGGTTCCATTCACTTTTCAATTAGGGTAGGAGTCACATGGGTTTGGTAGTCAAGTGTCCACATATTTTTGATCATGTGATTTATGCTCTTGTGTTGCGCAACAGCAAACTTTTTTTGGCTGCTTTGCACATGTTGCAGTCTTGCCTTTCTCTTATTTTCTGCTTTTTATACAAAGGAGATGAAACTAACACAGGAGCACCGTCTGCTGTTGCTATGATGCCCTCCCATAAATGCAGTGTTTCGGGTTCCAGAGCTGATCTCTCCGCAGCCAGTCGAATTAAATATGGACAGTGTCATAGTAGTATACACTCATTAAGCATGTTATTAGGAGCACATGTACAACTAATTATCCATGCAGTTTAGTGGCACACTGGCGTAGTGGTTCGCACGCCCTCCTCTAAGCAAGAAGGTCCAGGAGTTTAAGCCCCAGGCCAGGCGAGGGTGATTCTCTGTGGAGTTTGTATGTTCCCCCCATGCCTGCTTGGGTTTCCTCCGGGTGCTTGTTTCCTCCCAATATCCAAAGACATGCACGTTAGGCTATTTGGATATTTTCGAATGCCTTTAGGTGTGAGTTGAATTGTGAATGGTTGTGTGTCTGTGCTGGTCCTTCGATGGTCTGTCGAGCTGTTCAGGGTGTACACCACCTCTGCCCAGAGTCAGCTATGATCAACTTCCCAACACTTACAAAGGATGATGCAGCTCAGGAAATGAAATTAATTATGAGGTCAATTACAGCCAATAAAATTCAGTATTGTGGCAACTCTGGCTCCACCCTGTGGACATGTCTGTGTTGTCTGGCATTGTGGCAGCTCTGGCTCCACCCTGTGGATACCTTTGTTTGTCTGGCATGATGTTAATTACATAACTGATGTGAAAAGAGAATTTAATACAAGTTGTGTACAGTATCCCTGTTGATGCAGAGATCTACCATTTCGTACAGAGTTTGTTCTTTTGGCTGATATTTTTCTTGGTGATTTTGTTCGCAGGCCCTTTCAGCGTACAATCACCATGCACAAGGACAGCTCTGGCCATGTTGGCTTCATCTTTAAATCTGGCCGTATCACTTCTCTGGTGAAGGATGGTTCTGCTGCCCGCAATGGTCTTCTCACTGAACACTACATTTGTGAGATCAATGGCCAAAATGTTATTGGACTCAAGGTACCCCAGCATTACAGATTTTTTTAATCATTAGCCAAGTATATTTGCTTTTATTTATTTAATTGGATGTCCTTTATCTTCTTTCAGTACTTGGATGAAAACCTGATAATGTTTTAGGTCAAACTCCGAAGGGTTCACAAACTTTCAAGCACCCCCCCCCCCCTTTTTTTTTTTATAACTGGCAGCTAAAATAAACCCGAAGCACTTAAAAATAGAATTCTCCTTCTTCAAATGCATAGTCTACAAGTATTATATGGATAATTTTTCTGAACTGATCTACTGTGTGAATCGTTCTGGATTCATATTGATTGATTCATGCCATTTTTACTGCCTTGTCAGATTTTACATATTTATTTTGTTATTATTATAATTTTTTAAAATCAAATATAAATATTTTTTTAAATAATTTGTACATTTTGTGTATTTTACCAAGAGCTCGGTTTCAGCAGTACTGGATCACTCATGTTATTGTATCTACAGGATCCTCAAATTAAAGACATCCTGACCACGTCTCCCACTACCATGACCATCACCGTTATGCCCAAGATCATCTATGAGCATATGATTAAAAGGTGAGATCACTAATACAGTAGTACTTCTTTAAGCTTTATTAATAGTTCAATTATGCACCTTTTTGATGAAAATAAATGACCACCTTTTTAGAACAGTTAAGTGGTAGTTTTGGTTGTAGAAGGAAAGAAAGGAAGGAGTATTAACTGAACCTGAAACACTAAACTGGGCGGCACGGTGACATAGTGGTTAGCATGTCTGCCTCACAACAATAACGTCCTGGGTCCGAGTCCCGGGCTTGGTGAGGATGTTTCGGTGTGGAGTTTGCATGTTCTCCCCACATTTGCGTGGGTTTTCACCGGGTACTCCGGTTTTCTCCCACTGTCCAAAAACATGCACAGTAGGCTAATTGGCTGTTTCAAATCACCCCTAGATGTGATTGTGAATGGATGAGTCTGTTTTGCCCAATGATGGTTTAGCAAGATGCCCCCTTCACCCAGTGTCAGCTGAGCTAGGCTCCAGCCTCCCTGTGTCCCTAATAGTAGGATTAAATGGCTTGGTGAGTGAATGACTAAGTGGATGTTGAGTGAGTGGGAGGGTGGGGTTGAGTGGGAGGGTGGGGTTGAGTGGGAGGGTGGGATTGAGTGAATGGGTGGGGTTGAGTGAATGGGTGGGGTTGAGTGGGAGGGTGGGGTTGAGTGAGTGAGTGGGTGGGTGGGATTGAGTGAGTGAGTGGGTGGGTGAAGTTGAGTTGTTGAGTGAGTGGGAGGGTGGGGTTGAGTGAGTGAGGAGTTGAGTGGGTGGGAGGGTGGGGTTGAGTGGGGGGTGGGGTGGGGTGAGTGAGTGGGGTGGGGTGGGGTGAGTGGGTATTTGTGATTAGAAATTCATTATTAACCTGTAAAAGTAAAGAAATGTTAAATGCTAATTCCTTTATGCTTGTTGCAGGATGTCTAGTGGCCTGCTGAGGTCAGCAATGGATCACTCGGTGCCTGAGGTTTGAGCCTTTCACACACCTCAGCCCTTTCCAGGACATCTGCAATCTCTGTCAGGCCCCTCTAGCACATTGCTGGTCTGTGCTAGAATTAATCCTTCCTTCAATCATTTCCACGTAGGGCCGATATAACAAGAAATTTGCCTTTTTCTACTTTAGATGTTCTTGTATATCTATTTTTTTCTATCTCCTTTGTTACTGTTGCATTGTTTAATTGTATTTTATATGTAACAAAAATAATCCATCACATATCCCTGAATATTACCAGCTTTGAGTTTTATTGGTTCTTTTATCATTATTTTTTTAACTTGCACCTTCTGATTAGTTAGTGGATTAAGAAAAACAAAGAATAGGTTTATTCCTGAGCTTCCGCAGACAGATGGGGATTGTGAGCACAGAGGTCTGAACTCTAAAACTTTGATAAATCACCCACTATGCACAGGTTTTATCCGTCTCGCTGAGAAAGAGCTTATCATTCAAACCTATGTGCCAAGAAGAACTTTAACTTCCAGACCTTACCTGTTGATTTAGTTACACATGTGCACGCGCACACACACACACACACACACACACACACACACACACACACACACACACACACACACTTTAGTTGCTGTATTGTATAAGTCATTGATGACGCTTTCTGCCGTTATGTAAATTCTATGACAGTTCCAGTGTATTCATATCTGGCCTCTACATACTTGTAATAAAATCAAATAAATAATTATAGTGCTATAAATTTGTGTTGTGTTTTGTTTGTTTTTTTATTAATATTAGTGGAGCTCCATACTTAAGAGAAATTGGTATAGCATCGATATAATGTGTCCACGTGGGAACCCTGTGGTGATGTTTCTCATGCCGGTATATAATAATGGGAATGAGTGTCTGAGTGATGATAATCTTTCCCTCCAAACTGTTACTTGTTTCAAGTAAATTAAGTTTTAAGTAATTAAAATACTTTTTTAATAAAAGAAAATATTTTTTTTAAAAACGTAAACAAAATTCTACATGCCATATGCAGTAGGTATTTTTATTTTTTTTAAACTGGCAAAATATACTATTACTGCCATGCCAGCGCATTACTCATTTGAACAGAAAGGCTTTTAACCCAATCACATTGAGGAAGCGCATGACGTTTCTGTGGATAACGTGCTTACGGAAGGGAACTTTCGTGACCCTGTGGTGATATTGGGTTTCCATTAAAGAAATCTTGTCAATTAGCGTAACACTTTCAGAAAATATCAAAACTTTGGGGAAGGTGCGGTCATAACATGCATCATCGATGGCATCATCAAAACGAATTCACATTGAAACCTTTTGCCAGGAGGTCATTTTTTTTCAGGGCTCCGCTTTTTTGCAGTGCCTAAATCTTTATATTATTTTTTCTTTGACTGGAATAAAACCCTCCCTTAAAACCTGATGTGATTTGAATGTGCTGATTTTAGTGAGTTAGTTTGCAGATGACTGATGGGGTAAGATGAGAAATCCATGTATTAAACAGAATATTAAAATACACAGGTGGCGTAGAGGGCAGTGGTGGCCTGGTGGTAAGGTGCTGGATTACTGATCCCAAGGTCGGGGGTTCAAGCCCCACTATCGACGGG
>JAQMYF010000003.1:19222400-19247400 GCA_030014195.1 Neosilurus mollespiculum | reverse complement strand
TCAGGACTAGAGCTGTGATGCTTAGAATTTAAATAATGACAAAGGTTCAGTGCTCATCTTGCCTCCTGACCTGGCATCAACTCCTTTAACGCTCCACAGTCTCTACCAGTCTGATCTTTAGTCAGCACGGTGAACAGCTTGAGGATCCACTCGGGCACCCAAGGTTTGATTTCATATATCTATGCCTCCTGGTCCCCCTCCACCTGCAGGGTAATGGCGCAGACCACCCCCTCTGCGCAGGGAGTGCAAGGCTACAGTACAGCAACCACGCAGCAATGCCCCAATGTGGTACATGGGCTGGCCTCTGCACCGTGAGCCCCGACACAACCATGCCACTGTGGGTACCACTGGCACTGCCACAGCCAAGAGATCCACTAAGAAATGGCGGCTCCAGTAGCTCTTTACAGGCACACTGCAGTCAGAACCATTTGTGTTGGCTGCTGCTTCATCTTTGTCTTCTTCAATATCCTCATCCACCTCTACAACAGTGACTCCACTGATGTCAGTCGGCTGGATGGTTTGGGTAATGGGCTCTCTGTTCTCCTCCCCCAGTGGTGGTGTCATTGGCATGACACAGGACGCAGAATCAGGGCTTGGATGGGGTGGATCTTGAATAGAAGAATTTATTGCAGGATTTGCCTCTGGCATAGCTGTTGCAGTAGGTGAAACAGAAAAAGAATCATCAACTACAGCCATTTTCTCAGCAGACTCAGCTGCAGCAGGTACTTTATTAAATGGTTCCACTGCAGCAAATGGCATGGACCCTAGACCTAGAGCTGACTCAGTGAAGACAGTCTCTGGGAAAACAGCTTTCCCACCAGCTGTGGCTGTGATGACAGAGTCTGTAGTTACTGAGTCCAGTTCGTCACCCTCATCTGACAGCCAGGAGGTGGGGCTGCAGGCCTGAGAGCGGAAAGTACGAACCTCAGCAATAGTATCCAAGTCAGAGCCAAAAGTAGCCCCATGGACTGGAGCTGAGGCTGGTCCAGATTCATATTCGGTCTGAATTGCTTGTTCGCGTAGGTGGTGCAGGTACAGGTGGTGATGTGACAGGCAAGGGTGACTAATGCTTGTGGGTACCTCTACTCCAGCAGTTCTTCCCAGGCTGCAGCGCAGTGGCAACATCCGTGTCTCTCCACAGCATAGTGCCTCATAGGTAACTGACTGTGGCAGGCGTGAGCAAGCACTCAGCAACGATGCCGTTTCCTCTGACAGGCATGCAGCCTCTAGCAGCAGCTCAGCCCGTGTGGCTCCACCCCGTTCAATCTCCCCACAGCATACAAACCCACTGTCCTGAGTACCCTCAGCTGACAAGCAGCATGCCACATCCAATCCACTGACATTTTCATTGCGTTCAGCTGGTGCCAGTTCACTCAGTTTCGTGTAGGTAGAGCTGCGGGTTAGTGAACGGGCCGGTGAGCCTTCACAGGATCCCACCGACCCCTCACCAACCAACGGCCCTGCCCCCACTGCCCCACCCCCAGCTGGAGCCTCCGCAACTTTTGCCACTCCAGCTTGCGCCAGCTCCATACTCTGTAAAAGGGTCTCCAACTTGTGGTTTTGGACATTGATATCTTGGAAGCACTTCTGCACACCAGAGTCTGCCTCACCCAGGTTGGAGTGTACAACATCAATGACCTGCTTCAGCTGCTGAATCTCACGGCGTGCCTCCTTCAAGGCCAATTGGGCCTCAACACGATGGCACTCCTCCTCAATCCAGTCCTCCTGCATCCGGGACAACTGAGTCCGCAACTCATCTATCTCTGTGTCTCTGAGTAGAAGACATGAGAGAGAAACAAAAAAGTCAACTTTATTTGTCTACAACATTTATTTATTGTTATTTAAAGGGGCCCATTTACTTACCAGGCATATTAAATAAATTAAGTGTTATATTTGAAATAAAATGGAATCTACCACAATGTCTTTCTAAAACTATTTGATTACTCTTGTACATGAGTGTCAATGACCCCACCACTGGGCAATAATGATATCAGTAGTTGCACTGCCAAGTTATCGTGCATGAGGAAAATTGTTCCTTGGGTCACGTGGCCATGCTATTGTTATTGTAAACAGACGTAAAAGGAAAACAAGATGCAAAACAGGTAAATAAGTGATACTAAACCCGTAAGCTGGGGTTCACCAGGAAACCTTTAAATTCAACCAAAATGAACTGATACTGGCAGATAAAATACATTACTACTATTTAGTAGTGAATGGGTACCTTTAACCTAAATGTCATAAATACAGGAAGACAAAATGTTTTAGTGTAGTTGAAAACAGCTAAAGGTGGTGCAGATCTTCTGTAACTTATTTATAACTGTAGACATCACAGCTAAACGTATCATTATATGATTACTAGCTGACAAATCCATAATGGAATAAAACAGGCTACCTAGTTTGTATTTTAGAGTGTATTATAAATGTCCTTTTGTCCTATGCTATTTTTGCAAGTTTAGAATACAATATGTATGGTTATAAGTATATACTGCAGAATGAAAAGTCACACAACCCGCCCCGTCTGATTTGCTGTTATGTCTCTTGTATCACGATTGCCAGCAATAAAAATAAACCCAGATTATTATAAATAATAAAACTAAAATCCAACAAATAGAGGCTCATACACCTCCGCTCAGACGTGCACAAAATAAAAAACAAAATCCAACCCAGGTAGGTAGACAAACTTTTGTTTGCCAAAACACAAAACATGAACAGGAGCACGGAACATGAACTCATTAAACGTATAAGTAAACTAAGAAGACAGGTGATACAAATGAAGGCAGAGATCAGCGAATGAAAGGAGGTGAACTGAAAACTCAGTATTAACCTTTCCTGCTTTCGCTTCATTTATTTCCACTTATTTCCTGAAGTTGATGCTAACTCCGGGGTTACCCCCGCCCCTCACCCCACAGACAGCAGTAGAAAAGCAAAACACAGATACTTCTTGATGATGAGGAGCTGCAGGATTTATTAATAAGCAACCTGTACTCTACATTCAATACCACTACACTTTCTTTCTTTCTGCTTCAAATACAGTGCTAGCATCACTATTTCCCTTGCGTAATGACACCCTCACCACTCACATGCTCAATGACAAGCTGCTATTTTTTAAAGGAGCTGTGTTACTCTTGTATCACCAGCCTCGGATGCCTATCAGTAAGGTTATCTATCAGGAACTCCACTTTTAGGCAGTGACTTGATCTGTATATAATGGTTTATTTTTCCATTTTACAGCATGAAGTGATTACACCACTTGCTCCAAGTGATCTTGACAAATTTTGAGTCAGCCACCATCTGGCCACAGAAAGAATGTTTTTTTAAAGAATCTGCACTATTTTCCTCCTAGATGGATCATTGGATCTATGTCAGATTAGGTACACATGATTGTAAGATATTACTGATTTTAAACAGTAATTGGGGGCAGTAGGGAGCAGCCATAGCCTAAAGGTTAGAGAAGCGGCTTTGGAACCAAAAGATCGCTGGTTCCATTCCCGAACCAGCAGGAAAAATGTGTGGCGGTGGGGGAGTGAGCTGCACCTTCCCTTCCTCCACCTTCATGGCTAAAGTGCCCTTGAGGGTAAGGCACCTAACCCCCAACTGCTCTCCAGGCACCCCCAATATGTGTGGCAGCCCACTGCTCCGAGTGTGTGTGTGCTCACTGTTTATATGTGTGGCTCACTTTAGATGGATTAAATGCAGAGGCAATAATTTCCCCTGCGGGATTAAGTATACAGTATAGCAAAACAAAAATAAATAAATAAATAAAAATCAAACTGTGAAGGGGTTTTTAATATATTACATGGCCTTGTATTAAGTACAATCAATTTCTACCACAATCAATTTATCTTGCCACACAAATAGACCATGCCTCATTTTGCATGTATTACAAGATACAATGCAAACTTCACAGGTTACTGTGTATGATAGTAGCCAAGACGTCTATAGTATCACCACCATCTGGCAACAGATACAAAGGCATTTTATCCATTTTAGATATATTAAATGTTGACAATGGCTGCACGGTGGCATAGTGGTTAGTACGTTCGCCTCCCAGCAGGAAGGCATGGGTTTGATTCCCAGGCTCAGGCATTTCTGTGTGGAGTGTGCATGTTCTCCCCATGGTTGTGTGGGTTTCCTCCGGGTACTTCCGTTTCCTCCCACAATCCAAAAAGATGTACATTAGGCTAACTGACTGTTTCAAATCACCCCTAGGTGTGAGTGTGAATGGTTGTGTGTGTGTTGGCCCTGCCTGATGGCCTGGTGAGCTGTTCAGGGTGTACTCTGCCCTCACCCAGAGTCGACTGGGCGCCGGCCTCACCACAACCCTAATTAGGAATAAGTGGCTAAGAAAATGAATGAATGAATTAATAATTGTTATCAACTGTCTCAAATAACATAACTGAAAAGAGTAACATAAGTGACATGGCCAAATTTTGGAGTTATACTGTAGTGTCTCTCTGGTCATGAGGATAATACTATAGTATACCATTACTATACTTTTATACCAAATAACTGTAGCAAATCTGACATGTAAAAACCTAAACCGTCAACAATTATTAATTAATTTATTCATTTTCTTAGCCGCTTAAACCTTATTAGGGTCGCAGAATGGCTGGTGCCTGTCTCACCAAATGCAAGGTACACTCTGAACAGCTTGCCAGGCCATCACAGTGCCAACACACATACAACCATTCACATTCACACCTAGAGGCGATCTGAAACTACTAATCGGCCTACTGTGCATGTTTTGGGACTGTAAGAAAAAAAACGGAGTACACATGCAAGGGAGAACATGCAAACTCCACACAGAAACTGAGCCGAGCCTGGGAATCAAACCCAGGCCTTCTTGCTGTGAGGCAAACATGCTAACCACTGCACCACCGTGCGGCCATTTATTATCATTGTTATTATTATTATTTTTATTTATTTATTTATTTATTTGTTTGTTGCAGCTAGGCATGCCCACATCTTAAGAAGTTTATGAAAAGATCACTGTAGGTCAAGTTTCAAGGTCAGCAAAATAGCAACCAATTATTTATGATGCTTAGGTAGTGGTTGGTGCGATTCTACCATTGGCATCAGGGGCCTCTAGTTTATTTTATATTTTAGCTTCAACATTTTAGCTCAGTAACTTAAATAAGTAATGCTGGTGATGTTAACACTGCTTTCAAAACTGTATTTCAAAATAATAAAGCAATTCATTGTGGATATATCTTGTCAGAAAAACTTACTTTAATCCTTTGATATTATAGAAAAAACCTGGAGACAAATTTAAGATATACTATATATTGGAATAACTGTGAGAGATGTGTGGAGCTGTTTGGTTGAACTGCCAGTTAACGGGTTAAATCTGCCAAAAAGAGTAAACTTATTTGTAAGATTTAGTGATAAGAGACTCTGGTTACAGAACAGAGTTTCCTGGCAGTTGTGTGAATCTGTACTATTGTGTCATTGGTAGTGAAGCTTCACGTAGGGATTTTACCTGTCCTGGAGTCGTTCAACGGTCTCTTTGAGCCGTGCCCTCAGATGTCTGATGCATACCTCTTTCTGCTGCAGAGGGGTCAGGTACTGCTCAGGAGGAGGTGGCTTAATACCATGGTTATCTGTGCAGGACGTGTACTTCATATGGCGCCTGGGGAACAGGAGTACGGTGGAAAGGTGTTAGTTAGGCCATTTTCTTTCTATGTGAGGATCCAGGCACATACCATGAAACCATAATATTGGGATGGACTGATATCATGCCATCAATTTCTCATGTGTATCCAACCTGGGGGTGGGGCTGCAATCACTCCCTTTGCATGATCCTGAATTACTGCTGCTGCTGAGAGACGCATTGCCATAGGGATCACGGTTACTGACGGGTGCTGGACTCCGTCTACAGCACAGGCAAAAATAAAATATAAATAAAAAATACTTGTTCATAATAAACATATAATAGTAGTGGTCAGAAGTTTACATACACTCATCACGGACATAATTGAGGCAGCGAAGCAATCTCAAACCAGGACATGTCAACCACATGCTTATTAATAAATCCAAAAATTACTGCTCAAAGTGAACCTTAAAAAATCCTAAATAAATTTAACTTGTGGACTAAGTTCTTGTTTTAAAGATTTATCTTATACAATTATTCGGTAACAGAAAAAGAACACGTCAAAGAAATAACCGAAGGCCCAATATTGCTTAGACATGACATGATATTCATGTCCGTGATGAATGCATATACCTTTGACGGCAACGGTATATTATTTTACAGAACATTACAACAGAACATGCCCCTCAAAACATCACTAACATGCCACAACACAGGGCGAGTAATTCGACAGGGATAAGCATCTCCTAAGAAATGGGAAACACAAAATTCTAAAATAAAAGGGAAATGATACAAGTTGATTTATGGGCTATGATTTAGCAGACAACACCAAGAAAGAAAAAATAGTTCATGATATGAATGTAGATAATGATTGCAAACTGAAATTAGCCTCAAGCCTGATGGCAAAAACCGAGCAGTCCAGTCAGTTATATAGGGAGTCGTATTACTGATAACTTCCTGGATATGTGGAAATATATAGAAATTCATACAGGATCAAATGAGGAGAATAAATTCATGCCAGTGGAGTCCAGAGAGAGTAAAATAACACAAGAAAGAGAACATGGAAAGTAGGTTGAAATAGTAAGAGTGGGCAATTGATGGTTAATGCTCTGACCGACAGTGGCGCTCCGGAGACTTGGGTGTCAAAAATCCACGGCTCTGCCTCATAGAGACCATAATGCCTGCCTCCATGGGGGTGTAGTCTAGCTCTATAAACCTGCAATAGTCAAAACTGACCCACATACAAAAACACACCATTACTCCTGGGACTATACATAACCGGATATACACCTGAAAAGTGGTGGGATGCCAGCCTTGCCATTTATTTGGATTTATTAACTTTCCCAGCCCCTATTTTCCTTCAAGAAAAGTACACACCAAAAGTTTACTTAAAGAGCTTGATGAACAGCTGAAGCCAAAAACTCTTACAACCTTTACCAACAGACCACAAAATACTTCTCTACTCAAGCAATGTAAACTAAATAAATAAATAAACAAATATTTTTTTTAACTGAAATTATATATATATATATATATATATACACACACACACACAACACACACACACACACACACACAGTATGTATGTATGTATGTATGTATGTATGTATATATGTTTACGCACACAATTAAATAAATAAATAAACAAACAAATAAATAAAACAATAAATAAATAAATAAAATGTATGTATTTAAAAAAATTATAATAGATAATAGCTACTGTATATTATGGAGCCAGTAAAAATTTGGGTCAGTCCATTGTAACTAAGGTATTACTGCTTAACTTAAATTATTTAAAAAAATAAATAAATGACTAAAACAAGTGAAAAACCAACCATAAATCATCCTTAGGATCATTTCTAAACATAAATAGAAAATAAAAGTTACAGCCTCATTTTCAGTGAACCCAGGTTTAGGTGTGGCTTAATATGCAGAAATAAATTTGGGTAAAAACAACTGAATCTAGACATTATTGGTTAAATTTCAAAATTAAATATCTAGAAAACTATTTGGAGTGCAGCTCTAAGTTCCGGCATGGTTGCATTTCTTAGATAGGGGTATTAACATTAATAATACATTTTTTTGGAGAAAATCCATGTCATGAATTAAAAGACACTGGATGAGTTGGCATGGAATGACCCATTTGTGTGCCACTAACTGGGCTGGATTGAATTATTTTTCTGTCTTTGAACCTGTGGTTGTACTAACTGCTAAAAAAACCCAAAACAAAAGAAGATTGTAATCTACAAAAGTAGATTATGTTATATTTATACCATGTTATACTGTAACAAAAGACATCTGAAAACGGCTGTGGTGAGTGGATGATATCTCAGAATGTCCCACAAGCCGAACCTTGGAGTGGAGGGGCTAAAACAGTAAGAGGTAATGTTGTCTGTTGCAGATGTGCTGATTTCACAGATTGGCTGAATGGATAATTAAATGAAGGACCAGGTGTTTGATGTTTCAAAAAAGTAGCCAATGTTCTTAGGAACCTTGCCACAATGACATGAATGAACATTATTGTTTAAACCTTATATTATACCCACAGCTTATAGCCTTAACCTGTGCTCACATGATACCGATCATGATTCTGATTTGCCCCGATCATATTAAGATCAGAGAACTGTACACATCAGAAAACATCAGAGGACATTGTAGAATTTTAGGGAAAATTTCAGGGAAGAGAGAAATATTTTGGGTGTGAGGAAAAGTTTTGGCATTTTGACATTGGTAACATCGGTTCACACCAGTAGTGATGGGTGTAATATGGGTCTAGAATTTTGAAAAAAAAAAAAAAAGGGGCTACACCGGGAGACATTCTGGTCACATAAAATGTGGGAGACACAACGGAACAACATTGGTACAAATTGTACAATCAGGCGGAACAAGATCAGCTGAAACATCAGAATAACATCGGAATATAATCAGCTCAAATTCAGATCAGGATGGGTATCGCGTGAGCGCACCTCAAGCCTTATGGTGAGGTCACATTATACCAATCCTTCATTGTCACGCTAGACAAACCTACAAACAGTGGATTGAGGGAAGCTTAAAGCATAAATACTTTACTTTTATGATAATGCTTTATCTATTCACTCAGGGGAATGAAATCCTCAGGTTTTACATGAATGTAAGTAATATCCATATACAGGTTGAAAGACTTGGAACTCATGCTAGACACTGACTCAAGGGTCCTATAGAAAGCTATGTATTGCATGTTTACTCAACTTACCCAACTAAGGAATTACTAACATGAGCTGCAGGATAAGTTGAATATACATCAAGAAAAAAGAATGACAAAAACAACAACAGCAACACCTACTGTATCAGTGGGGATCGAGATTCCGGTGTTTTTAATGGCAAAAGCTCAATAAGCCACAGAGTAGCTTCATCTCCCAACCAGAATGATTATAGAACAGCAAGAAACCTTTCGATAAGCAAGGTCCTATTTAGAATACATGCCTTTTTCTGCAGCCTACTTCTTCTAAGGCTGTGAGGATGGTTATGGGAAGGATATGAGGGTACAGCCAAAGATGCAAAAAGAAGTGATGAAGCTGAAGCAAAGAAATGTGGTCACAAGACACCTAGTATCATTATTGATCACAGAGCGAGAAAGAGAGAGAAGGAGAGAGAGAGACAACAGAGTCGGAGGAGACTAGGGCACGTCCATCATACTATACTTTATAAGATGGAGTGACTCAAGTGCAGTGCTAACGATGCTGTGTGGTGAAAGAGATGCTATATTTAGTCGTGCATTCACAGAGCAAATAAAGAAATTAGAACTTATAGTTCTAATATGTAAATGATATACTTTCATTGGGAATTCTCATATTTTGGGAGAAATTCAGTATCTCTATCACACAGATAAAAGTTAAAAGTCTATAACTGGGACTAGTATAGAAAGGGAAACCAGCATTGTTAGAAAGTTTTGAGTGTGAAAGGTGAAATAGCAAGGTTAAATAGACATATATTTATTCAGTATACAGCAAAATGAGTAACTCTGATTTCGCTTAATGAGGTAGATAAAGTTCTGTACGCCGTTCTGACTCATCAGCAGTTAGCGGTAATGATAACACCTTTTTTGTCTTTGTTTTAAATTTAAAGATTTTGTGAATGAAATTCTTCAGTGAGATGGCTGTTATGTGTAACCTTAAAGTTTCATCGTAATGTCTCTTGAAAAAGTATAAAAAATTGCATTGAATCATGGTTGTTTTGCGCAGTGTCTGTGTGCTATGTAGTTGATATATTGATAAATATTGTTTCAATTCAGCTCTTCCTGGTCTCTAAAGTCGGGGGTTGTGTTCCATTATGAACTGTAACTGTAGGCTATATTGTCCTCATACACAGTTTTGACAGATAAAAGTGTGCAAAGTCAAAGTTATTTCCAAGCAGAGGCCTGGCGGAGGCACAAGTTTACAGTCAGACTGTTGGCCATCTATGGAATGTATATGTTCACCAGAGTGTGTGTGTACACAACATCATCGGGCCGGCCAGGCCAGCCAAATACAGGTTTCCAAACCCTCTCTATACCAGTCCAAAGGTTAAAAGCAACAGCTACAGACACCACAGCCACATGGGTGCAAACTCCCATCAAATGAGTGGAAGCCATGTGTCGGACCAATCCTTAACCAGTCCCTAACCACTTTATTTACAAGCTTTGGGCTAAGAGTGGTGGGAATTACAACTTTTACTCAAAGTTTAAAAATAGATTTTAATTTTTATCACCTTAATCTTTAATAAAACAAACGGATAAACTACGAATGGAAGTGATAGCTACGTTTAAGCCTGGAGTTCACAAGCATCTGGACAGTGTCACAATTTTTGTAAATTTGTCTCTGTACACAACCACAATGGTTTGGAATAAAGCAATCAACATGTGATTAAAGTGTAAACTTTTATCTTTAATTCAAAGGATTTAACAAAACATTTAGCTTTAACCATTTAGCCATTACACCCATTTTTATACAGAATCCCTCCATTTTCAGAGGCTCAAAAGTAATATGAAAATCAAGGTTTAATATAAGGATTGTGTTTTATACTTGAATGAAAGTCCTCTGCACCAAGTGACTGCCTGAAATCTGTAACCCATGGATGCTGAGTTTCCTCCCTTGAGATGCTTTGATAGGTCTTGACTGCAACCACCTTCAGTTGCCGCTTATTTATGGGACTTTCAGCCTTCTGTTTTGTCTTCAGTAATTGAAAAGCATGCTCTCTTGGTTTGAGGTCAGGTGACTGGCTGACATTAAAGAATATCCCATGTTTTTTTGCTTTGGGAATCTCTTGGTTTACTTTCCCAGTATGTGTTAGGTCATTATTCTTCTGCACTGTAAAGTGCTGTCCTATCAGTTTTACAGCATTTGGCTGAATCTGAACAGATTACACAACTCAAAATTCATCCTGCTTCAATAATCACCATTATCTTCAATAAACACCATTAACCTCTACCATGTTTGACAGATGATGTAGTATGCTTGGCTGGTATCTCACTGAACTTACGATTGATTGACAAAAGAGATGAATGGCCAATCGTCTAATTCAGCTCTTGGTCTCGATTTAGTCTGAAATTATTCTCTAAGTCGGAATCAGTATCCCCATTTGCTAATTAGTTGCTCACCTCAATCTCATTTGCCTTCAGATCTTGAACATGTTCAAAACCCTGGTGGCAAATGAATCACTGCTTAATTTCCCTAACTTGTCTCTAACTATTTTCTAACTAGTCTTTTTACCTGCCAAGTCTACTCACTGGACATCTTGTGTGCACAGTGCACCGACACTTTACATACGTATTACTTATTAAATTTATTTTATATATATTGTTATATTTTATATTTTATTTTATTTCATATTTTATTTAATATTTTTATTTTATATTTTACATTTTTATATTTATATTCGACCTTTAACTATGTCCTTCAAACAGTTATAGTTATAGTTACTGTTACTGTTATTGTTATTTTTCTTCTCGATATTGATAGTTTTTATTCTTCAAATTTTAGGACAGTCATAACAAGCATTTCACTACATATTGTACTGTGTATGATTTTGTACGTGACAAATAAATTTGAATTTGAATTTGAATTTTCAGTAGATCGCTACCAAGTCGTCCCCAGTCTTAGTTTCAGCCGCCTCCTAAACATTACAGGTGGCTCCTTGGCAAATTGTAAGCAACCAGTTGGAGAATCAGAAGACTAGGTAGAGATTAAATTCAGACTGATTTTAAACTGTCTAAGGACTTTTTAGAGAATGCCATCATCTCCCCTAAGATGTGCTGACTGTGTTTGTGTGATAGCACTGTTTGTATAGTAGTCATGTGAAAGTCTTTCAGTATATCAGTGTGAAAATGTTACATCCCGTGCGTTTCTGCTCCCCTATTCCCTGCCTGCGTGTTTGTGCTATACTACATGGCTATGGACGTTTATTTATTAGAACATTTAAGGCCATCGAAATTAGATTTTTGACCGCCCTTCCGCGTGTAAGTTTGGCACCTCCACATGCTGTGAACAGCGCTATCGAGGTTGCTTCTTAGATTCAGAATGAGGTTGTATTGGCGGAGTGTTTACACACATGTACAAATGCATGGCCGCTTTTCAATCGGACACTGTACCTAGTTTGAAACCAACATGTATATTTTGATAGGCTGTTTAGATTTGAGCCTGAGGTTGTTAGTGAGATGCATTCAAGTCACATACTACATGTTCTCCTGTTCTTACATGCTGTTGTATTCTGTTCAGATTTTACCTGATAGTGAAAAGGGATGATACATCGGTCCAGTTCCCATATAAAAAAACTGCTGAATTTCAGGGCATTGTGTAATCCTGTTCTTAATTATGTTTTGATAAGATTCTATTTTCAATTAATGAAGATAAATATATTAGTTTGATAAATCTCTTTGTGTAAGAACTGGCACGTTGTTGAAGGTTGACCAAAATCCCTCACGCTGGTCAATGATGATAGATGAAAGTAGATCAAAAACCCTCCTCACTTTTCCTAAAGTGGCTGACGAGAAACTAGAAATATAATTTCACTGGCCTAATTATCATTTCATCTTGTTACTTGTGAAATCTTATTGAATTCTGAGGATGAGAAAGTGGTGAATTATATCCTGATATTTGACAGTGTGTTCTCTGTTTAGATGGGAATTAATTACATCCAGTGCACGCAGTGCCTCTGAGACAACTTGCAATGATGGCACCGTCTGATTCATTAATCAATTTCCATTTAATCAGGTTATACCAGTGTCAATTTTCTTTACCTCCACCACTACTCAGGAGGTTGTCATGTTTACACCAGTGTCTGTTTTTTGACTGTTAGCAGGATTACACAAAAACTACTCAAACGATTTTTAACAAACTTGGTGGAGGGATGGGGTATAGGCTTGGCAAGAACCTGTAACATTTTAAAGCAGATCCAGGAATCTTTTAAAGACTTTTTAACAAGCATTTTTTAAAACATTTTTTTTTTCTGTTAGCAGGTTTACACAAAAACTACCGATCTGATTTTCATCAAACTTGATGGAGGGGTGGGGCTTGGAGAAAATGCCCCATAACATTTCAGAGGTGATCCATGCACGAGATCATGATGAAAAAACAAATCCCCCCCAAAAAATCACAAACTTTATTTAACATGGTGCAAAATGGTCATTCAATGACCACTAGGAGATATTTTATTATACCTATGCCAAGTTATAATAATCCATTTGTGCATGACAGAGATACCTTACAGTCTATGAGCGTCCTCTCCTCACTTCTTCTCGACAGGATAAACGCTCTTATGTTGGTGAACTTTTTAAAAAAGCTTCTTCAAAATGAAACTTTCAAAATCAAAAGAGATAGTCTGGGTCAATGGCATATTCACTGCTAAATAGGCACCAGAACAAAAATGTCTCCCTTGCCTATTTGGTCCCTGGAGTGATTTAAGGAATGGTTTTAGATTGGACCTGGCTTCATGGGTGGATTGCAGTTTTCTAGAACTACTGACAGTGCTCTCTACTATAGCCATGCCCTATATAGGGTATTGATTCTGAGGCTCACGGAGGCGGTGCAGAGGGAGAGGACAGTATTTGGTGCAAGCGCCATTTGGGCTGCAGGGCCTTCAGAGGATTGAATCTGAGGAGAGAGACAAGAAAGAGAGGCAGAGAGCTGGGTTCCACCTGAAACATGGTAGTTGCTGCTTCTAATAATAGTTATTTTATTAGCTGATGTTGACTCTAGTTTTACTGCTACAAATACTTTCAAACAAACACTCTTATCTGCTAAAGTTTTACCATCACTTTTGTAGGTATAAGTATATAGATGTTGAAACATCCATTTATTATTTGTCTGGGATTCAGAGGAGGCTGGAGCCAATCCCAGCTGACTTTGGGCAAGAAGCAGGGCACACCTTCAACATGTTGCCATTTTACTTCTGGGCTAACACAGACACAAATGACCATTCCCACCAATGGGCGATTTAGAGTAGGCAATCGACCTAATGTGCCTGTCTTTGGGAGGAGAATCGGAGTACCTGAAGAAAACCCACACAAGCATGGGGAGAGCATGCAAACTTCACACAGAATCGTCCATGGCCGTGATTCGAACCTTGAACCTTCTCACAGGGTGGGAGCAATGCTGACCACTGAGCCACTGTGCCCAAATAATTGAAGACACCTTAGTGAATCTGGACGATCTAATCAGTCATGCCATGTTATTTTCTGCACCGCTTAATCATTTATTAGAGCTGCAGGTAAGACCATCCCACCTGACTCTACACTCTACAGCGTGAACAGCTCACCAGACCAATGCAGGGACAACACACACACACACACACACACACACACACACACACACACACACACACCCCTGGGAGCAATTTGAAATACCCAATTTGCCTAATGTGCATATCTTAGGAGAGTGAGAGGAATCCAGAGTACCCAGAGGAAGAGGGGGTGAACATGCAAACTCCACACAGCAACGCCCTCGCTGGGCATGGGGCTACATCACCATGCTGCCCTAGTATAATCACTCATCACTCACTCATTTGCCAAACCGCTTAATCCTACTAGGGTCACAGGGAAGCTGGTGCCTATCTCAGCCAACACTGGGCGAAGGCGGGGTGCACCCTGAACAGGTCGCCAGACCATCGCAGGGCACTAATATGATCAGTAATTCCGATAATGTACCTAATACAAGAAGCAATTATTATGATTATTACTATGTATGTTGGCGTTA
The DNA here is from genome assembly GCA_030014195.1 of Neosilurus mollespiculum. Lineage (NCBI taxonomy): Eukaryota > Metazoa > Chordata > Actinopteri > Siluriformes > Plotosidae > Neosilurus > Neosilurus mollespiculum. Next base: position 19,232,604 of record JAQMYF010000003.1, on the reverse strand, counting down.
CTTAGCAATGCAACTGCATGTGAAAAAGAGATCAAGAGTAAAAAGATAGTTAACAACAAAGCTTTATAAAAAATAGAGCTGGCATAGATAAGCAGAAAGCAAGAGACTGAAAGAGACTTGTTATCTTTTTGTGCAGCATTTCTAAAACATTGGAATATATAAAACTGGAAACAACCCAAATCTTTACTGCAAACATTAAAAAACATTTTTATGGCATGACATACCAATATCCTGACCCCAAATTCTGTATCTACATTTACAAACTAGAGATGGATGTAATAATAATAAGAAGAAGAAGAAGAAGAAGAAAAAGAAGAAGAAGAAGAAGAAAAATTGAGATAGAAGTCATAAAGTCAAAGACAGCAGCTGAACTACCTCAGGAATATGAGGAGACAGACAGGAAATCAAAGCAGAATATGGTCGGCATCCTACCTGTGGGACCCAGAAGTAGATCTCTTATTGACAGGTGAAGACATGGAGGCAAGTTAGCTCACACTCTGCAGCTCAGTGACTCCCTCCTATCCTCCTTCCGTCTCTCTCCCACTTAGAACAGGTTGAAAACCTTATCTCAATGCAGCCTGGGGTTGAAAAAAGGCAACACAACATCCAGGATTATTGAGTTGTTGAGAAAAACAGGTCTATTGGTACTTTAAAGACAAATTTTACATACACAGACATGAATGTCAACATGAACTTGTCAGTGCAGACAATGTCACAGCTTGTTCTGTAGTGGAATGATTGTACAACCATTTGTCGAACCACTTTATTCTACTAGGTTTGAGGGAGGCTGGAGCCTGGAGGGTACACACTGAACAGCTCCACAAACCACTGCAGGGCCAACACACACACACACAGACACACACATACACACAACCATTCACATACACTCACACTTCGGAACTGCCATTTAGCCAAACGTGCACGTCTTTGGACTGTAGGAGGAAACCGGAGTACCTGGAGGAAACCCAGGCAAGCACAGGAACAATGCAAACTCCATAAAGACACATTGCGTCCTGGGACTTGAACCCAGGACCTTCTTGCTGTGAGGCGAAAGTGCTAACCACTACGCCACCATACCGCCCAAAAGTGACCTTTTCTGTTTTTAATTAAAATAAAACGAACTCCAGGGTTTAATGAAACTACAATATGAGCTATAGAGCAGGTTGTGTGCCTCAGAACTAGTGGAAGTCTCTGTTCGCTGTCATTCATCTTCTACTCCTCATCATACTTCTTCACCAACTGACAACAACTATGTTTACATAATAATTTCACAACTAAAGCATGACATTCAGAGATGTCTCATGAAGCATTTTTTTGAAAATGAAATAAGTTATTGTACCGGTCTTAACAGGGTGCACCACCTTCACTAACCTCAAAACCATGCAGAGAAAAAGTCAGTCAACACCCCCCGACACATAAAAACCCCACAATGCTAATATCCAGTCATAAGAAAACACAAATTAAAAGGAACTATCTCTACCTTCCATGGTCATATTCATCACTACACATCAAAATGTGCTGTATCATCCTCCTTTACAATGACTGGGGAGACCTGGCAAGAAGAAAGGCTCCACCAAGGCCACCCAGAGGTAAGTTTGCAGATCATGTTGTGTCTGACTGTCAGTATTTCACCTTTTCCTCTTGGCTTCTATTACATATAATAAACACACAGTAATAGATCTAGATAGATATCAATAGATATAGAATAATAGACCCTAGGAGTCATAAAGCCAAAACCATTTACTGTAGGATTAGCAGTAGAATTAATCTGACCTTTGTGAGGTGGAATACAGACCACAGTTAATTTGCTAGCGAGAATGCTTGTGCTTCAATTATTTATTGCTTGCAGTGAGGATTATACTCACACTAAACATATATCTTCAACAATGTGTAAAATAAGAAACTGATAAAATCTTATATATAAAACTATAGATTTGAACAAAAGTATTGGTCTTTCTTTCATTTATTCATTCATTTGCCACACCACGTAATCTTACTAGTCAGCCAACTCTAGGCAAAGGTGCAGTACACCCAGAACAGCTCGCCAGTCCATCGCAGGGCTAATACACATATACACACAACCATTCATATTTACACCTAAGGGTACTTGGAATGGACAAATAGCCCAATGTGCATGTCTTTGGACTGTGGGAGGAAACTGGAGTACCTGGAGGAAATCCATGCTCCAGGAGAACAAATTCCACACAGAAACGCCCTGGTCGGTCCCAGGACTCAAACTTTCGTGCTGAGAGATGGACGTACTAACCACTACGCCACTGTATCGCCCACTGTGATCTTGTGTTTTTTTCTTTTATAACCTTCCAATGTTGTTCATACTTGAACCAAATTTTAGACACAGTAGCCTGGAAACTAACAATACTTTTAAACACATTCCACGCTGGACTTCCAGATTGAAGGGGTTTTGTAATTGTTTCAATTGACAACTCTCTTGTTGGCCCTTTCCTTTTTTCCTTTCAATTGTTCCTTTCAATTACCCAAGTCCAACAGCTTGTTGAGGGCTGTGCATCAAGGCCAATGCATCCAGGTCTGGAATTTCTTGTACTGACCAAAATAAACCTGGATTTTACCCTGGGCTACGACATCTACGATCTCCATGGTTCAAAAAAGTGTGGAGCTCCACAATTTATGACCGTGCTTGAAGCATGTTTGGGGTATAAAAAGGAGGCATGATGCATCCAAAAGATGAAACTTAAAGGAATCGTGTTTCCCAGTTCATGATCCCTTATGATGGCGCACCATGAGTGTTACACACTGCTAAGGTCTGTTAGGTTTCCTAAGCTTCTACTATGATTCTCACACTCTATCATGTTTGGCATTAAATCATAATAAATCGTAATAATCGTGTCAAATTTTTTCACAGTCAAAAACTAATTTATTCATTCGTTTATTCATTTTCTGAACCGCTTAATCCTTATTAGGATAGGCTGGTGCCCATCTCAGCCAACTCTGGGCAAGGGTGGGGTACACCCTGGACAGCTCGCCGGAACATTGCAGGGCAGAAACACGCTGATGGCAATCCAATGGCCTACTCTTTACAAATGACAGCAATGGTTCACAGACAGTGAGAGACATGGCTGGCTTTTGATAACCCAGTTAGCTGCAGTGGGGGACAATCAAAAACTTTGTCACAATAATCATGATCATCATGATTCCACAAACATCATTTCCCTGAACATCATCACGATTCGATCTTAACTTAACATCCGGTAGCCAAAAGCTCTGCTGGGGAAATTCAGCTCCCAGGAATGCGATTCTCATTGACATCAAGACATGCACATTAAGTCTCCCTGTGCTTCCGTGGGCAGTCCAAAGACATGCGAATGGATGTGCGTGTGTTGGGTCAGCGATGGTCTGGCGAGCTGTTCAGGGTGTACCCCACTTTCGCCCACTGTCGGCTGAGATAAGCACCAGCACATTTTGCACTTGCAGTGACATTTTTCAATACATTTACTCTGCAGCTCAGCATCAACAGCGATTAGTGCCCTTGGCAGAAAAATGCCCCTGCGCACAACTTTTTTCTGCTGCACTTACAGTACTTTCAGCTGAATTTAACTTCTGGAACACCACTAAGTTCGACAATGTGACTTATTGGCCAATCAAATTCAAGAAAGGGGTGGCGTTTATTCTATATTAACACTGTCAGCAATAGCAGAGGAAAAACTGATCCTGGCTGAACACATATCTTTAAAGGGTCACCATGACCACCATGATGAGTGTAGAGGGATGCTGTCACCTCCGTTGGGATTTCAGCAAATATATTATGATAAGTATCAGCTGTATTTAATTACAGAAGTTCACATCTGTGCGTTTCTGTGTGATTGTAAGCAAAGGAAAAGAGAGTCCCATGTGTGATCTCATGGTGTAGAGTGTGTGCTGAAGTTGAAGTATGTGCCAGTCTCAGAGGGAGGTCATGAATCATCACGGATGCTGGAAAGTGTTATTTGTGTATTCATTTGCCAAACTGTTTCATCCTATTAGCGTTTCAGGGTTGCTGGATCCTATCTCAGCCAACTCTGGGGTACACCCAGAACAGCTCGCTAGACCATCGCAGCACACACAACCATTCACACTCACACCCACACCTACAGGGAGTTTTGGAATAGCCAATTAGCCTAATGTGCATGTCTTTGGACTGTGGGAGGAAACTGAAGAATCTGGAGGAAACAAATGCAAGCAAGGAAGAATACAAACTCCATATACATATGCCTGATCCTGGGACTCGAACCCAGGACCTTCTTGCTGTAAGGAGAAAGTGCTAACCACTGTACTGTCCAATGTGGATATAACAAATATAAAAAGCATAGCATATTACCCATTAATATTAAATAAGTAGTGATATTTGAGGAGATGTATATTCTGATGTGGATGCCAAAAATATGGATATATATTTATATTTGAGACACAGGGGATTTTGAATAATTATAGGGCAGCATGGTGTTGTAGTGGTTAGTGCGTCCGCCTAACAGCAAGAAGGTTCTGGGTTTGAACCATGGTCTCAGTGAGGGTGTTTCTCTGTGGAGTTTTCATGTTTTCCCATGCTTGCGCAGGGTTCCTCTGGGTACTCTGGTTTCCTCATATGCCAAAGACAATGCACATTAATGCATGGATGTGTGTGTGTTGGCCCTGAGATGATCCAGCAAGCTGCCCAGGAAGTACCCTGTCTTCACCCAGTGTTGGCTGAGATAGGCGCAATCCTCTCCGTGACCCTATAGGATTAAGCAGCTCAGCAAAGAAGTGCGTGTGTGAGTCCATTTATGCCAGTTGCTGTTTATGGAAAGCCTATTGTATGTATAGGTAAGGGTAAGTCTGTTGGGCTTTTACACCCGAACCTAATGGCTCATCAGGCCGGTGCTTATCCCTGGTTTCTGTAGCGTGAAGCGACTAGGAGTTCAACTCCTCCAGGATGGGATGCAAGTCCATCGCAGGTTACCTTCCCAGTATTTTTACTGGTACCCATTTATACTGCTGGGAGGACATAGGCACACTTGTGGTTAAGACCTTGCCCAAGGGTCTCAGCACGGTGGGGGTCCAACGGGGATTCAAACCCATGTTCTCTCGATTGTGAGCCCGGCACCCTAACCTCTATGCTACCGGCCCCACTGTATGTATAGGTAGTGTGGTATAAATAAATATGGATGGCAATTAAGTACTGAATATCGACCAAGACATGCACAAAAAAAAAATAATAATAATAATAACACCCGAGCATGCACACTACCAGTGAGAAGAAGTCTCCAAGGAGACGGCCACTATTCCAGAAAGTGGTGAAGTGTGATGATTGGATCTCAGCATGTGTTAATAGAGTGCTACAGAGCAAAGAACAGAATAAGAAGGCTTTCCTTCAAAAAAACAACAACAACAATCTTGCTTAGATTGACCAGCTACCAAAACACAAGCACATCTGGTCAAACTGGTAAATTACAGTACATGTAGCAGCCGGTAAGTGCTGATAGAAATGAACCATGTTCTGAAGCACTGCTTACAGTAATGCGGGATTATAGAAGAAATACATCCTGGCTGGTGTGTGTTCAGACCATGTTGGATTTTTAAAAAGAGTACTGGCTGGATTTGAATGTTTTTAAAATTTCAGACATGAAACAACAGGTATTGCATGGGAGAAATAAGAGTGAAAAATAAATCTCCCAGTGATTGTGTATGCCAAACAACAATATTATGCATCTAGACTTTGACAGTAGGAGAACTGGTAAGAAGTGCTTAAGGTCAATTCTTAAAAACCCGCATATTCGGGACAAGAGGAGAAATGTGTGCAAGGTCACACCAGGCCCTGTACCTTTCCTCCTGCACCTGTCACGACTCAAGAAACACAAAACCAACACACACCCAGAGTGTGATTAAATGGTTCCCTGTGCAAACACTCCTACCCGGCTTTGCAAACGTATTTCAGACAATTTTGCAAGTGCAGCACCTGGAAAATAACGCACCGACCCCGCGCCGCATACCCGCTCTGCAGCCAAACATCTGCTGTGCGCAGTCACAGCTGCATCTGTCATCTTCAAACCCAGGACTGCAGCCCTGATGACACCAATCTACACAAAGCCGCATGCATGGATAAAATGTGCCAAATTCCCTTTTGTTCCATGTGTCCTTTATTCAGTCCTTCGTGTGTCCTCCAGGCAGGAATCCTGCAGAATCATAGCATCGCTGTCCTTGTTTTGATCATAACACTACCGTGGTGACACATTCTGCGTACCTGTTCGTACCCTGCGTACCCTTGCTGCAGGATTTCCTCATTTCTCCGACTCTGAAGGGCTGTCGTGGCGTTTCCTCCGCGCTGCTCGGGCGCGGACTGCACCGAAAGCGCGCAGAGGGAAGGCGGGCGTGAAGCGGAGGCTGTGCGGGAGATTCGTTCGCAGCCCGTGCGAGGAAACACGACCACAGCTGAGACGAAAGCACACGCGTAATATTACGTCGGGTCTCCTTAAAGGGGAACGCAGCGCGATCAGAGAGTGGAGCCGAGACGGGGTCACGGATGGCCAGAACCGGGCCTCGAAACATCTGATATATAAAACACACAGAGAAAGTCGGTGTCCCAGATCTAACACGGTGAGGGAACCCCAGAATAAACGCGGGTTAGTGATGAAAGAAACTGGCATCTGCTCCCTGGTGACTAATCGTGTAATATAAAACAATGTTTAAACAGGAAATACTAGCTTAAATGCTGCATAAATTAAAAAAATCATAAATAAATAAATAGGGGCGCGGTGGCGCATGAAGGCCTGGGTTCGATTCCCGGGCTCGGGGCGTTTCTGTGTGGAGTTTGCATGCTTTTCCAGTGCTTTCGTGGGTTTCCTCCGGGTAATCTGGTTTCCTCCCACAGTCCAAAAACATGCACAGTAGGATAATTGGCTGTTCCAAAGTACCCCTCGTTGTGAGTGTGACTGTGAATTGTGTGTGTGTGTGTGTGTGTGTGAGTGTTGGCCCTGTGATGGTCTGGCGAGCGGTCCATAGGATACCCCGCCTTCGCCCAGAGATAGGCACCAGCCACTCCTTGGCACTAATTAGGATTAAGTGAGTTAGAAAATGAATGACTGAATGAATTAATAAATAATATTTTATTTCTAATGAATCGGTCTGGCAGTGTTTGTTACTCAACATTAAACATCCTACATTAAACTGCTTATCCTACTATGGTCGCAGGGAAGCCAACAGTGGATGAGGGCGGGGTACACCCTGAACAACTCCCCAGTCCATCTTAGTGTCACTCACACACACACAACCATTCACACTCACATCCACGCCTAGGGGCAATTTGGAACTGCCATTTAGCCTAATGTGCATGAGGAAACTTTGGAACCAGAAGGAAACCGATGCAAGCAAGGGAGGAACATGCAAACTCCACACTGAAATTCCCAAGCAGAGCCTGAGACTCGAATCCAGGACCTTATTGCCATGAGGTGAAAGTGCAAACCACTACGCCACCCTTCCACCATGCCACCATATTCAAATATAAAAATATTACATTTATTTATCTAGCTAGTGCATGAGCAGGCCTAGTTAGCAACTAACAGTGCTTGATTGCAAGCATCGCCATGGAAAGTCTTTGCTTTATCTCTCCATATCTATGACTGCGAGAAAATTATTTGTAAAAAAGATTTTGTAGTTACTCACTCTCTCTCTCTCTCTCTCTCTCTCTGTCATGTTGTCTCTGGAAGCACATCACACACACAAAAATAAAACATAACTGAGGCTTATTAGGAATGAAACTAAAACACAAAAAAAAGGCCCACAGACCACCACTCAGACTCGCACATAAACAAACACAAAATACGTACACCAGCAGACCAGCATACAGACTTGCAGGTACCCAAAAACAGAAACCTGAAGTTAGCTCCAGTTCAGGTGCAGAAACCTGGCATGGTTGTGGGGAAACAGAGAAAAAATAAATAAATGGGTAAGCTTGACAATCAGACTGATTGATGAGCTGGTTAGTGAATGGAGGGGCAGTGAAAAGCAAACACAGGCTCTGAAATCTGGTGAACTGGACCTCTGGATGCCGGGCGAAGGTGGGGAAGATATGACTCTCTATTTCTGTCTCTCTCTCACTCTTCCTTTACCTTTCTTGCTTTTATTAATGATCCTTTATATTTTCAGTTAAAAAAAAAAAAAAAAACAGGAAAATGTTAATATGATAATTTCTTAGCAGTGCTTCCAGCTGTGAATATTACCGTATAACCAACACGTGAATTTGCATATGAATAAAGGTGTCATCATGATTTGCATATCAAAAGGTGAGAGTAGAGTTTTTCAGAAAAACTAAATACATGAGGAATTAAACCCTTATATGTGTTTTAGTATATTATACTAGTCAGTCTTAGCACACTGACGCTATCAATAACAATCATTAATCCCTGGGTTGATAAAAAATGATTTGATCCAGACAGTTGCAACTCATGTTTTAATAAAAGGATTGCCCAGTATATAGCCCACAATACTAATATCAACCAAGGGTCATGGTGTAGAAAAAGTCTACAAATTGAGGCCACATACAGTAAGAGCTTATTTAAATCTAATAAAAAAAAAGAGGTCCATGATAACTTTGCTTGTCAGGGATGCTGTGAAAGATCTCAACTGGCCTGTACAGACCCCTGACCTGAACTCCACTTAAACTCCACCTACCTTTGGCATGAATTGGAATGCTAACTGGATCACAGGATCTTACCTGTCATCAGTGCCCAACCTTAGCGATGATCTTGTGGCTGAATGGCTGAATTACCACAGTGATGCTACAAAATCTAGTGGAATCTATCTTTCAAGGAAGAGAGGGGGTTCTTAAACCACCGATGGGGGGTAAAAAAGGAAAATAATGTTCAACAAGCTTTTTATATATATATATATATATATTTTTTTTTATTTTTATTTTGATAGACGCCCTGCGATGGCCTGGCGAGCTGTCCAGGGTGTATTCTGCCCTTGCCCAGAGTTGGCTGAGATGGGCGCCAGCCTCCCCGCGACCCTAATTAGAAATAAGCGGTTCAGAATTTTGATAGACTGTAATAATCCCGCAAGGCAAATTATTGCCTCTGCATTTAACCCATCCAAAGTGAGCACACACATGTAAACAGTGAGCACACACACTTGGAGCAGTGGGCTGCCACACTTTGGGGCGCCCAGAGAGCAGGTGGGCTCAAGGGCACTTCAGCCATGAAGGTGGAGGAAGGGAAAGTGCAGCTCTCTCCTCCACCGCCACACATTTTTCCTTATGGTGCATGTCTGATGTTCACATGATGTTGTCATAGCCACAAGATACATTTCAAAATCACACAACAGCTACCAACAAGTGAGGAAGCAAGAAAGTATGAGCTTCCCCCAGAGCATGTGATGAGAGCTGACTGCATCTTTTTGGACTGCTGCTATGCACATTCATGGGGCAGTGTACCATACTAGAAGGATACGCTAGCCAGCTTTCTCATGCATGAGGCCACAGAATGCCATGATCATATGGAAAGGTTGTATGCTGTCCCTCACTCAGAGCTTGGCCAAATAGCCTTCATAGAACTTCAGCTGCATGCATCAACTAATGCTTGAATCTGTGAACTTTTGGGTGATAATGGTGCTGTCTGTGCACCAGTTGGGAGCCCAATAACTTTTTTACATTTTTAAAAAAAAAATTTCTTTTAGTAAAATAGGGAGACAATTGTCATGCTGAACTAAGTCTAACCAAACCTAAATCCAAGTTAATGGGTGACGCAGGGATCAGGTTTTTACCAGCAGATGGCAATAAAAGATCATGCTTTATATCCACTCCGTTATACCCAGCAAAAATATCAGTAACACAATCTGTTGGAAAACCGGTTTACCCCCACAGTCCAAAAAAATGCACAGTAGGCTGATTGGCTGTTCCAAATCACCCATAGGTGTGAGAGTGAGTGTGAATGGCTGTATCTATGTTGGCCCTGTGATGGCCTGGCGAGCTGTTCAGGGTGTACCCTGCGTTCACCCAGAGTTGGCTGAGATGGGCGACTGATGTTGTGGTGATATTCAATTCAATTCAATTCAATTCAATTTTATTTGTATAGCGCTTTTTACAATTGACATTGTCACAAAGCAGCTTTACATGGTAAAATTAATTTAAGGAGGAATCTAAGAATTTTTCTACAACCCCTACACATCCCTAATGAGCAAGCCCGCGGCGACAGTGGCAAGGAAAAACTCCCTCAGTTGA
>JAQMYF010000003.1:19200035-19210913 GCA_030014195.1 Neosilurus mollespiculum | reverse complement strand
ACACACAAATATATATATATATATATATATATATATATATATATATATGTGTGTGTTTGTGTGTGAGTGTGTGTGTGTGTGTGTGTGTGTGTGTGTGTGTGTGTGTTTGGTTGTTTATGTATATATATAAATTTGAGATTACAGGTTGTAAGGTAAGTAGATATGAAAAATGCCAAGAGGTGACCACTTTTGCAAGCCACTGTAATAGTTATTTATAAAAATCCATTATATTTTCGATTTTTTGATCCAGAACATAATTATTAGTATGCAGTTTAAATAATGTGACGTGAATAAGAGATTTCTAGATGGAAACTGAAGTACCACAGCTGAAAGCACTTATGAAAGCACATTGCAGGAGAACATCTAAACATTATCTGTAAGCCCTTAAACGTATTTAAATTCAAGATATTTAGTGCAGTGGATATTAAAATCTATATTTACCCGGTAAAATTACAGAATTAAAATGATCCACAGAGCCAGTTGATTTTACATAATGCAGGTCAGTATACAGAAAAGAAAACACCTGTTTCTTGCAGGAATAAATCTTTATTCACAGTTCAGTCTGATCTCATTAACAAGTTATACAAGAGTCCCATAGCCCTGGGAACAGTATTTATCAAAACAGACTGATGAATGTACTGTTATAAATGAAAGAAATACCAGTATGTTTGAAAAGTTTATTACAATTCACTTTTTTTTTTGTTTTTGTTAGTTGAAGAAAAAAAATTAACAATTTACACAGAAAAGCTAATATTTATTATAACCTCCTTGGGCTTTTATAACAGTGAGCATCCCTGCATTGTTTATATTTTTTCACACAGTAATACCTAGGCAATGTGCTCCAAATTGTTTGTAACTGTTCCCAAAGACTACTTTTCAGGGGAAACTTTGAGCGATCATTTCTTGAATAAATTAAATCCTATATTTGATCAAATAGATTCAGGTCTGGATTCTGGTGTAGCTAGTTCATTAGTTGCAAAATGCTGTTTCTTGTTTAAATAATCTCTACACAATTTAGATTAATGTTTGGCATTTTTGTCTCACTGATATATAAATCCATGACCAAAAACAATTTGTATTACTCTCAGTTGTGAAAAAATACATTTGTTACCATTGGTGACATTTTTTTTTTTGCTAATGAATTCCACAGAAGAAACTTCACAACATTCACTTCAAAACAACGTCTAGTGGTTTACCACCCATTATTAAACAAGAGGTAATTACACTGGGATCATCTTAGTGTAAAGTAAAAAATGCAGGTCAGTGCAGGTTTGTAAAGGAAATAAAATTCTCACAGCACAAATGAGGCTGGCCATACAGTTTGCAAACCCTTAAGAATACTATACATTTCTGCATAAATACAACCTAAAACATCCTCAGATTTTCACACAAGTCCTAAAAGTAGATAAAGAGAAACCAGTTGAACAAATGAGACAAAAATATTTTACTTGGTCTTTTATTTATTGAGGACAACAATCCAGTATTACGTATCTGTGAGTAAGAAAAGTATGTGAACCTCTAGGATTAGCAGGTAAAATGAAGGTGAAATTAGAGTCAGGTGTTTTTAATCAGTGGGATGACAATCAGGTGTAAGTGGGCACCCTGTTTAATTTAAAGAACACGGATCTATCAAAGTGTTAACACATGTTTGTGGAAGTGTATCATGGCACCAGCAAAGGAGATTTCTGAGGACCTCAGAAAAAGGGTTGTTGATTTGGACTGATTAAGACAGATTGTGTAGAAATGGAGGATATCTAAGATCATTGTTACCCTCCCCAGGAGTGGTTGACCAACGAAGATCGCTCTAAGAGCAAGCCGTGTAATACTCAGCAAAGTCACAAAAAACCCCAAGGAAACTTCTAAACTGAAGGCCTCTCTCGCATTGGTTAATATTAATGTTCATGAGTCCACCATCAGGAGAGCACTGAAAAACCATGGTGTGCATGGCAGGTTTGCAAAGAGAAAGCCACTGCTCTCCAAAAAGAACACTGCTGCTCATCTGCAGTTTGCTAAAGATCACGTGATCAAACCAGAAGGCTACTGGAAAAATGTCTTGTGGAAGGATGAGACCAAAATCGAACATTTTGGTATGAATGAAATGCGTTATGTTTGGAGAAAGGAAAACACTGAAATCCAGCATAAAAACCTTATCTCATCTGTGAAACATGGTGGTGATAGTATCATGGTTTGTGTTTGTTTTGCTGTACCTGGGCCAGGACCGCTTGCCATCAATGATGGAACAATGAATTCTGAATTATACCAGCAAATACTTAAGGAAAATGTCAGGACATCTGTCCATGAACTGAATCTCAAGAGTAAGTGGGTCATACAGAAAGACAGTGATCCCAAAGCACACAAGTCGTTCTACCAAGGAATGGTTAAGAATAAAGTTAATGTTTTGAAATGGTCAAGTCAAAGTCCTGACCTTAATCTAATTGAGATGTTGTGGAAGGACCTGAAGTGAGCAGTTTATATGAGAAAACCCACCAACATCCCAGAGCTGAAGCTGTTCTGTATGGAGAAACGGGCTACAATTCCTCCAAGCTGATGTGCAGAACTCAACAACAGTTACTGGAAACATTTAGCTGCAGTTATTGCTGCAGAAGGGGGTCACACCAGATACCGAAATCAAAGGTTCACATACTTTTGCCACTCACAGATATGTAATCTTGGATCATTTTCCTCAATAAATAAATTACCAAGTAAAGTATTTTTGCCTCATTTATTTAACTGGGTTTTCTTTATCTACTTTTAGGACTTGTGTGAAAATCTGCTGATGTTTTTTTCAAAATTGCATTTTGCTCATGTGTCATTAAAGCATATGTCGTTCACATTCAGTACAGGGACAAACAGAAACACTCATACCCCAACACACACACACACACACACACACACACACACACACACACACACCCTGTGGACACGGACCATGCTCTCATATCCTGTTGATACTTTTCCTTCTTTATCCCTCATCTAGAGGTCCATAAATTTTTGAACAAGCAAGAAAAAACTTTTATGAGGAACAATATTAGCCTTCTCACTGAGCCAATATCAGTCCCTTACCTTGTATCTTAGCAATATCATGCCTCTCAGCTTGCCTCCTTTATTGTGTAATCTTTATCTAAAATAAAACACCCCCTAGAGAGCCATGTTTCCTTTTTAATGATTATTCCCTTCTTTTCCAAGTATATATCTCTTCATGGTCATAGGTATTTAAAGTCAAAATATTTCCTAAATACACTGCAACCGAGTTTTAATTAATGATGTGTTGCTCTTACCTCTATGATGTTCTTTTTGCACAGCAAAGTTTCACTAAAGAAGTGAAAATATGATGCGCACAATAAACTACACTTACACCAGAGATTTTAGTGATCAGTAGCATTTACTAAATTGCTGAGTAATATCTGTTGTGCTCTTCATTGTCATTTTTCTTTGCCGCAAAGCAGCAGTACCTGGAGCTATAGAACTGCCTGGAATTGGGTCAGCTGAAATGTGCCTTTAAATGTGTTTTGCTTATCAGCATGGATTTCTAATCAAACATTTTTACAATGAAGTATGTGATAATGGCCCTTGTTTCCCATGCTTGTGTGGGTTTTCTCTGTGTACTCTTGTTTCCTCCAACAGTCCAAGGACATGCACATTAAGCTAATTAAGTTGGTTGTGAATAAATGTATGAATGTTCGTGTGTGTGTTGGCCCTGCGATAGTCTGGCGAACAGTTCAGGATGTACCCCACCTTTGCTCCGTGTTGGCTGAGAGAGGCACAGCCTCCCCGTGACCCCAGTAGTAGGATTAAGCAGTTCAGCAAATGAGTGAGTGAGTGAGTGAGTGAGTGAAACTAAAATGAGAATGTTATAGTTTATACCTACATATATTAAGCATGACAAAGGCAGGTCAAGTGAGCTTTACTCTTTGAGCCAAGCTAAGTGCTGTGCAGCTAACGGTGTTTGTTTAGCCAACTTATTTAAAGTGTAGTACATACTAAACGAAAATGTATGGACACCACACTCTGTGAAGGTGTTTTAGTATGGAACCACACACACACACACACACACACACACACACAGACACACACACACACACACAAAAGAAAATGAGATGTTTATGGTTTATCTTTTTATTTTAAAGTATTATAATGATGCCGCTTCAAGTGACTGTGACAAACTGTGAGTGCTATTTTGATTTAAACATTTACTACTTGGAATTATCTTTTTTAATCCCGGGATAGAGCATCATTCCCTCATAGTATATACTACTCTGCATATGTGTCAACCATAGCATGAATAGGCAGGCTGTTTACATGAACATGGTAACCATTTTTGGGACAATTCTTGCCACACTTGGAGCACAACTGGGGTATAAAAAGGTGGCAGGGTGCATCCAAGAGATGAAACTTGAAGGAATCGTGTTTGCAAGTTCATCAAGATCCCCTACAACATCAAGGTCTGTTACGCTCTGTTAAGGTCTGTTAAGCTCTACTACGATTCCCAAAATCACGATTAAATCATAATACACTGTAATAATCAGCACGGTCCTCACAATTACACCAAGTTCCTCAAGATCATCACGGTTCGATCCCACGACCGCCCACACTCAACACAATTCTCTCAAACCGCAGAGCCCATGGACATCGTGCCCCAGTGTAAACCCGGGGTAAGCAATTAAAAGCAGTGAGGAGGATAACTGCGCAGTGTGATAATTTTCTTGCTAATTCAGTCACTAAGAGCTTTTTTACCGACCTCGTTAGTGTCTCATCTGGCCCCATTAGGAGACCTCTCCAAATCTGTAAGACGTACATTTTTAATGGGAATTTAAATGGAGAGTGACAGGTGACTATTAAGTTTCTTTCATTTGCTAAGGCATTCATGCTCGTGGTGGGCCAGCATGGATGACAGACTGTGAGAAGGTGACTCCAGGCTGCTTTTTTTAGTGGATTGATAAATGAGGGTCAATAACCTTACACAGGGGTGAGTGTAAATTGTCCTTCTCTTGTTGAAATTTTATATAGATCTTGCACAAATCACTTTAAAAAAATAATAAGTACAAACAGTAAAAACAAACCATACCAAATGCCCCCCTCCCCCATTTTAGTTTATATACACAGTAATTGCACAATGTTTTTAAATCAAATCACATTTGAATGTCTAGATCTGCAACAACTAAAACCATAAGACACAATGACAGTACCGCTACTGGGATAATACTCACTTTGTGGGCTTTTTATCAGTAAGCAGTCTCTTTAATGACATTGGTAGAGAAAGTGTGGTTACTGCAGATGCTCATGGAGTGTCTGGTGAT
Organism: Neosilurus mollespiculum; assembly: GCA_030014195.1. Classification (NCBI taxonomy): domain Eukaryota; kingdom Metazoa; phylum Chordata; class Actinopteri; order Siluriformes; family Plotosidae; genus Neosilurus; species Neosilurus mollespiculum. Next base: position 19,205,616 of record JAQMYF010000003.1, on the reverse strand, counting down.
CATTTGCGTTTGCTTCTTATGTCGGCATGGCAGGCAGACATTGTGCAGTGTGGAGAAGAAGATCTGGCGGTAGTTAGTCGAGACGAGGTTATACAGGACAGGGTTGATTGCTGAGCTCACATAAAACAGTACGTTGGTGACCATGTAGAAATAGTGGTAGAAGTCATAGAGAGTGCTAAGACAGAGAATAAGATTTTCGTCAATACTGTTCAATCTAATGCTCATGATTTTTTAAACAAGTGATAAGCCTATAACATTTGTTCAAGAATGCTGTTTCTAAAAACAGAACTTAATTTATTTCCTTTGTAGTGTTTTATTTCTACAAAGCAGTGCAATAATGTCTGTTGCTCTTTTTATACCCAAGCCAAGTGGCTCACCACAGGTGAAGCTTATTCCAGCGACTAGGAGTTCAACTTCGATCCATCCCAGTCCATCACAGATTACCTTCCCAGTATTTTTACTGAATCACAGTATTAAACATTTATACTGCTGGATGCATAGAGGCTTGTGCTTAAAACCTGAGCCTAGGGTTATCAGGACCTCTTAATTACAAGCCCAGCACCCTAGCCACTACACCACCAGCCCCAGCCATGGACATAAACAGAGGACTTCATACAGCTCTCCTGTAATCTGGAAAAACCTAGTAAGTAATTTTAACTTCTTAAGATGATGCATCAAAACCTTATAAGTGCAATTTTGGGTCTAACTCAAATTTGACCAAAATTGGACTTACTAGGATTTTTCAGATCAGGGAGGAACTATATGATGGATAATAATTAGATAAACCCTCCAAGTCAATGTTCAGGACTGATCGATAGGTAGCACAATTGTTTAGTTATAGCTATTACTGCACAAAGGGGTCTGTTTGCAAAGGATCACATACTTATTGAATCATTAATTAAATCAATATTGGCTCATTTTCCCCAATAAAGGAATATTTTTGTTTCATTTAATCAGGTTCTCTTTATCCACTTTTGGGATCTTGGTGAAAATCTGAAGATGCTTTAAATTATATTTATATAGAAATATAGAAAATTGTCAAGGATTCACAAACTTTCTAGCACCCCTGTAATTAGCTATATGATGGTAAATTGTGTGGTGAAATTAGAAAAGTGCAAATAAGTAGGTATATCATCCATACAAGGTATTTGGATATTTCACCCTCTATGTTGCATAATATCATGAAACAATTCATAAAAGGTAAGGGCACAAGCCTAAGTTGAACATCCATGATCCCCTTACTCTTAGCTATCATTCAGATACAAGCATGATAGCCATAGCCTAACGATTAGAGATGTGGGCTTTGTGATTCCCATGACCAGCAGGAAAACATCCATGGCTGAAGTGAACTTAACCCCCAGGTACTGACACCCATGCACAACAAGATAATGTAAATTTACATTCTATATACACACAATTACAAAGCCACGGCTGCAGAAAAAAGATGATGCTGGTGCCGGACTGGCCTGTCCAAAAAATAAAAATAAAATTAAATAAAAAAACCACCCTATATTTGTGCACACCGTAAAGCAGGCCTCACTCAAGGGTGGTTCTGTGCAGTTCCAAACTGTGTTGGATCGCAGTGACGTTCATGGAGTGGCAATGAAATTTCACAGCGTTGGTGCAAACCATGTATCACTGTCTAGCTGCCTTATTTTTGTGTCACCTATCACAACCTTTTTGAACTGTGTTTAAAAGTGGCTAGTGATTCAGTAACTGTTTGTGACGGTTTATTACAACCTCACTCACACTGTATTTTCACCCAGTGCTCACAGTTGTTTTTCCACACTGTCGTTTCAGCATGGTTTGGAACCGTGCGGAACCACCTTCAAATCTGCCCGGTGTGAGGACAGCTTCAGATCAGGTTACAGGTTTGCATGTTTCAGTCTCTAAACATAACTGAATTGTTGCGAAAAAGGATGGAAATATCATAACAATCTTAGCTGCTTTTTTAAAAATTTGTTGCAAGAATAAAACATTAAAATGTGTTTATTAAAAAGAAAACAATAATAAAATCTATGAGGTAAAACATTACATAAGGTGCTGTTGTATTGTCCATGGAATACAAGTTGAAGATTATTTACAAAGCATTGTTTTCAGTTTGTGCGGCATGGTGGCATAGCGATTAGCACGTCTGTCTCACAGCAAGAAGGTTTAGGGTTCGAGTGTTTCTCTTGAATGTTCTCTTCGTGCTTGTATGGGTTTCATCCTTGTACTCCGGTTTCCTCCCACAATCAAAAGACATGCACATTAGGCTAACTGGCTGTTCCAAATCGATCCTAGGTGTGAGTGTGAATGGTTTTGTGTGTGTTTGCCCTGCAATGGTCGGACAAGCTGTTCAGGGTGTACCCTGTCTTCACCCAGAGAATGAAAAGGGCTCCACCCTCTACGTGACCCTAGCAATGAATGAGTGAGTGTTTTCAGTTTTACCATATCGTTACACCCTTTTAAACTAGTGTTGTTTTTCACAATACTGAATATAAAACTTTTATTCCACCAAAGTGGTTCTCTCCCTCGACTCCCTCCACCTGTTTAATAGTTGTCCAGGAGAGTGGAAGAGATTGGACCATGCATGGTAAGCAGTTTGGACTTTAATTTTAAAGACTGCGTTTACACATTAGAAAAGGCTTTTAATATGTTTGACCTAACTTCTCCCTCAGTCTGGAGGCAGATTCCAATTTAATTGAACTGCATTTTTATTCCTGAATAAAAATTGAAGTGTGAGTACCTCGGCTGATATTCAGAAAAAAATTATACCTCTCGAGCCTTTCCAACTGGCTGAGCTTTCATTCATACAATCATTTTTCTCTTCTCTGTAGAGTCTTGTATATCACTGCAGTGTTCTGCTGAATGATCTTCCAGATGATATCTCCGTTGCTTTATATTGGATGCGTGCAACAGTGTAATTTTTATTTAAAAGAGAAACTGGCTTTAAAAAGCTATATGAGATGAAAGAGCAGTGACACTCCAACATATTTTATCTGACCTACTTCATTGTGCTTTAAAACTTCGTACTTTGAAGAACTTCTGAGCCATATTTAATATATAGTACTTCAGGTATAAAGGGGCGGTGATGTAGTGGTTAAGGTGCTGGGCTCATGATCAAGTGATTGTAAGTTTGAATCCCCGTTTGATCCCCACTGTTCTAACCACAAGTGTGTCTCTGTATACCCAGCAGTATAAATGGGAACCAGAAAAAATATTGAGATGGTAACCTGCAATAGACTAATGCCCCATCCAGAAGGGGGTTGAACTCCTAGATGCTTCATATTAAATAGTTCCTGCTGTGATGAACCACCAGGCTCTGGAGTGAAAATGTATTAATATATTTTTTTCAGTTTAGATGAACTCTCAGCAGCTGAGGAGCTGTGAAATAGCAGCCTTTTAAAGAGTTTACAGAGTTGTAGTGGTACGGTGAGTGGCATGGTGGCATAGTGGTCGCATCACAGCAAGAAGGTCCTGGGTTCGAGTCCCGGGCTTGGGCATTTCTGTGCGGTTGTATGTTCTCACCATGCTTGTGTTGGTTTCCTCCAGGTACTCTGGTTTTCTTCAACACTCCAAAGACATGCACATTAGGCCTATCGGTTGTTCCGAATTGCCTGTAGGTGTGAATGGTTTTTGTGTTGGCCCTGCAATGGTCTGGCAAGGTGTGCCCTGCCTTTGCTCAGCGAGGGCAGAGATAGGTTCTAGCCTCCCTGTGATTCTAATAGGATTAAGCATTTCAGCAAATGAGTGAGTGAGTGATGGCATGGTGCAGAAAGAAACATAAATAAATGCAAATTGAAATGAGATTTATTATAGTTTATATTCACATATTTTAACCTCGACACTGAGGCAGGTTCGCTAGAGCACTTTGAATCAGCCAATAGCTCTAAGACTCTGTGTAGTCAATGAGGTCTGGCCCTTTCAGCCAGCTTAAAAAAAATCCTGTGCGATGGCGTCTTTCTCTTCATCCAAGGAAACAGCATTTCCTAAAGTTGTTTTTGAAAATAGTACAGGAAACATTAAAAAACAGCTAGAACCTGGATTTTATTGTTTATACGTTGCCTACTCGAGAGCCCATGACTAACTGTGAGGGTCTGTAAATTAGATTCAAGCATTATCTACTCTGAATAATGATTTGTGTTCCTGAGATAGTGGACCAGTCAGATTGCATAATTTCCTTGTAGTAAATACTAATATTAAATATATTCAAGCCAAGAATGATTTATAGCTCATCTTATATCAAGATCATTGCACTTTCTAAATCTTTTAAAATGGCATTAATTCTAGCTCACTTAACCGAATTATACAGAGCATAATAATTCATAATTATTCACTGAGATGAACCTGCCATAGTAAAAATAAATTCAAATATACTCATTGACATTGGCATTGATCATAAGTGATAATCTTGGATCCACCAAATAGTCCACATTAGTGTGCAGTGGGGTGGAAGGGATGGGATGTGATGTATAGAGTGCTCTCATGCCCAGGCTTTCCACAGAACACTCCAGAAATGTATGGGCAGAAACCCTGAAGAGCATGCAGGAATTATATTCACTCTAAAATATAATAATTAAATAATTATTAAATGGTTAATGCTTTTTTTCTTCGTTAAATCCAATAAATTGAAAACTAAATTCTAAAAATGTAAACATTTCCAAAAATTGTGATACTGTCCATATTCTCATTCATTCATTTTCTGAGCTGCTTAATCCTAAGTAGGGTCACGGGGAAGCTGACTCTGGGCGAGGGCAGAGTACACCCTGGACACCTCGCTATGCCATCGCAGACAGTCCATATACTGATGCACCAAACTATATTCAATTGTGTAATTTCGCTGCAGATTTAGTCAGCATGTAAAAACTTGGCAGTCATTCAAGACATCTTAACCCTTAAAATACTCACTCAGTCCAATCATTCACGTAACAGTACATCAGTCGACGAGCATGATAGGGCAACCAGCAGACCACAAAAGCAATAACTACAGCTCCTGGAAAGAAACATAAATAATTAAACTCAGTTATTCATTAAAACTTTGTCATTATGGATATTCTTACTGCTGACAAACTAATAATCAGGAATGCAAAATTAATTTTATTACACTGCATCTTGCAAGCTCAATGACTTGCATGCAATAATAATTATGCCCTGAATGGTATTTTAAATAAACAAAAAAATGTAAATAATCTGAGCGTGCCATGGTGGTGTAAGTGGTTAGCACGTCCACCTCGCAGGAAGAAGGTCCTGGGTTTCAAATTCAAAAAATTCAAATTCAATTTTATTTGTCATGTACAAATTCATACACAGTACAATATGCAGTAAAATGCTTGTTACGACTGTCCTAAAAATTGAAGAATAAAAACTATCAATATCAAGAAGAATAATAACAATAACTATTTAAAGGACTTTATAGTTAAAGTCAATATAAATATAAAATGTAAAAATAAAAAAAAATTGAAAATATATATATATATATAAAATAAAAATATATAAAATAAAATAGAAAAAATATATATAGCATACAGAAATATATATAAAATGAAGTATAAATGCAGAATAAATGCAATAAGATGAAATATAAATGCAAATATAAATA
>JAQMYF010000003.1:19147022-19160420 GCA_030014195.1 Neosilurus mollespiculum | reverse complement strand
CATCCCCCCGGAAGAGCTGGAGGAAGTGGCTGGGGAGAGGGACGTCTGGGAGTCACTGCTTAGGCTGCTGCCCCCGCAACCCGACTCCGGAACAAGCGGAAGAAGATGAATGAATGGATGAATGAAGGTTTATATACATGACATAGTGGTTAGCATGTCCGCCTCACAGCAAGAAGGCTTAGGTTCAATTCCCAGCTTGGGTGTTTCTGCGTGAGTTTCATCTGGGTACTCCGGTTTCCTCCCACAGTCCAAAAAAAAATGCACAGTAGGCTAATTGGCTGTTCCAAATTGCCCCTAGGTGCGAGTGTGAATGGTTGTGTGATTGTTGGCCCTGCGATGGCCTGGCGAGCTGTAACCCACTCTCGCCCAGAGTCAGCTGAGATGGGCGCCAGCTTATAGCATTTTAGCTACAGTACAGATAACAAAAATATATTTCTACATTTTACATTTATATCAGGAAACTTTAGGCACCTGGTCTGTCCCTGCTCTAAGCCTTGAAACCGCTGTTAAAAAAACGTAAACAAATCTAACGTTGTTTACATTCCCTCATCATGTTTGTGTGTGCGTGTGGTTATTTGATATAAGATTATTATTATACAGCCAAATCACAAATAATGTCTTAATAAATGCCATGATTACATAAATTCATTACAGGATTTGTTTTTACATTATTTAACAGTATCAGTGTTTCATCTAGGTTTACTTGTTTAGTCAAGCATTTTGTTGATAGCTTTTTATTAGGTAAAGGAGCAGATCTGGAGGTTCTCTTGTAAAGAGAGTCCTAAAACTAGGATGTTGGGATGCTGCCACCCCCACTGTCACACTTTTTTATTTACACTGGAGTGGCTGACTACCTCACGTCACAGGCTGCCCTTAAGTCTGGCTTCCTAGTCATGCTAATGCATGTCATAGCTAATCTTTACAGTATCCCTCTTTGCACTTAGCACTCTTTTTAAACATTGTATTAAGTTATATTTTCCCCTTTGAGTCTGGTTCCTCTCAAGGCTTCTTCCTTTCGTTGTCTTGGGTATTATGATTCTGAGGTGAGGGGAGGCGACACAGGTGCAGAAGTCAATGACAGTTCCTTACAGAACCAAAGATCTGAAAATAAAGAACACATAAACGTACACTTAGGCTCATGCTAAAGTAAAAAACTAAACTGTAACCTAAAGGTGGCTTGGCTTGAAGATAGCAGCCTGTGACCCCATCGAGAGCACACTGCCTAGAATCTCAAAGGAACTAAGTCTGCCTGCTTGGTCATGGTGTGAATCACTGGTGTGAATGAGTTCCAAGCTGACCTAAACTGTGAACTAATATACACAGCAGCCAATGAAATTCTGAGAATAATTAACCAGGTACTTAAATCATAACAGGTAAAACCAGTGAGTGCTATAGAGTGAAAAGGAAACTCTGGATAAGGAGTCTGGCCACATGGACCATTGGAGGTGCGCTGGAGGTGTCGAAGACATGACATCAGGGAGTTTTTCCTTGCCATGTCACCATAGGCTCACTCTTCATTCATTCATTGATTTATTCTCTGAACCGCTTAATCCTAATTAGGGTCACGGGGAGGATGGCACCCATCTCAGCCAACTCTGGGCAAGTGCAGAGTACACCCTGGACAGCTTGCCAGGCCATCGCAGGGCTGACACATGCTAACGACCTGCTCTTTACAAACAACACCAATGGTTATTTTACATGCCTCTCACCACATACATTGAAATGGCTTGCCCTTGATGCACTGGAGTGGCAGCAGTGATGACTCAGTGATTTTTAGCAGTGACAACTCAGTGATAGTGGGGCCTGAACCCCTGACCTTCAGATCAGTGATTCAGCACCCTACCATCATGCCATCACTGCCCCAGGCTCACTCTTAAAGACTTATAAAAAAAAATTCAGACTGCACATTACGCAAAACTCACAGTCAATCTCAAACCTTGGGGTTGATGAGCCACAACAGCAGAAGTCCAAATCAGGTTTAAAGGCTATGAATGGCACAATCTCACCTAACAATCTTGATGAGATTTTACCATTTTTTCTCACCTCTCTTATCACCAAGGTTGATGTTATATGTGAAAATCCCAGTAGAGCAGCAATTTATAAAATTCTTAAACCAGTCCAAGACCTTCCACTTTTTACCCTCCTGTTATTTGATGGGAGCATTTGACCTGTAATTTAATGCACGGTGCTGCTGTCACATGTTTGGCTGATTGAATAATTGTAGGTGTTCTTATTAAAATTGATGGGGCCTCTTCAGTATTCATGAGTTTTAATACCTTTTCATTTAGTTATACCTTAAAACCCATAATAATAATACTCTGCATTCTTTATTTATTCATGAGGAATATTATAATTATGCTTAATAAACATGTGAATATATTAAATTCATTCTGATCATCACACACAGTATTACATATTCATGAATAGGACAGACGGCATGGTGGCATAGTGGTTAGCACGTCCACATCACAGCAAGATGGTCCTGGATTTGAGTCCCAGGCTCAGGTGTTTTTATGTGGAGTTTGCATGATCTCCCCATGCTTGCACCGGTTTCATCCAACAATCCAAAGACATGCACATGAGCTGTTGGCTAATTGGCTGTTCAAAATTTCCCCTAGGTGTGAGTGTGAATGGTTGTGTGTGTGTTGGACCTGTGATGCACTGGCGAGCTGTTCAGGGTGTACCTTGCCTTCACCCAGTGTTGGCTGAGATAGGCTCCAGCCTCCTTGCGACCCTAATTAGGATTAAGCGGTTCAGAAAATAAATGAATGAATAACATTAAAAAGTCCATGAGACCAGAGGAACTTGCTCATGCGTGACAACTTGGCAGCGCAACACCGATTTGTAGAATGTGTAAAAGTCTGAGATGACGTGTTAAGAAATAGAACAAGGGATACGATTTCAAAAGAAATTATAAAGTAGATGGTGATGTTTGCTAAAATCATGGCGTCCGGTGCAGGGGTCATTGAAATTTCCGTACAGAAGTAAGCAAACGGGTTTCGAACGACATACATCAAAATACAACGAAATACATACCACTGTATTTCCTGTTTATTTATTATGTTAGGTAAGTAAATGGGCCCCTTTAAGCTCAGTAATAGGTCAGAGTGTTGTATGATCAAAAGCTCAGAGAAGTTTATGAAAGCAGCTATGTATAATCGATATAAAACCATTGTATCTTAGTAACGGTGGCAGACAGCACGACAAGGGCTCTTGTAAACTGAAATAGAGACAGTGAGTTGATTATGAGAGACCATACTGATATCCTTCCTCTGACGCACCTCTCCTACACAACTTCACAATCTCGTTTTTTCTCTCCACACTGTTTTGCTCCACTGCACAGAGATGAAAATGCAAATTCAAACAACGTACTGAGTATAAGACAATTGGTCCTTTGATGCTTTTGTTTGAGCGTTAAGTGCACTTCAGAACTTGTTGTGTCACAGAGGTCTGTGGTGGGGAACAAGATTATTGAACAGACATCATATATAACTATGGACTTCTTTTGGAACAGAACATTTATATGTCTCCACCACGTCTTATGTGTTAAAATTTAATTTTTTCTTATTAGCATATTGTAATATAAGCCCTTAAAATATGGTCAACAGCAAGAATTTACATTTTTACAAATTTATGAAATGTCCATATGAAGCAGGGACACACACACACACACACACACACATACATACATATATATATATATATATATATATATATTCTCATTTCATTTTCCAAACTGATGTATCCTGTATTAGGGTTGAAGGGAGGCTGGAGCCCATCTTTGCCAACTCCAGGTGAGGGTGGTGAACAGTTATACACAGTCAGTACACCAATTCTTTTGCAGAGCCAGTTAATCCTATAAGGGATTAACTATCTCAGCTGACACTGGGTGAAGGATGGGTACACTGAACAGCTTGCCAGACCATTGCAGGGCCAACACACAACCATTCACACTCACACTTTGGGGCAATTCAGAACAGCCAATTATCCTAATGTGCATGTCTTTGGACTGTAAGAGGAAACCAGAGCACCTGGAGGAAACCCATACAAGCATGGAGAAAACATGTAAACTTCACAGAGAAACGCCTCACTGTGCATTGGGCTGGAACCCAGTACCTTCTTTTGAGGAGAAAGTGCTAACTGGAGTAATTTATATATTCCTTCATTTGTCAAGCTGCTTAACCCTACTAGGGTTGTGGCAAGGCTGGATCCTATATCAGCTGACTCTGGGTGAAGGAGACATATACCCTGAACAGCTTGCCAATCTATTGCAGGGCCAATGCACTCAACCATTCACACTCACATACACACCCTGGGGCAATTTGGAGCAGCCAGTTAGCTTTGAATGCATGTCTTTGGACTGTTGGAGGAAATAAATTTATAAATTCCAGCTCTGTGGAGTGTATGGCTTACAGTGGTCCTAAGGACATATACACCAGCCTCCGCTGTGGAGCTTCTCATCTCCTTCAGTATTACCTTTAGTGTCTTTTATGCCTCTCTGGTTAATGCCCTACTTGCCCAGTCTCTGAGTTTTGGTGGAGAGCCCTCTCTAGGTTTATGGTGACCAATTCTTTTCATTTTGTGTTGATGGATTTTCTGGTGCTGTTTGATTTTGAAGGTTTTTAATTCTTTTTTTTTTTTTTCTATTTCTTTTTTTAATCACCCAACCCTGGTTTGCACTACTTTGCAAGCTGTTTGGAGAGCTATCGGAGCTCCTTGGTCTTCAAGGTGTTGTTTGCTTGGTAGTACCTGTTGATTAATGCTGTTGCAGTCTCTGGGGCCTTATAGAACAGGTGTATATATTTGAGATGATGTGGCACTTAGATTGCACACAGGTGGACCTTATTTAATTAATTATGAATTATACTTCTAAAGTTAATTTGTGGGACCAGATCTTATTTAGCACTTTATAGTAAAGTGTGTAAATACATATGCATGCACCACGTTTTTGCATAGGTCTATGACATAACCCATTACATAACATAAAAAACAGACCACAGGGATCCAGACGCTCCTGCTGAAAGGACCTTCAGTTTCAGCCCAGTTAATGTTCGGAAATTAAAGTGTGACGGACAGACGGACGGACGGATGGACGGAACCCATTCCTATAGCTTATAAAAAATAATAAATCTAGTTAAAAACAGGCTGTAAGGCAACAAACTAGGATTCAAACACAGGCAAGGGTCAAAACCAGGACATATCTAGGAAAAAAGGATGCAGGAAACCTGGGAAACATGTTTTAGAAATACATGTGCATAATAACTAGACTTTGCTAAGAGACAGAGACACAGGAGGGTGTAAACAGACAAAATAATTAGTGCTAAACTGAAAACAGATAATAATGATTAGTAAACAAATTACAATACAGGGATAGAGGTCAAAATAAAATGCTCATGACATGTGTAAACAATTAAGAGCAATTCTAATCAAAACATAGGCCATTCTTTTTTTATTCCTTGTTTGGTGGATTTCTATTATATAAACCCAAGACAGGAGATAGGGGGAACAATTATTTTAAGAACAGGTATTTTATCAGCAGATGAAGAATATGAAGAATATAAGAAAGAGTAAAATATAAATATTTTTAATTTTGTCCTTCTTATATTCTTAAAGAAGGCTGAACTGGTGCTTTGATTTAAATATTTAATCATTTGAATACAGGAGTCTGTCCTGAGCTGATGGTATGGATGTAGTATTTATTATACTGTATATTCTGTTGGAACTACACCTTTAAACAGACCACTGACACATACTGTCACAACGTTTTCCATCCATTCCTCTCTCACCTTGTCTCTGAGGGTGGGATTAAAAGTGAATGGACCCCCAGGTAGATTTTGATGTTGCTGCCAGGATGGAGAATGTCTGCATGTAGAATCAAACCTGAAGTCTCTTCTTTCAAAAATCAAAACAAAAACAAACAAAAAACCTGTACTGACCAGTTCTGTCACGTGTCGATAGTATGATTTCCGATGCCCCAGACGTCTGTACATGTACACACTGTGTAGTAAGCATGTGCAGAGTTACGTCATGTAGTTACAGTAGCTGCCGTGAGAGGGCGACTAAAGGAGTGGCTTGGTGCAAAAAATAAATGTTTCAGTTTTTAAATTGATTTCACCCTCAGCAAGTTAAGATGGTTTTCCCAATTTAGTTTTTTCTTTAGAAATCGTGAATGTTAACATCAGCGGATCCGTGAAACAAGGAATAAAAAAAGAATGGATTAAATATGAACAGAAGGAGGAAACTCATTACAGCATCATATTTACGCCCATCTAAACCTAGGGGCATTATCAAGTAGCCAGACAGGCACAGGTCTGTTTTTGGTTGCTGCGTATACACTGGGGGCAGTACAGTGATGTAGGGGTTAGCATATGCACCTCACAGCACAAGGGTCCTGGGTTCAAGTGCTGTCTGTTTCTCTGTGGAGTCTACATGTTCTCCCCGGCTGGTGTGGGTTCCCCCCAGGTAATCTGGTTTTCTGCCACAGTCCAAAGACATGCACATTAAGCCAAGTGGCTGTTTCAAATTGCCCCTAGGTGCAAGTGTAAGTGTGAATGGTAATGTGTGTGTGAGAGTGTGTGTGTGTGTGTGTGTGTGTGTGTGTGTGTGTGTGTGTGTTTTGGCCCTGTGATGGTCTGATGAGCGGATCAGGGTATACATCGCCTTTGCCCAGTGTGGGCTGGGGGATTAGCATTTTAACATAACACTGAATAGAAAATACTGCTCACACTGATGGTGTATGCACAATGTTTCATTCATTATTGTTTTTTAAGTGCATCACTTATTCCACCTCCCCAGATTCCATTTGAATAAGGCCAAAACATTCTGCTAACCTGTGAACATTCTTACACCTACTCCACAGGAGTGAAATAATTTAGCTGTCAATTTCTATTTTGGACGACTACCCATTTATCGGTCTGTCTCCAGCTTGCTTGTTGTTGCCCTTCCTCTGAGATCTCAGTCAGTGATGATTGTTTTCAGCTTTTAGTGATTTATTTTTTCTTTTTGCAGAGATACAATAACTAAAGGCTGATTCTGACCCCATCTGTTTTGCTTCAGATCCATTATCCATAGTCTTTTCTAACGTTCTTTTTACCATGGCCACATACTGAGAGTTTATTCTTTTTTTAACTGTCATAAATTTCTTACATTTCTGTTCATCTTCTCTCTCTCTCTCTCACACACACACACACACCCTTAAACAAAGCCCTTGACCGTGTTTCAGTCTGACAGGCTTCTTAAATGTTGCAGTACATGCACAGATTTCCAAAATAGCAGATCAAAGATGTCTGCACACTTTTCTCACACATTTTAAGCCCCATTTCCAGAAAAATTATGATATGTTCAAAATTGCATTAAAAGCCAGAATCTCTCACTCATTTATCTGCCAAACCACTTAATCATAATATGGAGTCACAGGGAGGCTGGAGACCATCTCAGCCAACATTAGGTGAAGAAAGAGTACACCCTGAACAGCTCACCAGACCATCGCAGGGCAACATTCACACACAACCATTCATACTCGCACCTAGGGACAATTTGAAACAGCCAATTAGCCTGATGTGCATGTCTTTGGACTCTGGGTGGAAACCGGAGCAACTAGCAAATCCATGCAATCAAGGGAAAAAACATGAAAACTACATACATAAATGAAAGAGCCTGGGACTTAAACCAAGGACATTGTTGTTGTGAGGCGGACGTGCTAGCCTCTATGCCACCATGCCGCACAAATGCCAGAATGTTTGAATATTATTTAAAATAACATCGAAAATTTTTATACATTAGGTATAAAAGATGCATTTGCCAAAGGCACAGTCTTTGCAACCAAGGATGGGTCAAGAGTCACCATTTTTGTGGCAAAAATATTCTTAAGACAATATTTAGGTCCTTTAAATTCATTAATTACTTAATATTGTGAAAAGCTTCAGTAAATTCGGACGCATCTCAGTGCATAAAGAACAATGTCTAAAACCACTGTTGGAAGTGCTTAACCACTGAGCTCTCAGGCAGCACTGGCTGGGAACAGCAGCTACATGGACACAGGAGTTCTTCGGAAAAACGTTTCCACTCAACACAATCTGCCACTGCATCCAGAAATCCAACTGTAAAAAAGCCTTATATGCAGAAACTGTGCTGAGTTTTCTGGGCCCAAACTGATCTCAGATGGACTAAAAGGGAGTAGACCCATGGATTGTAGTCAGATGAGTCCACATTTCAGGTTTCAGGTTTTTCGGGGGGAAAAAAATGTTCTTTGTGTCAAAGCTTTAACATTTAGATTGTTATTACTGAAAGGTGCAAAAGCCAGTATCTATGCTAGTATGGGGTGCATCAATGTCCACAGCATGGGTGAGCTGCATGTTGCATGTTGCAAGCCTAGGGGCAGACTGTATTCTCTTTTCTGACCCAAAAGTGAGGCCATGGAGAAATATATTCAGGAGTCCTTGACTGCTGGCATAATTTGCCCCTCATCCTCTCCCGCTGGGGCTGGGTTCTTTTTTTGATGCCAAGAAGGATGTCTTTCTTCAACCGGGGTCTCAATGACATTACTGTCAGGGATAGGTATCTCCTTCCCTTTGTCAGTTAAGTTGGCTCTGGAGGAGCGGCGACACTGGCTTGAGGCTTCTAAGGTTCCGTTCCTGGTATGGACAGATCATAAGAACCTTGAATACATTTGGACTGCCAAACGTTTGAATTCCCATCAAGCCCGTTGGTCACTGTTCTTCTCACAGTTCAATTTCACCCTGTCCTATCGAACTGGATCCAAGAATAGCAAGCCAGATGCCCTCTTTTGCACATTCCCCACTCAAGACAATAATGGAGAACTGAATCACATCATTGTGGGGGCAGTTCAGTGGGACATAGAGTCTCTGGTTCAGTCTCCCCAATCTGATAATGCTGCTCCAGTCAATGTCCTGTTAACCATCTTTTTGTGCCTATGTCTGTCTGTTCTCAGGTCCTGCAGTGGGGCCACTCCTCCCAACTCCCCTGCCACCCTGGAGCAAGACACACTCAAGCCTTCATCAGCAGGAGGTTCTGGTGGCCTACCATGGGTGAGAATGTTCACAAATTTGTCTTTGCCTGTTCTGTTTGTGCCCATAGTAAGACCTCTGCGTATCCTTCATCTGGCCTGTTGTAGCCCCTGCCTATACCCAAGAGACCCTGGTCCCACATTGCCTTGGATTTTCAGTCTTACTCGTCTTCCACTTTCAGATGGCAACACCGCTATACTCACTATTGTTGATCAAGTTTTCAAGTCTGTGCATCTCATTCCAAACTACCCTCTGCCAAGAAGACCGCTGACTTGATGGTGGATCATGTATTCAAGATTTATGGTTTTCCTGTGGATGTGGTTTCTGATAGAGGACAACAGTTCACATTCAGACTTCTGGAGAGCCTTCTGTACACTCATTGGTGCCTCTGTCCCACACTGATTCCACCCACAAAGCAATGGCCAGACAGAGAGGGCTGATCAACACCTGGAGGTGACCTTGCAAGGCATTGTTTCTGAAAGGCCATCTTCCTGGAGTCGTCAGCTGCCCTAGGTAGAATAGTCTATTAACTCCCTCCCTTCTGCCTTCACAGGCCTGTCTCCATTCGAGTGTTGTCTAGGATACCAGCCCCCCTGTTTCCCGCTCTAGAGGAGGAGGTCGGCGTACTGTCTGCCCGGGCCTTTGTTCTTCGTCGTTGTCGTCAGACCTGGAAGAGGACACTGACAGCTCTGTGATGTTCTTCGGCGAGGATGAAGCGCCAGGCAGATCGACACCATTTTAAGGCGCCTCCCTATCGTCAGGGTCAGCGTGTCTGGCTCTCATTCCGGGACCTGCCCCTGAAGGTGGACTCCCGGAAACTGCCTCCCTGTTTTATTAGTCCATACCTCATTGTGAAGGTTGTAGGCCTTGCTGCTGTGTGGCTTAAGCTCCCCCCAACCCTCGAATGCATCCACCCCACCTTCCATGTTTCTAAGATTAAACCTTTCCGTAGTAACCAGCTCTGCCCAGTTCCCAAGCCCCCTCCCCCTCCATGGCTCATTGATGGATCGGAGGCCTTTACAGTTAACCAGCTGTTGGATGTCTGTCGCTGGGGCCATGGTCTCCAGTTCTTGGTCGACTTTAACTAGGTCTGAAGGAGAAGTGTTGGGGTCCTGTTCAGGACATTCTGGACCGTGGGCTTGTCAGGGACTTTCTGAAAGAACACCCACTTTCCCCAGTTAAGACGCCAGAAGGCGCTTGTAAGAAGGCGGGTACTGTTAGAACTTCTGTACTTCCTGGTTGTTGTTTTCTGATATCATGCGTTTGTGTTTTGATTGTCGCCTTTGGCTTTCCACATCCTCATTATTGTGCTCACCTGTATTTCATTGCCTGCCTTACTAGTCTGTTTACATAAGCCCAGTATTTTCCCACAAGCATTGCCAGATCATGCCTGAGTTTTGTCCTTTGCCTTTCCAGCATTAGTAGTCTGTTGCCTTGCTGTTTTTTTTTTTTTTTTTTTTACCCTGTCTGTTCACAGACCTTCTGTGTTATTTTTCAGTGATTTTTGGATACCTCTGCCCCATACTCTGTTTTGACTTCTTGGATATCTCTGGCCAGTTTTTTGACCATGAGTTTGCCTGCCATTTTGGATTATCTGCCTATTTATTAAACATTGTGCTCTCCACCACTTCTGTCTGTGTGTGGATCCTTTTTCCCCCTCTGTAAAATCATAACAGTCTGGAGCCTAGTAGTGGCTAGGAGGCTATCTTAGTGGTGGTTAAAAAACCCCCAAAACAAAACAAAACAAAAAAAAACACTATCAGGATATTGCTGAAATCCATGTTAAAATAACAAAATGTGTCTTGCCAACCCCTAGCACATTTTTAGGCAGCCCTACAGCCATTATATTGATTTTAGATTATTTGTAGATGATCAGAAATTATTAAAATACTGCATATAATTCAATTAAATTAACTGAACGCTTTATCCTTTATTAAGGTAACAGAAAGGTAGAAGCCCAACCCTGCTGACTCTGTGCAAAGACCAGGTACACCCTGAACTGCTCATCAGATCATCATAGGGCCAAGACAGCCACACAACCATTCATACTCACAATAACACCTAAGGGGAAATTGAGAATATGCAATTAGCCTAATGTACATGTCTTTGGACTGTTGGAGGAAACTTGACCCAAAAGAAACTCAATAAAGCAATGTGAGAACATGTAAATTCTACAAAGAAATACCCTCGCCGGGCACAGGGCTCAAACCCGAAATCTCGCTTTGAGGCGAAGTGCTTACCACTGTCACCTTGTCACCCTCACTTTGCCTCACTTGATTTTAAATGAGCTTTAAATAGCCATGAGAAAGTTTTTTTTCTGTATCATTTCAAATATGGTTCTTTACATGATAGAGTTTTAACTTGCATTTGTGGATGGCATCTTGATCTGTGTTCATGATCAATGAGTTCTGGAAGTGTTCATGAGCCTGTACAGTAATAATAATAATAATAATTCATTTTATTTATAATGCATTTTACATTTGAAGCAAATCTCAAAGTGCTACACTTGGCAGTAAGACAAGAGTAAAATGCAGGCTAAACTAAGACAAAAAAAAAAAAAAAAAAACAATTTACCATCAGAGAATCATGCTGAGTCACTTCATGTCAGATCAACAAATGGGTGTTGCACCACTTTCTCTCATACATTCATTCATTTTCTGAACCGCTTAATCCTAATTAGGGTCGCAGGGAGGCTGGCCCCATCTCAGCTGACTCTGGGTAAGGGCACCCTGGAAAGCTCGCCAGGACATCGCCGAGTAGAAACACACTGATGGCCACCCAATGGCCTACTCAGCAGTGAGAACCCGGTGATAGTGGGGCTTGAACCCCCGACTTTCGGATCAGTAAGCCAGCAACCTACCAGCAGGCCACCACTGCCCCCCACTTTCTCTGATTATTCCAAAATTTCTTTTGTAAATCAAATACGTTGTTTATGACCATATGCAAAATATAACAACAATATATCCATTAGACCTTGTAAAACATTGTACCTGGCTTAAAAATTAACCAGGACCTATTTTTTAAGGTTTTTAAATGACTAAAACAGCTTTTGTGTCATTCTTGCAGCACTGAAAATTTTTCACGTTCATTATATGTAAAGTATTTGTTAAAAAATATTGCATAAAACTAGTATAGTCAACATAATCTTTTTTTTTTAAATCCTGAAAATGGTATCTTTTTCAAATGAAGAACTACATTTTTACTTTTCATGCTTTGTTAAAAGGGATTTATTCTTGTATTCTAGCAAATAATGTGCAAAAGTTTGGAAGTGATGAAAATTTTATTAACTGATGCTCTTGTTACTTGATTTTAATTCTTATTCATGGAGTAATGGTGCTGTGAAGTTGGACCACGATTTGAAAGAGCCCCATTTCAAGCCCCAGAAAATACATGTTTTATTATTATTATTATTATTATTATTATTATTATTTTGCAAAAACTGACAGATATGAATGCCTCTGGATACATTTTGAACTTTGTCCCATGTGTGAGATAGCCACAAATAACTTGTGAAAATGTGAAAATTTGACATTTGTTTTGAACAAATGTTCAGGGACTTATGCTTATGGTACCCCAGACAAGCTTAGCTTGTTTTGGGCATCATAAGCAGAGAAATTTGAATTTTTTGCAAAATTGGCAAAGTACAAGTATTAACAGCTGAGGGTATTCATAACTGAGGCTCCAAAATTGCAACGAACTAAAAGCATTTTCCTTGGTACAGCACCAGATGTCATTATATGATTTATCTGTTTTGTATAGACTTGGATTTGGTTTTAGCTCTGTGTAACTATGTTAAACACAGTATTTTTACATGTACAGAACATTGCAGCTGTCTGGTTTGTTATAACAGGTAAAAAAAATTACCAAAAATCTTTAAAAAAATTATTTTTGCCATTTATTTCCTGATTTTGTAGGGTTCTTTGTAACACATGTATATATAAAGGTGCTCTGATGCTTTGTTTCCATTAATTGGTCATAAAAGAAACACTATATATATAAAATATCAAGCTTAAAGTTTGTTCAGTCATAAGCCGTAGCCAATCCAAATGAGGCTGCCTACCTACAAATACCATTTTTGAATGTAAAAATTAAGATTTTAACATGTTATAACTCCATAAATACCCATTAGATCATGCTAAAACTTGGCCTAGCTTCTACCCACACATGGATTTATCAGGGAATAAAATGTAAAGTAAATCAGACAAATATATTCTATATTTGTTGAAATGAGATGGAATAACTCTTCTTGATTTTTAAGCAGTGCCACCTGAGGGCCAAAAATGTGTGGCATTAAATTTAGATTTTTGGCCTTATTCCTTCACACAGAAGATTCTCAGAATTTTTCATGATACCCCCATGTATCATGATATTA
>JAQMYF010000003.1:19126325-19145584 GCA_030014195.1 Neosilurus mollespiculum | reverse complement strand
TGTGTGTGTGTGTGTGTTTATTTACAATCATAAAAAAATAAAAAAAAAAGATAAAAAATAATTAAAATGTTAAGTGAAGATCAGAGTTATCTGTGGGCCTACAATTATTAACTTGGGGAAGCCATAGCCTAATGATTGGAAAAGCAGCTTTGGGGCCGAAAGGTTCTTCATGGATGAAGAGCAAGGCACCTAACCCCCAGATGCTCTCCGGCCACCCCCAATGTGTGGTAGCCCACTGCTCCGAGTGTGTGAGCTCACTGTGTGTGTGTGTGTGTGTGTGTGTGTGTGTGTGTGCGTGTGTGTGTATTACATTGTTACTAACATGAAACTATCATAAGCCTTCCTTACACTTATATTAATAGAGTGTACACTAAACAATAAGATCATGCAACTTTGAGAACAAATTTTAAATTAATTAGTAACCGCATGAACAACATTACTAAAAACAAAAAATAAATGGATGTACTGACTCGTGAGGGCATGGCAGAGTTAAGGTTAGCATGTCTGCCCCACAGCAAGAAGGTCCTGGGTTTGAGTAGAACCGCTGCTCCTTCGCGTTGAGAAGAGCCAGTTGAGATGGCTCAGGCATCTGATTAGAATGCCTCCCAAACGCCTCCCTGGTGTGGTGTTTCGGGCATGTGCAACCAGGAAGAGACCCCGGGGCAGACCCAGAACACGCTGGAGGGACTACATCTCTTGGCTGGTCTGGAAACACCTTGGCGTCCCCACTGGAAGAGCTGGAGGAAGTGGCTGGGGAGAGGGACGTCTGGACCTCACTGCTTAGGCTGCTGCACCCGCGACCCAATCCCGGAAGAAGTGTAAGAAGATGATGATGATGATGATGATTTTTTGGTGAAAGGTGTTGCAATTTTTTATTAATTTTTTTTTTTACTTTTGCATAGCATGAATGAACCTGAAACCACATGGAATGGTTTAGTGAGTGAAGAAATTAAAAAATACAGTAATGCAGTGATGATTATACACTTAACAAAATGAAGATAAATCAGAAACCAAGTACTATTCAGGTATTTATTTCATGTAATATTGGATCATATTGGTGAGAATAAGTAAACAAACAACAATATATTGTAATGACAAAAATAACAGTCTCTTTTATAAGAAAAAAAAAATCCATACCTATTGTGGCCACCCTTGACTTTGATTACAGCATTTAAACTTTCAGGCACAGGGTTCACATATTTTTTTATTTCTTCACTCGCTAAACCATTCCATATGGTTTGAAGTTCATTCATCTTATGCAAAAGTCAAAAGTTTTTCATTTTTTTCAGAAAATTTGGTATTTTCAGTGTTTTTTTTTATTATTATCCATACTTTTACCTCAATATTCTTGTCTGAATTATTTTTTTGGTTCTCACTGCCTACAATAGCATTGTTCAATACATTTTCAATAAAAAAAAATACAGACAGAGAGTTTTATGCTTCTATAAATTTCTAGATAGTCTGCTGCTGTAGACTGCTCAACAAATGTATGGTCTGAGCACAACTTGCCCCATTTGGTTGGCTGCCAACCTTCATGTTAACAGGCACGATCTGGCTTTCATTTTGAGGGAAAACTGTGGAAACATTTCCTGGAATTCTCACAATTCTTCCAACCCATCGCATAGCATTAAACCATAATAAAGGGGCTGTATAGTAGTAGGCTTGATGATTTCCTGATAATGTGCCCTTAAAGGTAATAAACCCAAACTTAATAAAAGTTTGCATACATCGTATATGTCTTTGCACATCAAAATGTGCTACTGTTATCACAACCTTCTTCGTACTTAAAAAAAGTTACACAAGGGGGCACCATTGGACTGTGAAAAGTTGCACGTGACTCATGTAGAAGAAGCTGTAAACAAGAAAGTGTTTTGCATATAAATGCACTGATCAATATACCATACTTTCATGTACAGTTCGCCCTGCTTGAGATCACCATCTTATTGGGGTGAGGCAGTTTGCTTGTCCCAATGACCCCTAGAGCTTTGTTGGCTGGAGCTCTAGGCTCTTGGCATGGCCACCCTACAGAACTAGAGTTCTGCAGAACTAGACAAAGGGTAAGAAACAGACAAAAAGTGATCCAAAAAAAATCTGGAGTGGAAACTCTAAGGTGGCTGTAGGACTTTTTCAGACAGGCTAATCCAAGCTGACTTTCACAGATTGTAACTACATAGGTGTAAGTAAAAACCACCTGATATTAAAAATATACTGATTTTCTGTGTAGCAGGAGAGCTTGGATACCTGGTTTCTGTGTAAGGACTAGACCCAAATGCAGAAAGGTTCTGTTCTCTGATTTTAATGGTTTAACAAAAAACAAAACCGGGCAGCAAAAAGTCTTGGGAATTAAAGGTAAAAGTTTAAACAACAAAATCTCAAAACAGGCAAGGTCCAAAATTAAAACAGGGCTTTCAGAAAATACTCACAGTCAGTGATCCTACCCAAAATACAATAAACTCAGGTAGACACAAAAGGCTCAAGGTATGAGACACTCTGACACTGAGGCACAGAAGGAGCAGGGTATAACTAGGGCAGGTAATGGGTGAATGAGGAACAGGTGAGAGAAAAAACTGGTGGGAATGGAAACAAAGACAGAAAGCCCTCCGAATCAACAAGGACCTGGAGCCCCCACCCCCGATGCCAGACATCTAGCAGTGACCCCCTGCAGGACCTCTGATAAAACAAATCTAGGAACAGACATTTACCAGAGCTATTCTCAGGAATGGGTTCCCTCTGCAGTGCCTTCTGGACCCTCTTCTCTATTCCCCAGGACACAGACCAAACCAAACACCTAGTGGGTAGAATGGTTTCAGCAGAATGTGGCATCCCCAGATCACTGAACTGATGGGAGAGGGAATCTGGCTCGATGTTTTTAGAGCCTGGACAAAAAGACAGGGTGAAGTTAAAGTGACTAAAAACAGGGACCATCTGGCCTGACAGGCATTAAGCCATTTTGATGACTTCATGTACTCCAGATTCCTGATCTGTCCAGATGAGGAATGGGAGCTCTGCACCTTCCTGCCAGTGATGCCACTCCTGTAATGCCATCCTGACCGCAAGGAGTTCTTGATCTCCAACATCATAATTATGTTCGGGTGAAGACAGTCTGTGGGAAGAGAAGGCACAGGGGTGCATTTTACTATCCTTGGGGGACCTTTGACACACAAACTGACCCGATTCCAACATCTAAGGTATTCCTCTCAACAATGACTTGGCAGGAAGTGTCAGGAGTGGTCAGAATAGGAGCAGAGGTGAAGCATGACTAGGGTTCCTGGAATGCCGTTTCTGCAGCATCACTCCAGAGGAACCTAACAGATGAAGAGGTTAATGAGGTCAGAGGAGCTGCTATAGTGCTGTAGTCACGAATAAACTTTCTATACCTTCTATAACTTGGTAAACCCCAAAAACCTCTGCGGGTCCTTGCGTGATTGTGGAGTGGGCCATGCCATTATGGACTTAACCTTCACTGGATCCATCTTCAATCCACCCTTAGTAATGATGAAGCCCAGGAAGGAAATAAAGTGTTGATGGAAGACACACTTCTCTGCTTTTCCAAAGAGATGATTTTCCAGCAGTCTTTGAAGCACTGACCAGGCATGCTGGATGTGTTCTGAGAGCAATCTGGAAAAAATATATATATATTGTCTAGTTAAAAATATCATCTAAAGAAAGTATCATCAAAGGCATAACTAGGTACTTATAATTGCCTGTGGGGGTGTTGAAGGCAGTCTTCCTCCATCTCCTTGCTTGATGCACACGCAGGTCCAGTTTGGAGAAGACTGTGGCTCCCTGTAGCCACTCAAAGGCATCAGACATAAGAGGAAGTGGATACCTGTTCTTGACTTTTATGTCATTTAAGACATCCTGTCAATGCAAGGTCTAAGGAAGCCATCCTTCTTACTGACAAAAAAAGAAACCAGCCCCTGCTTGAGAGGAGAAGCGGTGGATGATATCTGCAGCCAGCGAGTCCTTGATGTAGTTCTCCATGGGCAGTAGAGAGGTTGCCCTAGATTTGCTGAAGACTGGCTTCAGATCAAGATACTCATTAGGAACCTTGGACAGATCTGGGAAATTCTCGAGTCCCTCAGTCCTGCAGATTTCAGACACTGAGACAGACAGAATGGGCTTCAGCCCAAAATAGTGTTTTTGGCCCAATTGATAAAGGGGTTATGTTAACTTAACCATCTATGACCCAGAACTAAGTGGTTGAGAGGAAAGTCAATGAGATAAAACACTAATTCCTCAAGTTGCTTTAGAGAAAGCATTAGACTTACTACGAAGTGTCACTTCAGCAAAGTGGCTTCCATTGAGGGCTGACACTTCTAGAGGTATTTGAAGCTTGGTGGGCAGCCAAGTTGGTGTTGATGAAGCTCTTCTCAGCACCTGAGTTGACGAGTGCTGAAGAAGTCTACTGATGGCTCCCCCAAAAACCAGTGGCTGGCAGGGGGGTTTGAAGTGTAGGGAGGTTTTAACTGAGATCGTGCTCACCAAAGCTCACCCCACTGACGAGCATTCTCTTTTTACCGGACAGGCCTTAACAAAGTGCCCCCACTGACCACAATAAAGGCATGATCTGGCGTGTAATCAGCATTTCCTCTCTACAGGGGTAAGACAAGTTCAGTCAACCTGCATGGGCTCTGATGTGTCTGGTTGGCTTGGGCTGGCAGATGGGATGGGACCTGAAAGAAGAGCCTGGAATTCTTGCTGGGTAAAAACAAGAGGTGTCCTCATCCTACATCGTTTACTCAGCCTGACATCAACTCTAATTGCCATTTCATCTAGTCCATCAAACTCTTGAGGTATGTCATGGGGAATGAGCTCATCTTTAGTCCCCTCTGACAGACCATTGAAAAAGACATCACAGAGTGCCTCCTGGTTCCAGCCAGCTACGGTGTAGTCAGAAACAAACTGACGTCCCTGGTGGAGGTGCAGAATGGACGAAGACCTTTTTCATTTCTGATGAGAAGAGTAAAATTCTACTGGATTGCTTCGTTATTAGTCCAGGCTGCTGTTCCCCATTCTCAGGCCTTACCAGAGTGAAAGGTGATGACA
The DNA here is from genome assembly GCA_030014195.1 of Neosilurus mollespiculum. NCBI lineage: Eukaryota > Metazoa > Chordata > Actinopteri > Siluriformes > Plotosidae > Neosilurus > Neosilurus mollespiculum. The sequence continues at coordinate 19,140,535 of JAQMYF010000003.1, read as the reverse complement.
TAAGCTACCTTGGCAGCATCTGTAGGAAATGTGGAGGGTTGGAGAGAAAATACAAGACCACATTGAGTGAGGAAGGACTGACAGGATCCGGGGTCCAAAATGTAGGTCTCTGAAGGCGGTAAACGAGGCTCTCTTGGCGCTTGGCCAGCTGCACTTGGACAGCCTCCGGGAGCTGACAAGGTGAGCTGGATCTGTTGTGTCTGAGCTGATAATGCCACAACCGTAGTTGTCACAGATTCCACTTGCCTTGAGATGGAATCAAGCTGGCCATGGTGATCTCCAAACATTGTCCCATATAGTTAAAGGATATTCTTAAGTTGGTTGGGATCTGCTGGGTCCACGTTGGTTAGAGTGTACTGTCGGGTTTCTGTGTAAGGACTGGACCCAAATGCAGAAAAGGTTCCGTTCTCTGATTTTAATGATTTAAAAACAAAACCAGGCAACAAAAGGTCTTAGAAGGTAAAAAGGTAAAAGATAAAAAAAAAAAAAGTTTCCAAACAGACAAGGTCCAAAATTAAAACAGGGCATGCAGAAAAAATACTCACAGTCAGTGATCCTAGCCAGAATGCAATAAACTCATATGGACACAAAAGGCTCAAGGTATGAGATACTCTGACACTGAGGCACAGAAGGAGCAGGGTATAAATAGGGCAGGTAATGGGGTGAATGAGGAACAGGTGAGGGCAAACACAGGTGGAAAAGGAAGCAAAGACAGGAAAAGGGGGCAGAGCACAAGCACATGGCAGATCGAACAAAAACAGACAGGGGGGAAATGTAGTCCAGCCTGCAGGGGACTACAGGTAAACGGAGTCCTGGATAAGGTACTGACATTGGAAGGCTTTCCTTTTATTCCCCTTTAAATAACAGTGAATGCTGCATCAGGGACTTCAGATCAGGTTTTTGATGGTCAATAACTTAATTACTGTCCGTTGCCTCTGGAAAGACCAAAATGGCCATACCTCTCAGATGGATGCAATTGCATCTGCTATTTAAAGAAAATGGGCATTTAATGGGAAAACTGCATAGGCCTCCAACTAGTATACAATTGAATATTGCTTGGCAGTGATTTCCAAATGTAATATAAGGGTCTTCATGTTTTGGTTTGAAGGAAATACCCTGCCACAAAGATAGTTATCTGATTTTTTTTTTTTTACTTTGACTGCTTTTATTAAATAACAGAAACAGCCAAAATCTTATATTAAGATTAAGGTTAGGTAATTACATTTTCTCTATTAGTAATTATTATTGGAAGGTCCTCAGAATAATTAAATATTAATATATTTATATATGCATAAATGTGTGTGTGTGTGTGTGTGAGAGAGAGAGAGAGAGAGAGAGAGAGAGAGAGAGAGAATCTCTTGGTTTAGTCTGGAAGGTCAGGTGGGACGGTTGCGTAGTGGTTAGCATGATCGTCTCACAGCAAGAAGGTCCTGGGTGCAAGTACTGAGCTCTAGCATTTCTGTCTGAAGTCTGTATATTCTCCCTGTGCTTGTGTGGGTTTCCTCTGGGCACTTTGGTTTCCTCCAAAGACATGCACACTAGGCTTATTGGCTGTTTTAAATTACCCCTAGGTGTGAGTGTGAGTAAGTTATGTGTGTTGTCCCTGTGATGGTATGGCGAGCTGCTCAGGGTGGCTGAACTGTTCAGTGTCTACTGACCTCTGGTGGGCAAAATGCATTTTCCAGGATATACACTGAGAAGCGTAATATTTACCTTGGCAGCCTCATAAATAGCAAGTCCCAAATGCACTGTTTTAACTCCTTTCTATTTCCAACTCATATGTCCAACTGAGCATTTAAAAAAAAAAAAATAAATGCAAATATCAGCTTGCTAGTCCATCGCAGGACCAACACAATTCACAATCATTCACACTCACACTCACACCTAGGGGCAATTTGGAACAACCAATTAGCCTAATGTGCATGTTTTTGGACTGTGGGAGGAAACTGGAGTACCTGGATGAAAAATCCATGCAAACAGAGGGAGAACATGCAAACTCAACACAGAAACGTCCTCGCCGAGTCTGGGACTCAAACTCAGGACCTTAATGCTGTGAGGCTGACGTGCTAAACACTACACTACTGTTTGGGAAGTTAATTCACTTTTAAATTGTTTACTCACTCACTTGGGGAACCGCTTAATCCCACTAGGGTCACGGAGAGGCTGGTTGGCGCCTATCTCAGCCAACACTGGGCCAAGGCGGGTACACCCTGAACAGCTCGCCAGACCATCGCAGGGCAAAACACACAACCCTTTACCCCCACACTCACACCTAGGGGCAATTTGTAACTGACAAATCAGTGTTGGCTTAGATAGGCTCCAGCCTCCCCAAATCCCTAATAGGATTAAGCGGTTCGGCAAATGAGATAGTGAAAAAACTCTGCAATACCTGCAACACATTCATACACAAACACAAACATAACCAGCACACACGATACATGACTCGGACACAGGTTTGTGAATTTAACCGGAGCTTTTTAAAAAACATTTACTCAAACATGTGCATCACAAAGAGAGCTTAAACAAAAGTATCAAACCAGAACTGTAAAGCCCCTTCTTACCCCAATCCCCATTTTTAATGGAATGCGATGAGATGTCACTCCATAAATCTACAACTAATATAAAGAAAACTGCACCAAGAGAGAATCCTTACATTCACAGATGGTCACTGGGAGCAACACAATGGTAAATAAGGCAGAGTTTCTTGCAGTTATTGGGGGAAATATGATACATACAGTACATTATAAACAGTACTTTCCAAATAACAATCCTACTATCATCAACCCACACATTTTCAGCTGTGTTGTGCAAATCCGTAAGTTTCTTGAGTGCACCTCATGGGGATTAAACCCGACTTCAACATACTAGTCCCTTTTAGAAAACAATTTAAATGTTTAGTTGATATATAAAAGTCAACACAATTGAGTAAAAAAGTATATACGCTCATAAAACATATTAAAGGAGCCGCTGAGGATGTGTTTGGCAGTTCGTGAATTTAAATGGTCCACATATGTGAATCAGTGCAGCACCACAGCACTCACAACCAAGAGATGCAAACTATCACGATGTGGTGACATTTATGGATTTTGCCTTGCACACGTGTAACATAAATTACAAGATAATGTTATTTCAAATAATGAAAAAAAATATATATTATGGCTTATTAAATATATTCTGAACTGTTGTTTAAAAGTACAATTCACCATCAGTAATACTGATCACAATTCGCAATAGGTAAGTGGATAGCAAGCATGGTTTTAACCACCACCTTAATTTTTGTAAGCTGAAAGACCTACAGAAAGTAAAAAGCTGTAGGTCATATTCATAGTTTGTTTATTTATGCATTCATTCTTTCATTTTCTGAACTGCCTAATCCTAATTAGGGTCACGGGTAGGCTGGTGCCCATCTCAGCCGACTCTGGGTGAGGGCAGAGTACACCCTGGACAGCTCGCCAGGCCATCGCAGTATATTCATAGTATATTTCACCATAAATCACAGAGGCATAAAGGCATAAATGAAAGCATTGTGTGCCATCGTAAGAAGACTAATGGGTCATTCTCATGAAAGTGTATAGTTTCTAACTGCACCTTCCCAAGAAATAATTTTCAAAGAAATACTTGCAAAATATCTACCAATAAACACTATGGTACAGAATATATTTCTGGAAAGTTTTGAAGCACCCGCTTTTTTGAATCATAAATTACAGCAAAATTAATACAGGATTCTAACAGAGTTGACATAACAGAGTTTATAAAGTTCTTGGGGGTATAACTTCATATGCTCGAAATGCCAAAATTTATTAATTTTCTGTCTTACATATACAGCTTAAATTGTCAACACATTATATAAAGTGTGGGACATAAAATATGCATTTCTATGAGAATGACCGATAAACAGTATTAATATTGTAGCCTATATTATCATATACAGTGGGAATAGAAAATAATCTACCCTGAAAAATATTCACATTTCACATAACAAAAAATAATAGCGCCATTAAAAAAAAAAATAAAAAAAACAAAATCACTGTAATGATTACAGAATGGGCAGCATGGTAGCTTAGTGGTTAACACTTCCACTTCACAGCAAGAAGGTCCTGATTTCGAGTCCCAGGCTCAGTGGGGCGTTTCTGTGTGGTGTTTGCATGTTCTCGCCACGCTTGCATGGGTTTCCTCCAGTTTCCTCCCACAGTTCAAAGACATGCACATAGGAATAACTTGCTGTTCCAAATTGCCCATAGGTGTGAATACGAATGCTTGTGTGTGCATTGGCCCTACAATTGATTGGCGAGCTGTCCAGGGTGTACCCCGTCTTTGCCCAGATTTGGCTAAGACAGGCGCGAACCTCCGCACGACCTTAGTAGAATTAAGCAGTTCAGCAGATGAATGAATAGATGGTTAAAGTTACCTTGTGCAATGAGATTTTTGGCAGTCTCTCTGACCAGTTTCCTCCTTGCTCTTCTATCCAGCTTTCCAGATGGCCTGATCCAGGAAGGGTATTAGTAGTATCAAACATGTCTCTCTTCTTGATTATGGATTTTATTGTGCTCCTAGGGATTCATAAAGCCTTTGATTTTTTTTTTTTGTGTATCCATCTCTTGACTTTTATCTGCCCACTGTATCCCTGAAATCTTTTGACAGTGCCTTGCTACCCATAGTTGACTGTTTGCCTTCAGTTACACTTCCACCTTTCACATTTCTCATGAAATAGAAGTTTTAATGCTGAACAATTGTGAATAATTACAATTGATCATGGGTGGAAGGTAATTCGCTTGGTGTTCAATGGAGAAGGGGATTTATTACACCTGATTGAGTTTACAAGCATTTTTAGGATGGGGTGATCCCTTAACCATCTCAGTTTTTTTATTTTAAACTTTTGCTATTATATCTCTTAATTGGTGGTTTAAGTTGCATTGAGTAAATAGAGTTAACAAAAACATTTAAATAGAAATATTTCTTTGTGTCTTTATTTCAGGCTGTAAAGCATCAAAATGTGAATATTACAGGGGGTGATTCTTTTTTATACCACTGTATGGTATTTAGTGAATTAGTTTTAGGATGTTAGAGTGCAACCAGAGTGTAGGTTATAAAATAAAGGTTCAGTGGGGTCATTACATGGCAACAATTAATGTTATTTACTTCCCCTGTCAGAGGTCATAACATATACTTGCCATCTGCAATAAATTCCTTTAAATTAATAGTTCATTTAATTACTGTGGTTTTAAATCATTTGAATATGATATTTCAATCTTGCTAAAGTATAATTTAACAGGATATGCTTTTACAGGTGAGAGTAAGTCAATATGTTGTGTACTTGATACATAATCTATATTAATAAAAAATAAAATGCTGAGAGAGGAGGAATTGTTCCTGGCAAGAATTTGGGTTACTGTCAGGACTCTATCTGGTTTCCAACCACTTGCTAACTGATGGGTACTCTAACTTGCCCCTAGTTATGAATGATTGTGTTTGAATGCGTGTGCATGGCGTCCAGTGATGGACTCATCTTATATGCACATCATGCATCCAGTGTTGCCGGGATATTCTTTAAAACTATGCAATAATTAAGATAATTTCCTTCAAGAATAATGTCTACACTGATCGCATTGGTTAATAAAAATGGCATTGCACAATTTGTTCAACAAAAATTTTTAAATCTTTGGCTGGGTGTTGTGTAGAATGGTTATGTTCCAAACACACCCATTCCAGCTCAAGCAATCTCAGCCTTGCAGAGGTTGGACGAGGTATGTTGGTTGGTGGGCGTCCAGGATTGAGCTTTGAATCTTTGATCTATGGTAATTAGGGCTGTCAAAAAGAATGATAATGTCTAATATTATGATCAGGGTTGGTCAAGCAAACATTTAACGCATGACATAAACCTATTGAATCTCTTCTTTTACATCTTGTGGCATTAATCAAGAGTTCATGAAGAACAAATGTACACCATCTGAAACATGTCTGTAATATCTAACTGAAGAAAAGACCACGGTGCAGGTGCATTCATCTGGGGTTTCGTTTAAGTTGGTGGACACTCACACATTCACTCATACTCATGCAGCTGTGCATATGGTGTTGGAGGTCACAACTTGGCATGTACGTTGGCTATGATTTCGGGTGGGAGGTCTTTGACTGGCAGATGTCCGACCTCTATGCCTTTGTCTGTTGAACTATGGCCTGTGTTCTCACAGCTATTCTGAGGAGATTCTGGAGGAGCCTTATACAGCACACTCGCCAGCATGAAAAATGCAGTGCCCAAAAACTGGAGGAGGAAGAAGAAGAAAAATTGTTTAAATTATATAATAACTACCATTTTCAAATTCTTCATTCATCACACATGATTAATACACTGTCTACATTTTTTATTCTTTTTTTTTATTATTGTCTAGGGCACAGTCCTAAAAAAAAAAAGGCAGAAGTAGAAATGTTTTTATTTAGGTGATTTTCTAATCATATCTACGCTGCCTGTCTAAAGAAGTCTAAAAGGTCTCCTGAAAGCCTGCTATCTAAGTGTACATTTCTCACATTAGGGTCTAGTATATTTATGTGCCATAGTCAAGTGAATATTAGTGGACAATGATCGGTTGAGTGTTTAAATGCAGCGAGTGACTTTAAAGTGATAAGACAGACTAATGTGGATGATGTATTCTGGGCATTTCCCATTCGAACCCTACACTTGAAAAAAGAAAACAGGCAATAATTATACTTTATATACGTCTAAATGTGATTTTAAACATCATTAAATTAATCAGAAACCAAAACTCAGTTAAACAACTAAGACATATATTACAATTGGTAATTTATTTATTAAGGGAAATTATGCAATGGTATCTAATCTTATCCAATTAATATCTGTGAGTGGCAAAAGTATGTGAATATTTGCTTTTAGTTTGATGCCTGTTAATCAATTCTGCATGTTGGTTTGGAGGGATTCCTTTATACAGAACAGCTTCAACTTTGGGAGGTTGGTAGGTTTTCTCATATGAACTGCACACAAAGCAATTTTATTGGATTAAGGTATTCTTTAAGAATTCACTGGTATAATTCAGAATTCATTGTTCCGTCAGTGATGACAAACTGTCCTGGCCCAGATGCAGAAAAACAGGCCCAAACCATGATGCCATCACCACCACCATGTATCACAGGTGAAATTAGGCTCCTATGCTGGAATGCAGTGTTTTCCTGATCTAAGCATAAAACTACTCATGCAAACAAAAAAGGTCTATTTTGATTTCATCCATCCCTAAAAGTTTTCCCCAAAGCCTTCTGGCCTCTCCATCTGATCTTTAACACACTGTAGAAGGACAACAATGTTCTTTTTGGAAAGGAGTTGCTTACTCCTTTCATCACTACCAGGTACACCCTACTTTTTCAGTGTTCTTCTGATGTTGGAATCATGAATATTAACATTAGCCAATGTGAGATAGGCCTTCAGTTGCTTAAAAGGTATCCAGGGTTCCTTTTAGTCTCCTTGGACTATTATACACCTTGCTACTGGACTGATCTTTATTGGTTGACCACTCAGGAAGAAGGGAACTATGGTCTTGAATTTCCACCATCAGACAGATGGCATCAAAACCTCATAAATCTCCGGTGTTTGTGCCATGATTTACTTCTAGAAACATGTCTACGAAAGGTCAGGCTTCAACAGAATCCTGCTCTTTACCTAAAACAGAGTGCTGACTCACACCTGATGTAATTCAATCAAATGATTAAAAGGACCCAAGTCTAGTTTCACCTTAAAATTTAATTTAATCCGGGAGGAGCTCGGAGTAGAACAGCTGCTCCTCCGCATTGAGAGGAGCCAGTTGAGATGGCTCAGGCATCTGATTAGAATACCTGCCTGGTGTGGCGTTTCTGGCATGTCCAACTGAGAAGAGACCTCGGGGCCGATCCAGAACATGCTGGAGGGACTACGTCTCTCGGCTGGTCCGGGAACGCCTTGGCGTCCTTTGCTAGTATTGTCTTTAGTCTTGATTACAGCACATAATCACCATGGCATTGTCGCTTCAGTTGGTCAGGTCGAGGCTCAAAAACATTATTGGACAGTGAAATAATGTCACCTGATGACCCAAATGTACTGAATGACCTAGTAATTCCGTCAATAGACTTTCTCTTCCCTGATGACACATATAAATTTGGGGCTCAAATAATGAATGAGTGGTTCAGGGAGCATGAGGAATCATTTTCACACATGTATTGGTACCCCAGAGCCCTGACCTTAACCCTATTGAAAGTCTCTGGGATGTGCTGGAGAAGACTTTATGGAGTGGTTTGATTTTCCCTCATCAATTCAAGGTGCAAAAACATGAACCTAACTCTGGATTGAAATAATTGTTGTGATGTTGCGTAAGCTTGTGAAAACAAGCCCATGGCGATTACACGCTGTAATCAAGGGTAGAGGCGGAAAAGCAAAGTATTAGAGTGCAGGACTTCTTTTGGCCGGGCAGTATATGTACTTTCAGGACTTATTTATCTAATGATAGTTAATTTTTAAGCAGTAAAAAATTATAAAGGGTTCCCAGATTTTCAAGCAACACTGTAGCTTATGTACTTTATCCAAAAGCAGGGTGTCTGTCCAATATCTGGAATTTTCAAATTTTAAAATGTTTTAACTTTACATATGGTTGAGTTACGTAAAGAGAGATACACATTCCAGGTCAGCAAAACTTTTAGATGTATACTGTAAATTTCATTTTTCATTTCTGATCAGCCATGGCTTGGTGGCATAGTGGTTAGCATGTTCGACTCACTGCAACAGGTTTTGGGTTCAAGTTCTGGACTCAGTGAGGGTGTCTCTATGTAGAGTTTGAATATTCTCCCCATGCTTACATGGGTTTCCTCCGGGTACTCCGGTTTCCTTCCACAGTCCTAAGACATGCACATTGGGCTAATTTGTTGTTCCACATTGCCACTATGTGGGAGTGTGAATGGTTGTGTGTGTGTGTGTGTTGGCCCTGTGACTGGCATGTACAATGCCTTCACCCAGAGTTGGCTGAGATAGGCTGCAGCCTCCCTTTTACCCTAGTAGGATTCAGCAGTTCAGCAAATTTCTGAACCCTTTTATCATTTATTATGGTTGCAGGGAGGCTGGATCCCATCCAAGTCGACTCCAGATGAAGGCATGGTACACCCTAAACAGCACACCAGACCATTGCAGGGCCAACACCATCCACACTCACATTCACCCATTGAGGCAATAAAGACTACTCAGTTAGCCTAATGTGCATGTGTTTAAACTTTGGTAAGAAACCAGAGCACCTGGAGGAAACCCATGCAAATAGAAGAAAAACGAGAACAAAACTCCGCAGAGAAATATGTTCACTGAATCAGGTGCTCAAACCCAGGACCTTCTTGCTTTGAAGTGGAAGTGCTAACAGCTATGTGACTGTGTCGCCTATATACTGCACAGGGTAGAAGGTAATTAGACATTTATCATATGAAAGATTCCCTATGTTGATACATGTTGTCAGCTTTTTGACAGTATCTTAAAAGGCACTGTCAGAAGCGACACTAACCACCACTGGTCCCGATCAAGTTACAAAGCATTTTGTGTTACCTTGTAGATGATGCCAGCAATGAGTGTGTATTGGCTCATGGCAGAATTCTGGTAAAGGTAGCAGGACCCACGTTCTCCACACTGCTCTTGCCACAGCAGACATGAGAGATCAATCACCGAACCAAATGCAATTGGACCTGGAATGCCACCTGCAATGACAAAGGAATCAGTTACAAACCAGAACCCTTAACAACACACACAACACAAATCAAAAAAAGTGTTGCTTTGTGAATGTCAACAAAAATCAACATCTCTTTCTCTTTCAGTGTATGGAAGTATAATATTGTCAGAAGTGCCTAATGCAAAATGGTGTCTTGAATTATGTGAAGTGAGTAAAAGCATGTTGCAATAACAACAGTGGACATGGGACAGATATAGGACAATCATCCAAAATAAAGTCGATGGGTTAGTTCTATACATCGTTGTAAGGACCTGGGACGGACCCTGAACAGCCACACAAACCATATTTCATGACAATGGTCGAGGGGCTTAAGTTCTATACAGCGATGTGCGGACACGGGACTGACACGGGACAACCATCCAAAATAAAGTTAATGGGTAAGTTCTATACAGCAACACCCGGACAAGGGACAGACACGAGACAACCCATCCAGGCCATGTTCGAGACTGGTCGATGGGTTAAGGTTCTATAAAGTGACGTGCTGACATAGGACAGACTTAGGACAACCATCCAAAATGAAGTTAATTCTATACAGAAACACACGGACACAGGATGAACTATGGTTGATTGGTTAGTCCTATACAGTAGCGTGTGGACATGGGACAACAATCCAAGCCATATTCCATGACTGTGGTTGATGGTTTAGTTCTATATAGCGATGTGCAGACACAGGATGGACACTGGACAACTATCAAAGTCATCCATGATTATAGTCGATGGGTTAGTGCTTTACAGCAATGCGCAGACACGAGACGGACACAGGACAACCATCCAAAATGTAATCGATGGGCTAATTCTATATAGAAACACAGAGACATGGGATAGACTATGGTCCATGGGTTAGTTCTAGACAATGACGCATGGACACTGGACAACCATCCAAACCGTATTCCATGGCTTTGGTGCTCTGCTATAAAAAAAAAAAAACAATACAAGGGAACAAACAAATATTATCTCAATATTATGAGAATTTATCATACCCAATGTTCGCACCACGATCCACTGAATGCCCAGTCCAAATGACCTCTGACTGTCAGGGACACACCTAAAAGATGGATGACAGGATTTCAGTCATGATTGCACTCCGGTGTTTATGACTGCACTACAATAGAAACTGTCTCCTTGACCAGGGGTTTTACCTTAGTGTAGCTGTGAGAGCAGGAATACTGCACAGAAACGTGAAGAAGATGACGATGAAGAAGAAGGTGAGGAAGGTTGGCATGTGGTTACAGGAAGAACTACACTTTCCTCCTACAGTCAGACCCTCATTGCTTGCCGATATATTACCCATAATGCAGCTACAGTCTGTGAAAATCTAAGAACACACGCACAAACGTAATGCATTGACAAACATTTCATATGAAGCTTTATACATTTAATTCCCTGTTCACATCATAGTGATAATAATGGCATATTTTAAGTATGACATTTACCATGGTCAGCTTATATTAGCAAATGATAATATGGCTGGAATGCGGTACCTGTCTTCCTTTGTGCCTGTGTGTATTGTTGATAGCATTGCAACCAGCATGGCAGGCAGAGTAGTACATCAAACCATCAGCTCCACACAATGGGTTATACAGCGCCTCCACACAGTGACATTCTGCATTACAGTCTGCCGTCAAACTTTTACCTTCTGCAAAACTGAGTCTGATAGAGAGTAAAAGGAGAAAGAGGAACAGAAGAGAGCATTCACCTTAAAATATTATGTTCCTGTGTGAGCAATGTGTAGTATTATGAAAACAGGGCATGATGGCTGTCTACCTGAGCATGTGGAACTGTATTAGCAAGCATGCTATGCTTGAATTAGAGATGATGCAAAAACCTTTTGCGAGGCTACGCTTTTTAAAATTTTCTTTCCCTTACTCACTCATTTGCCGAACTGCTTAATCCTATTAGGGTCGCAGGGAGAATGGAGCCTATCTCAACTGACACTCGGTGAAGGTGAAGCACACCCTGAACATCTCGTCAGACCATCGCTGGGACAATATACACACACAACCACTCACACTCTCACCTAGAGGCAATTTGGAACAGCCAATTAGTCTAATGTGCATGTCTTTAGACTGTAGGAAACGGGTTGTTGATGGTACGTTATACACAGTACACATTTATTGGTTTAATATTTATTCTTCATTTGCATCACTGTTTTTTATCTACTCTTCTATTTCTTTTATCTTTTATCTGCTAATTTATTTGAGAGATTTAGATGATTTCACTGCATTACATTTGACAACATGGTTGTACATTTAGCCTGTACTATACTATACTATTGCACTATACTCTATATATTTTGTATTTTGTACATATTCTGCAGTTTTTGCCATTTTCCACTATACTGTTACACTGATCTTATTGCATATTTTTATACTGTGTACACTGTTTTTTTATTATATATTTATATAATAGTGTATATATGTTTTTTTTTATATATAAATACTGCCTATATTTCATATATTCATGTCAATTTCATATATTCATGCCGATCATTTTTCATCTCTTATGACATTTCATTCTGTAAACACCTGTATATCTGAATGACAAATAAAGCTAAGTCTAAGTCTAAGTCTACTACCTCACATAGCCTGTAGAGGGTGTTTACCTGCTATGAAGCCCTTTGGAGAAGGTGCTGAAGTTTTGAGAACTACCGTGGTATGGTGTGGTCACTCCAGCCATAGGCACATTGGGGCAGTGCAGGAGGAAGACAAAGACAGCCACAAGGCTCACCAGGGCGCAGAGCATGCAGAAGCGGATGATGCCACGGCAGCGTAGGTTCAGCTTCTTCACTATGTAGCCACCTAAGAAGGTGCCACCCCCTCCAGCTGGTACCACCATGTAGCCTTTGGAGAGAAACGACTTAAGTGTGTTAAGTGTGTTTTGCATCTTTGTTCTGAACGTGCTTTATGTGTATGATCAAAGATTGTTTAAGGACTTCATGGGAAGTATGGCTTCTCTCAAAATTCCATTTAAATTAAGTGACACAGTGACATAGTGATGCATTCTGTGCGAGACTATACAGCCATTGGATGTGACTGACGTGTAGACCTTCGGGTTTTATTTAAGGATTGTAACAAAAATATCCAGTTAACTGTTTAGGAATTACAGATGTACCATGATGATACCATGCAGGCAACGATGGAGTGACCTGTGGGGAAGTGACTGGAAGGAACGGCCTCCCCAAACTGAACCCCTGTGATGTTTTGTTATTGGACTTCTGTGCTAGACATGGACTGTCCATAAGAAACACCATGATCGAGCATAAGGTGGTTCATAATCATATACTTGGTACCAGAACACTTTAGGCCAAAGGTCAATGATCGACTTTGTAGTCATATCATCAGATCTGTGGTCATATGTTTTGGACCCTCAGGTGACGAGAGGGCGCAGAGCCATTGGATCCAGTGATGAGGAAGACTGCCGGACAGACCTGGTAATCCCAAACATGTAGAAAGGGTGAGCTATGAATGTCTGGAGGAGACCCCTGTCTGGTCACACCTCAAGAGTACATTGTCAAGAGTAGGTCTTGAACTTCTATCCTTAGGGGAAATACAGTCGGTAATGTTTGTCTTCATCAAATCGTACAATGCTCATATGAAAGTCATACATTCTTGTAAGATAGTCCATGTACTATATTCCTGTAATTCTTGGTTAGTATGTGACTGCCATGGGTATGTCACATGACATCGGCTTAAGCTAGCACGGTCATAAAAGTGCTGTGGGTTTAAATTAAGACAACCATAAGACTGTTGAAAGAAAATTGTACGATTCTGAGTGCATTAAATGACCCAAGAAGAATATGAAGTTTGTATGTCTATCGTAACCCAGCCTAAGGAATTTAAAGTAACGTAGGAAACGGAGGCGTCGTTGACAATTAGTGACGAGACAGAAACATTTTTAATGTGAATAAAACTACATGACAAAGGTCTATGAAGGAATTTTCTGTCACACAACACCTGAGTTTTGTACAACAGACCAGACCCATAACTGTTCTAGGAATTAGTCATTTGTTTTGTTGTATACCTGTTGTGTGACATATGTGACAGGGCTTTAAGCGCTGATGAATGTAACGGATTTGAAATCTTACCAATGTTGCAAGTGTGGATATGGTGGTTAAGAAGCTGAGAGTAAAATTTACACAAACAGACTCACTCTCTCATGGCTGAAAACACTCATGTCAGGTGATATTAGCGGATCTAAGAAATGAATGTTATGTGTATGAATGTGTTAGTCATGGCTGTCTTACCAAACCAGGTGGCTGCCTCGGAGGCACTAAGACTGAACTGAGACTCCAGGAACTTGGGCCCAAAAGTCGACATGCCAGCGATTAGAGTCGCCTCTGTAGCACCAGCCAGACACAGAAAAATAAATGTAGGGTTCTTCAGCAGGAGCAACACTGACCTGGAGAGAGAGAGAGAGAGAGAGAGAGAGAGAGAGAGAGAGAGAGAGAGAGAGAGAGAGAGAGAGAGAGAGAGA
>JAQMYF010000003.1:19108266-19126225 GCA_030014195.1 Neosilurus mollespiculum | reverse complement strand
GAGAGAGAGAGAGAGAGAGAGAGAGAGAGAGAGAGAGAGAGAGAGAGAGAGAGAGAGAGAGAGAGAGAGAAAATAGATTTGAAAGTATGACTTGTGGTGATTTGTGTACTGTGTAATGTTCTCTGTGTTGTTTGTTAGATCCAATATCCAATCAGCCAATCACTGCAGAAAATCATGCAGTTACAGGTCAAGAGTGTCATTCATTCATTCATTTTCTGTGTCGCGCAATCCTAATTAGGGTTGCGGGGAGGCTGGCACCTATCTTAGCCGACTCTGGGTGAGGGTGGAATACACCCTGGACAGCACGCCAGGCCATCGCAGGGCCAATACACACACACACAACCATTCACACTCAAACTCACACCTAGGGGCTATTTGGAACAGCCTACTGTGCATGTTTTTGACTGTGGAAGGAAACCGGAGTACCGGGAGGAAACCCACGCAAGCTGTTCAAATCAGATGACAGAATGTGGGAAAGTGTGATCACAGTGACTTTAATCATGGCATGGTCGTTGGGTGTCTGATAGACCAGTTTATGTGTTTGATAGCTCTGATCTGACCTGTCTGACAGCTGGTTTATGTGTTCCAGAAGCAGCTAATAACATGGGATTTTCAGAAACTATGTATAGAGATATTAAAGGTGCCATTGTTTACCAGGTATATCAAATATACATAAAACACAGTAGTGTGCAGTGAAGATTATTCACCACCACTTTTGTCCAGAAGGGCTCCTAATAAAAAGAAGTAAAAATTACTTCTCTATAATTTTTTGGTGAAAATGTATTGAACAATGATATTGTAGGCAAAGAGAACAAAAAAAAAATCCCACAAGTATATTGAGGTAAAAGTATGGCTATTAAACAAAAACACTGAAAATACCAATTTCTTCCAAAAAATTGAAAGATGTAACAAATTAAATTTTTCTGCCTAGCATGAACTTCAAACCATATGGAACGGTTTAGCAAGTGAAGAAATCAAAAAATATGTGAACACTATGCCTGAAAGGTTCAATGCTGTAATCAAAGTAGAGGGTGGGCCACAATAAATATTGACTTTTTTCCTCAAATATATAAAGTAAAGTATATAAAATAAAGAGAGTAATATTTTTATTATTATTATATATTGTTGTTTTTTTACTTATTTCCATCAATATGATCCAATATTACATGAAATAAATACCTGAATAGAACTTGGTTTCTGATCTTCATTTTGTTAAATGTATAATCGTCACTGCATCACTGTATTTTTAATTTCTTCACTCACTAAACCATTCCATATGGTCTGAAGTTCATTCATGTTATGCAAAAGTTAAAAAAAAATAAATAAATTGTGACACTTTCTGAAAATTGGTATTTTCAGTGTTTTTGTTTACTGGAAATAAAATAGTATTGGCTAACATTTCATACGGGAAACATTTATTTACTCCTTTACATGTATCAATGACCTGCGCACTGGTGCGATGAATCAGTGAATGTAAACACTAATAATCAGTGAAGATGGAATTTGTTTGTGATTCATGGTATGGAATTTAATTCTTAAAGCACAGAACGTGAATGAATAACATGTCAAAGATGTATTATATTTCATGTTGATGTAAAAGAAATAACTTCACAACATGCTAAATGGAATTTGCTTCCTTGACTTGTTAGGACTTGTGGGATGTGTTTATGAATCAGGTTACGCTTGTTTGATAACAAGACAAGTGCTTGTGGTTGTACCGCCTGGTGAATTTGAAAACCACAACTAATTAAAATAGAGCTACATGCAAGCGAAGGCTAGTACTTTAGGTCTGATCGCACAGAAAAACTACTGCTAGTGTAAAAACTACTAGTACTGAAACAGGCTATGATTGAAAAATGTCATTCATTTTCTGAAGCACTTAATCCTAATTAGGGTCGCGGGGAGGCTGGCACCCATCTCAGCTGACTCTGGTTGAGGGCAGAGTACACCCTGGACAGCTCGCCAGGCCATCGCAGGGCCAAGGTACCTACAACTGCATGGATAATTAATTAGCCATGCGCTCGTCTTACAATATGTGACCCTCCAGCACAAAACCTGTTGGAACTCGCATGACCCAGGTAAACGGCTCATAGAATAACCTTTCATTTCCCACTTCCTACTTGGAGGCCGCTTATGTCCTAATGTCGCACTGTTAGTGGTTAGCTTGCACGTGGGGTTGGTGGTTTAATTAGTTGCAGAGTGTACATAACCGCTAGGAGATGATAATTACATACAATGTGTTGTACACTCTAAAACTGATAAAACACATACAATGTGTTGTACACTTCAAATGTTTTGAATTGAGCTCCCGAACCACGTACACGCTAGCCGCTAACAGCACGTGACATTAGGACATAAGTGGCCTTCAAGTAGGAAGTGGGAAATGAAAGATGACATCATTCTATGAGCCGCTTACCTGGGTCATGTGAGTTCCTACTGGTTTTGTGCTGGAGGGTCACATGTTCTATCGTTCATGGACATGGCCAAATAAAGAAAAAAGGAGTCTATCAGATCGGTGGCGCAGTGGTAAGGTTCTTTAAAAAAGAAGGCCTCAGTTTTTGTGTGGAGTTTGCATTTTCCCCCTGTGCTTGCATGGGTTTCCTCCAGGTACTCCGGTTTTCTCCCTCAGTCCAGAAACATACACAGTAGGCTAACTGACTGTTCCAATTCTGCAATAGGTATGAGTGTTCGTTTGAATGGGTGTGTGTGTGTGTTGGCCCTGCGATGGCCGGGCAAGCTGTCCAGGGTGTGCCCCACTCTCGCCCAGAGACGGCTGAGATGGGCAAAAAAACCCCCAAAAAAGACAGACAAAAAACAAAAAAAAAAACAAACAAAAAAAAAAAAAAACAGGTGGATAGACAGATTCATATTCACTATGCAGAAATGGCGTGATCTGACCAGACTGCTGGGATTTAAAAACATTATTCCGAGTGGATAATGGCTGCTGCAGAATGACAGATACTCACAGTTTGTCAAAGTCACTTGAAGCAGGTGGTGTCATAATTATCACATTTTACAATGGAAAAATAAACTATAAAAACATCATTTGTACTTTGATTCTCTTACGCTTCTGTGTAGTATACACTAAAACACCTTCACAGGGTGTGGTTTACTTACATTTTCATGTAATATGTACTAAACTCTGAATGAGTAGGCTAAACAGACAACATTAGTTACACAACACTTAGTCAACTTCTGCTCAGAGTGTGAAGAGCTCATTTGACCTCCCACTGTAATGGTTAAAATATGCTAAAAGAAACTATTAAAAATCAATTCAGTTTGCTTTTCTTTATGTTTCCTTGTAGTATATAGGCTACACAGCTGTTACACAGCTGGCTCTTATGCACCTGCTTGCCCATGCACTCAGAGCTCATCCATCTTTCATTATGTAAAAGATTTAAAAAATTAAATAAACCACATAAATCTTATTTTAGTGTTTCCTTTTTTGTTTATATTCATTTAATGTTTATTTAATACATGGTTATGCCGTGTATTAAATACTAAAACAATTATTCACGCTTGGCTCGGTGGACTATGCTGAATGGAATATGGAATATTTAACAACATATAACTTGCCTTCAGTGACTAATGAACATTTATGCACTGAGGGAAAGGGGGATGTTGCTAAATATTCTCCTGTTGTGTAACAGCGTCTCTTTAAAGCCTTTACAGAGTCGTGTGGAGGTACTGTGCAGGAACATAACAATAGGCTAACTAAAACAAGAATTTTATAGTTTATATTTACATATTTTAACCAGGACACTGAGGCAGGTCAGGTACTTAGCTTTCGGCCAGATAGAAGCTTTATGTCATCCCATGATCTGTACTGCTTTATCCTGTTTAGGGCAGCAGGAAAGCTGGAGCCAAACCCAGCCGACTCTGGGCAAACGCAGGTTCACCCTAAACAACTAGGCTGTACGCCTGTAGCTATGTTGCTAATGGTGTCTGTTAAAAAACGTAGGGTAATGAAATTAATGTAAACTGAGCTCCATAAAGGTGTTTCAGTCCAGACTAAAAGATCAAACAAAAACAAGGTTATTATTATTAATTTACAAATGTTAACCATGACACTGAGACAGGGTAGTTTAGTTATGCGTGTTTAACTAGCTAACAGCTTTGTGTCTGACGGTGTCGGTTTTGTTCAACCATACTCCTCCAGAAGCAAAAGCAAACAGCACTTCCAAAGAGTGTTTTAGTATATAGTATGGAAAATACAAGAAAAACAAACTAAAATGATATTTATGGTTTGTAATTTCATTTTAAAGCGTAATAATGACGACGCTGTCTGCTCGAGTGGCCCTGACCAACTGTGCAGGTCTGTCATTTTAATTCAGCTATTATTCACTCTGAATGATGTTTTCTGACCTTGAGACAGCAAACTGATTAGAACACACCATTCCTTTTTAGTATATACAAATTATTAATTATGTTTTAATTATTGTTATTCCACAGTGGCGCAGTGGTTAGCACATTCGACTCACAGCAAGAATGTCCTGGGTTCGATTCCCGGGCTCAAGGCATTTTGTGTGGAGTTTGCATGTTCTCCCTGTGCTTGTGTGGATTTCCTCCGGGTACTCCAGTTTCCTCCCACAGTCCAAAAACATGCACAGTAGGCTGATTGGCAGTTACAAATTGTCCCTAGGTGTGAGAGTGAGTGTGTATATCTCACAATGCCTACAATGGCCTGGCGGGGTGTTCAGGGTGTACCACGCCTTTGCGCAGAGTCAGCTGAAATAGGTGCCAGCCTCCCCGTGACACTAATAAGGAATAAGCAGCTTAAAAAAAATTAATGAATGAATTACTGCTATTATGCATACTTTTTGTAAGAATAATAATAAGTTATTGTTAATTGTCTGCTTGTATCTACCCTGTGAGTATGACTGAAGCGAACCATGCTTTCATGTGTCAGCCATTGGGCTTTTTAAAGAGAAATCACCACTCCATGACAATACTTTACTTAATTGACCAAAGCAGAAGTTCAGAGCGGAATCGTATCCCACACATTAAGCTCAACATTATTTTGAATTGACCACACAAGTTTGTTTTTAAGTCCTCCTATTGTGTTTCATCATCTGCTCCCTGTGTGTGGTTCTCATGGTTTTAATTCGTTTGGATTCTGAATATTGCTCCTAATTTTCAGCATCACTTAAAGTTTCTCTCTCAGTGGAGAAATGATGATGGAGATTAATTTTTATATCCCCTCAGTTATAAGGTTTTTGTACCTTGGCATGTCTTTTACGGTCTTGCCAAACTGGGGATCAGAGGCAGTTGCATGACTTCCGTCCTTCAGCTGATGAGCCTCAGACACACGCATGGCCATGAAGCGCTGAGAACCTATGTATTAAAAGAGAGAGAGAAGGGGGGTGGGGGTGGGGGGGACAGTTATTAACACACCAATATGTAGATAATAACACCAAGATATAGATAGTCATATGTAGTCATGTATATTTTATTATATTCTATATTTTATTTAATGTTGCACTATGCTCAATATTTACCTCCAACAAGGGGGAAGGTTATGAGACTGGTCACGTGTGTCTGTGTGTGTGTGAACAATAACTTGAAAACTAATCAATGGATATGCACAACATTTTAACCAAATGTGGGTTCTGGGCCATCGAAGAACTGATTAAATTTTGGGCATGGTCAGGATCCGGATTCAGAAGGGCTTTGAAGAATTTTTTCTTTTGTAATATATCCTTGTTAATTGTTTATATCACAACAATTGTGCCAGAGGTGTGTAGCCTTTTTATATCTACAGGATTTCAATTATTTGAAGTGAAGGAAGTAGTGTTGCTTGGGGTGGACTGATGAATTGTACCAGGCAGTTGGCGAGGATAGCCCAAAATGGGAAGAGCGGTGATGAGGGCGGCAGCCCCTCCTGCCAGGAATCCTATCCACCACGCCCCCACCCACAGTGGGCTTTCCGGGGTCAGCAAAGTTCTGAAGAAATAGAAGAATTTTTATATGTAGATCAAACAGATGTTTTTTCTTTACAAGTTTTTTTTTAAATCATTACACAAGTCAAAAAAATCTAACTTGGGGTGAAAAGAAATGACCTTCTGTGGAAGCTAAGACATGCAGTAATTGGATAAACATTGGCAATTTTGTGATCAACACAAAGTCTATTTAATTCCTTATGATCCTAATCAACTGATTGTCTTTATCTTACACTGCCCAAATATCCAATGAGATTGGACAAGAGACAAGGCTATATTACAGGGAAAAACTTTCAGTAAAGGAAAACTCAGGACAACCTGTTCAGAGGTACAGTATGTGGCCAATTTCCCATCCACTTAGTTTTCCTGAAATACTCCTACCTCATTTATACCTTACAATAATCTCAAAACTCTCATGACCCTACTCCCCCTAGCACCATTGATGACCCTGGGGTGGTATAAAAGACTTACATTTGATGGATTTCCGTGTAGGTATTGAGAAAGAAACCACCCAGCAGGTATCCAGCTGCTGGACCTATAATAGCTGCTGTGTAGAAGATACCTAGGGAAAAGAAAGCATGTTAGTTTAGTAAACCAGCATATTAGTGCCGAATCTTTCATGGCTCACCCCCTGAGTGGAGAAAATCCATTGTTCCATTTCACAGAATACATTTTGGATTTTTGATCTTTATTAAGGCTGGACCATGTTTATAAATGGAAACTAGTTCCAGAGATGCAATTGTCTGTGAATGCCTTTGAAACGTGGATGGCGGATACTGGGAAGCAGCACAATTGTAGGACGTTTTATTGATGTTGAAAGTGGAACTTGCCAATAAAGGTCAATAATTCGGCCGCTGGCTACTGTGATGTCTGACAGAAACAAAACTGGAAATAAAAAAGGATCACTGGAAACAAAATAAAGTGCAAATTCATGTTGATGTGAGTTTTATGTGGAACATCCCAAATTGTATTAGTTATTCTTGATCTTATGGGGGCTGAAGTACTTTAGAAGCCCACTTCTAACACACAAAGTATAAACCCAAAAATAACAGCCCTTCGATGTTGCACTGCTCCATGTTTGCTGTTTAACAAAACTAGAGTTTTTCATGGTGAATTACACGAAAGGCTCTTTTGAGGGTCTGAAGTGTGAGTGCTCTTAAAGCCCAACTTTAAAACACACATACACACAGCACAGGTTTGCGTTTCAATTAAACGATTGACACTCTTTGTAAACCTTCTTTTCATAACCCTTTTAAAGGCATTTAAACTTAATTTAAAAGAAATACACTTCATATTTCACTACCAGAGGTTAAACAAGGAAGCCTTTATATAAGCTCCAACACACACACACACACACACACACACACACACACACCACAGGCCAGGTTCTCCACATCATTCACAGTGAGCTAAAAACATTAACTTTCCAAATGAACAGCTAACTGAGAGAGTCAGTGACTTCATTAAGCTAATTCTAATACTGAATAAAACACACCTGATACAGGACTTTGTGTTTCCAGTTAGACATCATCTTTAATCCAGTATATACAAAACAGTTTTGTTAAGCAACCAGGAATGAATTCAGTAAAAGAGCTGACAGATATCATGAACCTCAGTTGACCTTTAAATTGGTCTCTCTGATGAACTCTTATGTAATGACTGTGGTTTATCTGCTACTATGTTGTGTATAAATGTTTTGGAGGCCACAGATTTTTTATTTACTTGTTTATTTTTAAATAGCAGCATTGCTGAGCGAAGCACCATAGGCATGGAACATGACTTGGATGGTCGTCCTGTGTCATGTCCAATGTCCGTGAGTGCCCACCACAGGAAACCCAATAAGGCTGCACATCACTAAGTTAATGCTGACTGGCTGTACAAAACAGATTTATGACCCATCATAGCAGAGTGGGTAAAAAGTCAGAGATGATTTAATGTTTTTTTGAATTTGAAACAGGATTTTCTCCAAAGTTGTTTAAAAGGCTGAAAATTCCTGGCAGGATTTGGTTAGTTACTCCAAAACTAGCAACATATGATAGAAAATATGGTAAAATTTGAAAGCTAAGGATATCAGCTACAAAATAGTACCAATAACTTAAAATTAATAAAATTGATGACTTAATACCCACTTTACTATACTGGGTCACATATATTTTTAATAATTAAATTAAAAAAAACACTAATATTTTAAAAATAAAATTTAAAAAAAAAAAAAAAAAAAAAAAAAAAAGGCTCATACACCACTGCTCAGACTCACACAGAATAAAAAACAACCCAATCTAACTCATATAGACAAACTTTCATCAAGCAAAATACGGAAAATGAACTCATTAAATGGACAATTAAACTAACATTATAGGTGATACAAATGAATGTGGAAATCGGCGAGTAAAAGGCGGTGTCAACCTTTCCCGCTTTCGCTCCAGACCGCAGTCGGGTAATGCAGGGGAGATTTATTTATTAAATTTCCTTTAGGGCTGAAGTTAATGCTAACTCTGAGGGGTTCAAATATTTTTGTTGTATTTTAAGGAATGCCGTATATCTTGTATAAATGCTCCAGTTTACAATTTATGGATAAATTTATTTGGTATATCCAGTTTGGTAAACAAAGCCTACTGAATATCTTAATTTATCTAACAAGCACCCACTGTAATCACAATGTAATGTTTTTTTCCCATCCTAGCTGTGCACTCACCTATGTAGACTGGTGCATAATTAGACTTGACGTTCTCATCCAGGTACGTAACGCCAAGTGTGTAGAGCGGTGTAGCACCAACACCATGCAGAAACTGGCCCAACATGAAGACATAGCGGTATGATGACAGTCCACTTCCTTTGTTGTCCTCACACACTGTCTGATTGGCTGAGCAAAGCCCAGTATGTTTCAGTACTCTCGGCTGATAAGCTGCCGTGGTGAAGTGTGGCAGTGCAAACACAAGTGAGCCAAGAGCCATTATAAAAACTCCCCATCCCAGCCAGCGGGGCTTGTGTCCTGTGCCACCAAAATAGCTCACAAACGTCAGGCACACACAGGCAGCGATGTCATAGGAGCTAGCAATGAGTCCAGCCTGTAAGGGCAGTGATAAAAATATTACATACAGTGAGTATCGCAAATAATCACTCACGCTCACTCATTTGCCAAACCACTTAATCCACCTAGGGTTGCGGGGAGGCTGGAGCCTATCGCAGCCAACACTGCGCAAAGGCGGGGTACACCCAGAATAGCTCGCCAAACCATTGCAGGGCAACACACAACCATTTACATTCCCACTTACACCCAGGGGAAATCTGGAGCAGCCAATAAGCCTAACGTGAATGTCTTTGGACTGTAGGAGGAAACCGAAGTACCCAGAGGAAACACATGCAAGCACAGGGAGAACATGCAAACATCCACACAGACATGTCTGAGCCCGGGACTCGAACCCAGGACTGTGCTGTGAGGTGGACGTCCTAATCATCTCACTTCCAATTATTCACATTTTGTTGCTTTGCAGCCAAAAATAAAGACACACAAAAATATTCTCCAGTTGTATTTATTCAGTGGAACTTATAACATGCAAGTGAAAGATATAATAGCAACAGTTCAGCCTCATTCACTTGGAAAGTTGCATTGAGAAAATACAGCTAAAAAAATACTTTTCTAAACCACTTATTAGGGTCACAGAGACGCATCCCAGCTGAGTCTGATAGGCGGAGTATATCCTGAACAGCTCACCAGATCATTTTAGGGCCAACACCCCCCCCAGACACACACACACACACACACACACACACACACACACACACACACACACACACACACACACACATACATAACTAGGGACAATGTGGAAGGAAACCAGAGCACCTGGAGGAAACCCACACAAGTATGAGGAGAACATGCAAACTCCACACAGAAACACCCTCGTGGGGCTCGAACCCAGGTCCTACTTGGTGTAAGTTGGAAGTGCTAATCACTATCCCAGTGCATCCATTCAAAAACGTGAATAGCTTCAAGGGGATGATTGTTTGCTATACCATCTCTTCCATATACTACTTACTTAAGAAATTCAAAATTTGCTCATTTTAGCTGCCTATTTCTTTAGTATAATAAAATTATATTTAAAAAAACAAACAAACAAAAACATATACCTGATACGCCTATAAGCCTCAAAGTAAGAAGGCCTGGGATTGATTTCCAGGCTCGGGCGTTTCTGTGTGGAGTTTGCATGTTCTCCCCATGCTTGCGTGGGTTTCATCTGGGTGCTCCAGTTTCCTCCCACAGTTTTTGCCTAATTGGCTGTTCCAAATCATCCCTAGGTGTGAGTGTGAATGGTTGTGTGTGTTGACCCTGCAATGGCCTGGCGAGTTGTCCAGGGTGTACGCCGCCCTTGCCCAGAGTTGGATAAGATGGGGGGCAGCCTCCCCGCTACCCTATTTATTAATAAGCGGCTTAGAAAATAAATGAATGATAAATGAATACCTGATAACTGCGCAGGTCAAAGCGTCTCTCAATGGACGTGATGACAGTGTTGATGAAGCCATTAATGATCATGCCCTGAAGGAAAGAGGCCACACACAAGAAGAAGAGCATCCAGCGAGGCGTATTGAAGCTCTGGATGAAGCGGGGGGTCAAAGCACCCCATCCACATGGGTCCTCTGTGTCCGGGGGTAAAAAACTAACCTCCACTGTTGTCCCAGAAAGATTAACAGTGTTCTTGGATGTCCTGATAGGGGCATCTAGGGATGGATGGTAAGGGGTGGAGCCAGTAGGTGTGCTGACCTGTGACTCCAAAGGGCTTGGTAAGTCCACACTGGGGCCCACTGGGTCATCCTGCAGGTCCAGGAGCTCTTGCCTGGAGTTGAAGGAGCTGTCATTGTTAAGCAGGTGGGGCATGACCCCGTTGGGAAAAATACAAAAACTTTTATTTATTTATTCGCCCTTTTTGTTTCCTGAGCTGAGACTTGCAGTTAAGATGACGGTGCTACATCAAACCATGAGGAAGCATAGAAGAGCTCAGATGGTAGGAAGACAACAACATCCTGAAATAAAATAATTCAGAATTAAAGACATCAATAAAAGCACAATTATTAAATGACAGCAAATTAAAATCTGACTTAGAGAACACCCGGTAAATATATATTTATTTATAATTAATAATATACACACACCAGTGTGTGTGTCATTCCATGCTAATGATGAGTACATAGGGGGCCCTCGTTGCACTTTTCATTATCTTTTTTATCCAAAACAAGCAACTAAATGCACTGTACAGCTTTCCTAGGGTTTACCTTGATGTTAATAGAGCAGGACAAACAAGGAAAATGTTGACTGTAAAGTCTACTATTAATTATTTATGAAAGAGTTGTAAAATCCAACTTAAAATGGTGGCTCAAAAATGGAAACGATGTCAGGGGTTGACTTTGGTGGATACATGAGAGGTTTCTTTCACATAAATTAATTTTATAGCTGCATAGCATAGTAAACAAGTCCTAATTCTCCTTTTGTCATCCTGAAATATTTGATTTTAATGATAAGATGTTGTTATATGGCCCATTTTTAAATAGCGTAATTGCGTAACGGGTTGTGTCACACACGCGCGAACCACAAAGGAACCTATCAACCATCCTAGCAATGATCATTGCACACAAAATGGCACAAAAGTCAACAGCACATTAAAATCTAAAGATGTACAGCTAAAAACATGAATCTTTGCATGAATACATCCTATAATACAAGGTTTCTAAATTTTGGCGTTGTGAGTGTTACGCTGTTGCATTCTCATTCTCATACATTGTATGTTCTCATAATCACATTATTCACCTAATTATTGTTTTAGATGAAAATGTTCGCTTTTCCCCTCATGGTTTAAGAGAAATTTTAGATTTTTATATTTGATTAAACACATGCATCTACACTGTTTGCGTCGCATGTTACACAGTGCACCGAATAAATTCTTTTCACTAAGAAGAATGCTGTAGATGGTTTTTATCGAGGTATAGCATGGATTATTTTTAAAGTAAGCTGGTTTAAAGCGGGTAAATGTAAGATAAAGCGTTATGATTCCTGAAAAGCCTCAATGTGTAACACGTCACTGAACCACATAGACGATCGGTGTTGCTTGAAATGTTACTTGAGGGTGGTGTAACATATTACGTTGTTACATAAAATGCATAAAGTTTATTTGAAAGAGACGTTTCTTTGAAAGTATGAAGACTGCGTTTTGAGCGTATATTTATTTCTCTTATACTACTTTGGAATATATTGCTACATAGGATCTTGTAAAGAGTTTTTGTCTTTTTCTTTGAGGATGTTTAATTGACTACCAAGTAAATTTATGACATCACGTTTGTTCTTCTTATAACACTTACAAGTAGAAGAAACAACACTTGCAAATAAGTATTAACGGTTATAATCAGTGTACTTGCAGGATAACATTTAAATTCAGTGTTTCCAGTATAGACTCTGGGTTTTCCAGTATAGACTCTGGGTTTTCCAGTACAGGCTCTAGGTTTTCCAGTATAGACTCTGGGTTTTTCAGTACTGGCCCTGGGTTTTCCAGTATAGACTCTGGGTTTTTCAGTACAGGCTCTGGGTTTTCCAGTATAGACTCTGGGTTTTTCAGTACAGGCTCTGGGTTTTCCAGTATAGACTTTGGGTTTTCCAGTATAGTCTCTGGGTTTTCCAGTACAGGCTCTGGGTTTTCCAGTATAGCCTGTGGGTTTTCCAGTACTGCCTCTGGGTTTTCCAGTATAGCCTCTGGGTTTTCCAGTGCCGGCTCTGGCTTTTCCAGTATAGCCTCCGGCTTTTCCAGTATAGCCTCTGGGTTTTCCAGTATAGCCTCTGGGTTGTCCAGTATAGCCTCTGGGTTTTCCAGTACAGGCTCTGGGTTTTCCAGTACAGGCTCTGGGTTTTTCAGTACAGCCTCTGGGTTTTCCAGTACGAGCTCTGGGTTTTTCAGTACTGGTTCTGGGTTTTCCAGTGCTGGCTCTGGGATTTCCAGTATAGCCTCTGGGTTTTCCAGTACAGGCTCTGGGTTTTCCATTAATGACTCTGGGTTTTCCAGTATAGCCTCTGGGTTTTCCAGTACAGCCTCTGGGTTTTCCAGTACAGCCTCTGGGTTTTCCAGTACAGCCTCTGGGTTTTCCTGTATAAGCTCTGGGTTTTCCATTAATGGCTCTGTGTTTTCCAGTGCCGACTCTGGGTTTTTCAGTACAGACTCTGGGTTTTCCAGAACCGGCTCTGGGTTTTCCGGTACTGGCTCTGGGTTTTTAGGTGCAGGCTCTGGGTTTTTAGGTGCAGGCTCTGGGTCTTCCAGTATAGCCTCTGGGTTTTCCAGTACCGGCTCTGGGTTTTCCAGTACCGGCTCTGGGTTTTCCAACACCGGCTCTGGGTTTTTCAGTTCTGGCTCTGGGTCTTCCAGTATAGCCTCTGGGTTTTTCAGTATAGCCTCTGGGTTTTCCAACACCGGCTCTGGGTTTTCCTGTACAGGCTCTGGGTTTTCCAACACCGGCTCTGGGTTTTCCAGTGCAGGCTCTGGGTTTTGTGGATAAAATTGTTTGAGATCCACTTGTCACCTTGACCAGGATAAACCATTAACTGGACATGAATAAATCAATAAATGAATGAATGATTATGTTTGGCTGAATGGACTTTAGAAACTGTACAGGTTTAATCCTGGTAAGAAATTCATAAGGCTGGGTCATTAAGTTATTACAACCTGTAACATTTGTATGCTTATGCAAAACAGTTAAAGATGGAAACAAAGAGAGCGAGATATATTGAGAAACACAAGTTCTTACTTTTCAGGAAAGGGGTTACAAGATGGATGTTTGATGAAATCGGAAGCTGTGAAAGAAATGTGACACAAAAGGAAAACACCACAAAGCTGTTGTGTAGACAGTGATATACTGGAGCCATTTTTTATCCAGTCACAGGGCTACAGGATTCATTCATTCATTTGCCAAATTGCATACCATACATACCAGTCAAGAAAGGTTCACTATACATGCTCGGAAGGTTCCCACAACTTTTGAGGTTCGTTCAAATCTTGATTTTCTGTTGATGTTCTTCAGGAATCTGTAAGAATGGATACCCGAATCTTTAATAAAATGCTTTGATCACCCCGGGGCACAGAAGCTCGTTTATCATGTAAAGACAATAAAGAACCTGAACACAGTGGTGATTCCTTTCTTCTGTTATATCAACCAGAATAAATTTACTCACTGAACCAGCTGTTTGTGACAACACAAGTCAATGTGTCTGTAGGTCAAAAAAAGAACCTGTACTTCATAAACTTACCGGCATTCTATCTATCTGTCTGTCTGTCTCCCTGTCTGCCCCATGACAGGACAGTCTGCCAAAACACAGATAGAGAAGCTTCAGTGAAATCTGCCAATCCCACTCTGCTTAAAATGTTCAGGTTGAGAGAGGTAACCACTTAAGTAGCTGAATAATTTCTGATTATGCGGAGCACGGATGAACTGCAAGCTCACTGTGGAGAATCCTGTTAACACAACTCCAGTGATGGGCTGGGGGAACAGGAAAGTGGTTTAGATATCTGAAGTCTGATCAAATGAATGGAGACTAGAATAGAAACTAGAGGCGTGTGATGGGGAAAATCGCACCAGCTGCTACCTAGCCATTATAAACAACTGACGTTCATTATGCTGACCTTGAACTTGACCTACAATGGCCTCTGGTACCAAGTTGCTACTCTAAAAAATGGCTGTGATATGTCAAGCAGTTCTTGAGATATATGCATCTATAATATATATTAAAAAAAAGAACAGAAAACACTATCAGCCATGTCCAAAATGTCATCACAAAACCTCCAGTTGTAAAAAAGCTTATCCCTGCTAACCGTTCACTGAACAACTAGTGTTTAGTAGTGTAGAGACCGAGTTTACTAACACCAATAACAATTACCTGCTTTCATGATTGGGGTGAAAACTAATAACAGAGTACATGTAGCCTAATCTCACAGTACTTTAGTGCATGGTTTATTATAACTTGACCACAAAAAAGAAAAAAAAAAGCCCAAAAGAGAGCAAAATGCCCTGAAACACTGAATATCAAGACTGATAGGCAGAAATTTTGTATGGAAGATGATGAAGATGATGAAGAGTATGAGTGGTGATGAAGAGTAGGAGTCATGATAAAGAGGAAGAGGACATGATGAAGAGTGATGAAGAAGAGTGAGGCAGAGGAAGAAGAGATGAAGAGGAGTGAGGCAGAGGAAGAGGAGATGAAGAGGAAGAGAAGTAAGGCAGAGAAAGAGGAGTGATGAAGAGGAAGAGTGATGAAGAGTGATGAAGAGGATCAGGAGTGATAAAGAGAAAGGAGAAAAAATAGTGCTGAAAAGGAGCAGGAGTGATGATGATGAAGTAAGAAGAGTGATGAAAAGGGGCAGGGGTGATGAGGAAGAAGAGTGATGAAGAGGAGTGAGGACTAAGAGTGATGAAGAGGAGCAGGACTGAGGAAGAAGAGGAGTCATGAAGAGGTGCAGGAGTAATGATGAAGAGTGGTGAAGAAGAAGAGTGATGAAGTGGAGCAGGAGTGAGGATGAAGAGGAGTGATGAAGAGCAGGAGTGAGGATGAAGAAGAAGAGTGATGAAGAGGAGCAGGAGTGAGGATGAAGAAGAGTGATGAAGAGCAGGAGTGAGAATGAAGAAAAAGAGTGATGAAGAGGAGCAGGAGTAATGATGAAGAGGAGTTATGAAGAGGTGATGAAGGGGAGCAGGAGTGATGAAGAGGAAATTATTCAAAGTGATAAAGAAGAAATGATGAAGAGGAGTGATGATCAAGAGGAAGAGGAGATGACGAAGAGTGTTAAGGAACAAGAGTTATGAGCAGTGAGGAAGAGGAGTGATGAAGATGAATTCCTGGTGGTATTCAGAAAATTATGTCATAGAGAGGGATTCAAATCTCTGATGTCACTAAGAATGTTTTCCAATGGAACATTTTTGTCAGTTTTTTGTATTTTTCATGGATACGGTAACTCACCCAACGGTGTTTGGCCCAACACTCAACAGTTTGGGAGGCATTAATGTCCGTGGTAAAACTATAATACTAAGTTTACAGAATAACAATACGTTTGACTACATGTGGTTTTTCCCATGGTGATAGATAGCATCACAGAGTCTTCACCCGTGATAAGTCTGCTTACACTAATTTTTTTCCTGATTCTCCTCTAGTTTACTCACTGACTCATTTGCCAAACCGCTTAATCCTACTGGGGTCGTGGGGAGGCTGGTGCCTATCTCAGCCGACAATGGGTGAAGGCAGGCTACACCCTGAACAATTTCGCCAGACCATCGCAAGGCAACACACAACCATTCACATTTACACCTAGGGTCAATCTGGAACAGAAAGTAAGCCTAATATGCATGTCTTTGGACTGTGGGAGGAAACCAATGGTACCCGAAGGAAACCCACACAAAGAGGGAGAAAGTGCAAACTTCATAGAGACGCCCAAGCATAGGAATCGAACCCAGGGCCTTCATGCTGAGAAGCTGACGTGCTAACCACTATGCCACTGCACCTAATCAAGCCATAGCCTGTGACACTTAACTGTCACAAAACAGCTGGCAACAAGGGAGGATGAAGACAAGCACGTGCTTCTACCAAGGCATGTGATGCCAGCCGTCTACATTTTGTCACATGTGTTACGTATGCATATTCAGGGGCACCGTATCACACTTGGAGGAAAGCACTCTTCACCCTCTCATATGCATAAGCTTCCAGCCGCCATGGTTGGCTAGTGTGTGTGAGTGACAGGGAAGAGATCATATGCCATCCCTTTATCTGTAAGAGCTTGGCTAATAAGCTCTCATGGGATCCGGGCCACGGATGGCTGCATCCTCCAACAAGGCTCAACCTTGCGAACTCTCAGGTGGTAGCGGCACGCCTTGACCTTGACATTGTGCCCCTTAGGAGCCATGAATACTTTTACTAGACTCATTTTCTGTAATTTGTTTTTTTAATGACAGTAGCAGGACTTTTAGTTGTCGGAATGTTTTTTGTCCTTTACACTAATGATTCCTTCACATTGCTAATCAAAATAAAACAAACCCTTGGGAACATCTTTTTTAATGAGAGAATCTTTTAATTGTTTTGCATCTAAATGTGTTTTGCAGGAAAAAGAGTCTTGAGCCAGTTACACTATCCAGTCAGCAAAGTGGAGCTTAACTTATCAGCACTGCAGCCAATAATGTTTAATCAGGAAAGTTAAAAATAGCAATCACAATTAGAATGTGATTTAGATGAACAGAGAAGGGAAAACTGTCAACTGATTATAAATTTAAATAAATTTAAAGATGAGTACTGACATCTGTTTTCCAAATACATTTTGAAAATGCGTGGAAAATTCTGCACACGTTGTATATTCCATATTCCGATTCCGCACCACTGGCTGCATTCGGCCACTTTCATGGTTTCTGCTGCCATGTATGTGTATAACTGAGTGGGTTGTGAGCTCTTTGCAGAACCTAATCCATAGGACAGACATTCATTCGCACTCACATTCACACCTATAGGCAATTCAGAGGAGCTTGTTGACCTAATGTGCATGTCTTTGGACTGAAAAAGGAAACCAGAGCACAAACCCAGGCAAACCACAGGAATGGCACAGAAACGCCCTAGACAATACTGGGCTGGAACCTAGGACCTTCTTGCTGTGAGGCAAGAGTGCTAACCACTACAGAACCAAGAACCCCCCCCAGGAAAATTAGTTGATGGTCGAAGCTCAAAAGCTTTAGACAAAGTGACTGAAGCTATGAACTTGAGGTGACTTCCAGCAATTTGTTGAGGAGGTTTTTTAATAAATTAATAAAAATAAATAACATTTATTTGTGGCAATAAGCGTTGTCTCCGCACCCTGGTGTTTTATCACCTTTGGAATATCAGAATAGAGCCTTGTTTTTCGGCAGGATTGGTATGGTTTGTACAGCCCCATACCACACATGTACAGTTGTGTTCAAAATTATTCAACCCCCAATGCTGTAAAGGGCTTTAGGGACTATAGTGTACATTTGGAATT
>JAQMYF010000003.1:19077676-19102839 GCA_030014195.1 Neosilurus mollespiculum | reverse complement strand
AATGATCAAAATCAATGTCAAACTGGCCAAAACATTCAATTTCAGTGGGGGTTGAATAATTTTGAACACAACTGTATGTACCATAGCTGCAGTTTGTTTACGGTTGAATGACTCGGGTGACTCGCAAGATGGCGAGTGCAGAAATTAGCGAGGTGAGTGACGTCATCAAAAACCCATCAATAAAACAGCAGCCTTGTTCCAAAAGTCTTTAGAAAATAGAACTATTTCAAACAGAACTAAACCAATCTCAGAATCACAATCACACCATCTAACATCGAATCACCTTCTGTGTCATTTTTATCTTGTCTGAGGCGTTTCCCGAGGTTTTGAGCATGGTTTTTTGAAGAATAAATAAATTAGATGTGGCAGCATAAGAAACTGAAAATCTTTTTTTATCCAGCCTAACCAACAGTCCTAGTCCGACTTTGAGAAAGTTAATTTAGTACGATTTCAGTCAGACTAACGCTTACATGTATTTTTAAAGTTCTGTTTTAGTCGGACTAACGCGATAGTTATATTAATTTTCTGAACTAATTTCCTTCCTAATTAGGGTTGGGGGAAGGCTGGTGCACATCTCAGCCGACTCTGGGCGAGGGCAGAGTACACCCTGTACAGCTCGCAAGGCCATCACAGGGCAGAAACACGCTTACGGCAATGCAGCCCATTCTTTACAAACGACAGCAATGGTTCTTTTACATTCCTCTCACCACAGACAGTGAGAGACATGGCTGGCATTTGATAACCCAGTTAGCTGCACTGGGGGACAGCAGTGAGAACCCGTTGCTAGTGGGGCTTGAACCCCTGACCTTCAGATCAGTAAGCCATCACCCTACCCCCGGGCCACCACTGCCCCGACTTTCTCTAACATCACGTAAATGAGTGTAAATAAATAAATATAGTCGGTAGAAATCTCGTTTTTGTTTGCTTTGTTTTATATATCTTGATTGTATAACCTGCTCCTATGTGTGTTCAAGTTTGCGTGTGTCGGTCATGATTTCAAAAATAAACGAACAAACAAATAAATTAATCAGTAAACCATACAAATCTAATTTTGGTGGTTTTTCATTTGGTATTCTTTTCCAGTGTAGTATATACTATAACAAATTATGCACCTTAGACTTGGTGAATGTCAGTGAATTGAATAGTGAAATAGTTCTTAAGTGAATACAGTGTATATTTATACATGAAGATAATGTAAAAGTAAATATTGCTTCGAGTAATTTAATCCAGTACATTTTGATAGATATAGGGTATTAGAATAGAATTACGTTAAGGGATAATTCAGGATTCAGAATATTAATTAGGTGGCATGACTTTCACAGGATCTGAAGAGCTGCACTCTGATTGGACACTGATTTGTTGTTCAGGAAGTACAGGTCACAAAAGAAATTAATAATCTTTTTTTTTTTTTTAGTTTTCAGCCCTCTGTACCATTTGTTTTGTTATACAAGCCATTCTTTCAGTATTCCTGTATTCCTGTGTATTTCTGTACTTACAAGTATAAACAGAGGGAAGCTGAACAGTGAGCGGTGCCTATGAATTTGAGAATAGACTCAGTCAGTATTTGCTTTGGTGTCTCTCTCTTTGAAACATAGCTGCGCGCTAACAGGCCAAGGGTATAAACAACAGAGAAAAGGAAGTCAAGCAGGCCACACATGTTAACCGACAACATCAAGGAAGGAAGTTCAGCAATAATAGCAGCATTTTGCATCAACCTGGGACAAGGGTGCTGGAGGTAAGTGCTGCAAATCGCTTTGTGAAACTCAGTTACAGTTTTTTGTTACTGCTAAATCCAGTGCAAACAAGGCTATAAATATTTAAAAAAGACAAGGCCACTTGCAAAACTACAGACGACAAATGAAAGGTAATACAGCTGTTACCCATTACACAACAGGTCACAACATACATTAACTCATATTTCACTCAGTAACATGGACTCAGTTTATGTAGAAACTCTACATATTTTACATATCACTTATATATCTTTTCAGTGTTTCTACATAATCCGAACCCCTTGCTTGTGCGGGTTTCCTCGGGGTACTCCGGTTTCCACTGACAGTCCAAA
Source organism: Neosilurus mollespiculum (assembly GCA_030014195.1). Taxonomy (NCBI): domain Eukaryota; kingdom Metazoa; phylum Chordata; class Actinopteri; order Siluriformes; family Plotosidae; genus Neosilurus; species Neosilurus mollespiculum. Next base: position 19,100,774 of record JAQMYF010000003.1, on the reverse strand, counting down.
AACATACACTATAGGCTGATTGGCGGTTCCAAATTGCCCCTGAGTGTGTGCTGGCCGAGCAATGGCCTGGCGAGCTGTTCAGGGTGTACCCTGCCTTCACCCAGAGTTGGCTGAGATGGACGCCAGCCTCCCCACTACCCTAATTAGGAATGAGTGTCTTAGAAAATGAATGAATGGAACTGAAGTGGCCTGCACGGAGCCCTGACCTCAACCTTTGGGATGAGCTGGAATTGTAACAGCGCCTTGATGTTGAACACTGTACCTCGCATCTCTAATGCCTGTGTGGCTGATATCCCAGCACATCCTGGTCTCTACACCCTAAAATCTAAGTAAATTTGGGAAAATCCTTTCTTGAGGCATGGAGCATATTATTGGGAGTTATAGGGGGGACTAAATGTGTAAACGGGTGTTCAACAGGCACATGCAACATGAGTGTTATGGCCAGGTGTACACAAATATTTGGCCACATACTGCATATAGTTTTTCTGTGTAATCCAAGTCCATATTACTGTTATAAGTTAGTGTTCTGACCTGCTGTGTCATGGATTACAAAGAAAAAAACACTAGAGTTAAGTAACTTAAAGTAAAATGACAAGTGTAGCAGGATACAATACAATAATTAACCATGACAGAGCCAGTTACAACACAACTTACAGTGACCATTTGCACTCTTGGCCCAGGGAACTATTGCTAATCATGTGACTTCACCCAAGCTATTGCTTTAGCAACACTTCTGCTTCTTTTTCTTCTTCTCAGACATTTTCTTCATTTGTAAAGCAATGTAGAATCAATGAATCTAAATTTTATTGTTTTTAAAGCCCAGAAACAATTACCAACCCATGGCCAATTTAGGACATAGGACTGTTTCAGAAATGAATGAATTGTTGAGGTACAGGTCAATCACTAACTCAGGGAAGAGAAAGGTGACTTTAGTTTGTTATAGTAAACCCATGCACAGTGCATCATCTGGAAAAAAGAAGATTGACTACTTGATTAATTAAAATAATCAGGAAAGGTTGCCCAAGTATGTGTAAGGCACAGGTTTGGAATAATAATCCCCGCAAGTCCCTCTCTTTATTCTTCTCCTCACATAACTCGTGAGACGTTTGTTTAATTTAATCATTTCCGTTGTACCTTTGGATGCGCAACTCTTGAAGTAAGCTTTCGAGGTTTATAGCTTTAGCGGTATGACTCAACATTTTAGCTCCCGCCGCAACGCGTCCGTGCGTCCAAGCGTCATACTTATTGTGAACGCGATAACGAGAATTATTTGACCTAGGATTGCCAAACTTGGTACATGGATGCCTCTCATGAGGACCTCAGACGAGTTTGTGTATAGATCACCTTGATCTATTTTCAAGGTCACAGGGGTCAACTTAAGAGTTTCACAGAATTTCTTGTGAACGCGATAACATGGGAAATATTTGACCTAGGATCGTATCATGTATATATTCCTTGTGACCCACAAACACCTTGGAACTTGGATCACCAAACATTTTACATACATGATACATGCAGATGTTATTCACACGGCGGGAGCTCTTGGACCCTCCGTGGTCTATTTGTTTTCAAGGTTCAAGGTTTAAAAAAAAAAAAAAAAGGCAGGAACAAAGGCAGAAAAAAATTTGTAATATTGAATTAAAATTTTTATTGCAATACTTAACGAATCACAGCACAAATCAAATCACTACCTAGGTACCATGATAATATTGTATCAGGGTGGTCCATGGGAATTCTTAATTAATTAATTCTTAATTAAAATAAGTAATGTTCTTTCCCTATCAGTGATCATATTTTTTTTTAATTTTATGGCTGATCAGGGTTTCTTCTCCAAAGTGGCAGGTCATGGGTGCATGTGGCTCATTGGTGTACGTAGGAAGCTAAGGCAAGTACATCCGATTCCTCAGAAGAGCTACTGTAGCTTGACCTGCTGAATCTGTTAATGCTGGTTATCATAGAAAGGGTTAGGGCTGCCTGGCCCAGACTAGCCTGCAGCCAGATGGTGCTAATGTTATAGCTCATCGGTGTATTCCAATTCCAAAAAAGTTGTAAAATATGAATAAAAACATGATGCAATAATGTGCAAATCTCATCAACCCATATTTTATTCACAACAGAACATAGAAAACATAAAATAAGGAAAGTGAGACATTTTACTATTTCACGAACGATATTATCTCATTTTAAAACTTGTTGGCAGCAACAAGTCTCGAAAAAGTTTAGATGAGACATAAAAAGGTTGGGAAAGTCTTCTTTCTGCTGCTCCCATTAGGGCTCACAACAGTGGATCATCTTTCACCAGCTTGCTCTATGCTCTGCATTCCTCTCCATTACACCAATCACTTGCATGTCTTCCCCACCACATCCATTCAATATTCAAAGTCTCTACTCTGATCTGAACATTTGAACCTGTCTTCGTTCTTCCTGTCTCTGGACGCATCTTCCTCCTCTTCTCCTTCCCCTTGGCCCAACAGTAGCCCAATGTCTACCAGTACCATGCTGGAACAGTGGCGGTGAGGTTGTATGGTGGATGCTCTTCCTCAGCCCTCCCCATTTACCAGGGTTTGGGACCGGCACTAAGAGCACACTGGCATGTCTGATCCCAGTGGCTGGTTTGGCTGGAAAACTAAGTGGAACTAAAAAATAAAAAAATAAAAAATGGAGCTGGAGAAATCTTTTACAACTAATTTTTACAAACCAACAGGTCAGTAGCATGACTGGGTATAAACAAAGCCTCTTGGCAGAGATTCACCAATATGCAAATAACTTACAAAGTGTGGTAAGCCTGTCACAGCCAAGCATGTGCAGTATTTCTTCTGATATTTTGATTCATTGAAATTATATATGTAATGGCTGTCGCTGTGAAATCAACTGTAACTGTGAAATCAAAAGTAAACTGTTTAATAATTGTATATATTGTATATGTTCCAATTTCCTCTAAATGTTTTGATTACTTAACACTTGACTGTTTCTGATCACCAAAAGTGTAATACAAAAGACATCCTGAGAAAAACATACCCAGTTTTCATGTGTCCCTACAGAACAGGCTGGGCAGGTGACTACAGAAACATCGAATTCACACTTTTCAACTTTCAAGCATACAGTAACTGGTGCTTTAACAGGTAAGCAAGTTTTTGCCTAACATGCTAGACATGGGTTTCTTGGTTCCAGAAACACACCAGAATGTCCTTCATGTAGACATACTCCATAGCAAAATGTCTCAACATATCAAGCAGGACATCGATTATCAGTCATTGGAACACAGAGAGGCCCATATAGCAGCACCATTTATTCATAGTCTTCCACTTGTCCCTGGGGCGGATATGGACCACATTATAAGCACACTGAACACAGTGGCCTTGCAGTTGTTCCAGGGCTACTTTGATGAGATGAGTGGAAGCAGGTAGAGGTATTTCACAGTAATCTGTTTGAGTCCCTTGTAGTTGGTAAATAACCTAAAGGCCCTCTCCTTTCTATTTTATGAAAACAAAAACTTTTCTGAAGTCGGTAAAGTAGATGTCTAAAAATACTCTTACTTTAGAGTTTCCTTTAGATACTTCCCCATGGCCTTTTGCTCAGAGAGGGAGAGTGGGTATATCTTTCTGCATGATGGTTTTGTACCAGGGAGCAGGTGTAAGGATCGGTGGGGAGGCATTCTTCTGACCTTCTTCTTTGCAGAATACCTTGAGCAGGTCATGGTACTTAGGTGGGATATCAACTTTGGTTTCTGTTATGGGAATTTGGACAGATTTGAATGTGAGCTGCAGGTGGGGGCATTTGACACAGTGTTGAAGACACCATGGTGTCCACTTATTGTGTAATGGTGCAATCTGCCCAGAAGATGGGGGGTGGGATTGGGCTGGTCTGCACCCGCTGCCAAAACTCTAGCAGACTCCCCAGTTTCTCTCCCCTCGAATGAGTGATCAAACTCTTTGTGACGAAGGTCTCTTACATGATACTGATGCCACATTTCTGCTCCTGGACGTCATTTGCCCACTGCAGAGCTCTTCTTCTGAGCAGTGCTAGCAGCTCGGTGATTTTGGCTTGTTCAGAGATGGCCATGAGAGAAGTGAAAGTGAACCCTCCAACAAGAACCCATGGCAGTACGTGATATCAGCGTTTAACTTGTCAGCGCAAGCGATGGAGGGATACGAAGAAACTGAGAAACACTGAGACTGAACCTGCAACAGTGATGGAGCTTTGACAGGTTCTCAATAGTTGTAGCTTGTCTTCAGTGGTTTGAGTCATTGTTGTTGTTTGACAATGACGCACCCTTGATGTGTGAGTGCCCGCAGGTACAAGTTCATATCTACTGCATCCATGATGGGCAAAGAATTCTGTCACAGCAGAACAGGTGGGAGCGTGTGGGGATGTCATTTTAGATTAAACAGACAAAGATATCGAAGATGAGGGCAATTGAAGGAACATGGTCAAGGTCGAGTTCAAACATGGGGAAAGAAGAATATCCAAGGCAAATCCAATATACAGAATCCAGAGTCCAATCACAGGCCAGAGAAGAGGCAAACAGGTGTAACATGGGTAGTAAAAGGCTATGCTCAGACTGTCAGTCTAAATTTCTGGCATTCTGCTTACATTACAGTAAAGTGGAATCCAGAGTGACGTAAGTAACGGATAGTGCAAAACACCTGTAAAAGTGTAAAACACCTGTGAGCTGAGATTGTCATCAATTATGCACTGTAATGCTGGTGACACGAACTGCACAATATGAAAACAGAAGACAGTAGCCTCCTCAGTCTTTGGAACTTTCTTGTAAACCCAGTTCACTGCCCTCGATTTTCTTTTGTTTACATCAGTTCTAGGCACACGTATATATTACTATAGCAACCAATGTGATTTAGAAAATGACAGCATGGGCACACAAATCAGATTATAATTCATTCATTTTCTTCTTCTTCTTCTTCTTCTCCTTCATTTTCTGAACCGCTTAATCCAAATTAAGGTCGCGGGGAGGCTGGCGCCTATCTCAGCTGACTCTGGGTGGGGTGGGGTACACCCTGGACAGCTCACCAGGCCATTGCAAAGCATGAACATGCTGACGGCAATCCAATCGTCTACGCTTTTCAAACGACAGCAACAACAGACCTTTTGGTCAGTAATCCGGCACCCTATCACCAGGCCACCACTGCCCACACCAGATCAGATTTGATCACTTGCAATATATAATGTGATCAGCCAGTCTGGACGATCATATACTGATTGGATTTGCAAAATAATCAGATTTGGACTGCAAGGTGAACATAACCAAAGAGACAAGGTCAGGACAAACAGGTTGAGTTCTGTAGCACAGGCAATCAGGTAATCCCGTCGAACCATAGCGGCCTTCAGAAATCACCTCCAAGACTCCTGGGTGACGCATCGACAAGGTGCGTGACTATCAACCCGGAGAACCTACGTTCGAATCCAGGTTGATGCCACAGTCATCTGTGACTGGGAGTCCATGGGAGCTAACTGGCTAGGCTCTCACTAGAGGGAGGGATGGCATACGCTCACTTCCCTGTCATTCACAGCGATCACTAGCCAATCAGGGGCGTCTGTGAGCTCATTTGTATGAATGGGCGCATAGCGCTTTCCCTCCAAGTGTGTTGGGGAAGCGACACTTAACGTGTGGGAACTGGATACAATTAAAAATAGGGAAGAAAATGAGAAAAGAAGAAAAAAAAAAAAAAAAGAAATCACCTCCAAGACAATGTATAGACAATGACGGCTACCATTTGGAGAATGGGATCCTTAAAACATGATGAATAAAAACTCTATTGAATGAGGTTTTATTTGTGCAGATAGACTATCTTTAACCAGGCTTTTTTTTTTATTTACCTATGAAATGTGGGAGGTTTTAGTCACCCTGTATAACAAGGGCAAGTTTACATGTATAGATAACGGACAAAATCAGTAAGAAAAAAGTTATTCCCAGGAGGCAGCCAGAACAATCAAAATTGAGAATCAGCAACAGTGTGACAGGAACAATACTTGGCGAAGTGCAGAACAGACAGCGTCCATTTTAATTGTGGTGTATAGGGTAAAGTAGATATGTTGTTGGAATAGGCTGATGGGTTAGGAATCCCTGTGATCTGTTGGCACGAGTCTAGTAAAATTTCTGTGTGCTGGTTAAGGTTGCTTTCTGATCCGTTATCCCAGCAGTCTAGTACGAAAAGTTACAGCCAGACCAACCGCAGTGCATTTCAATCGGCCACGATTTTATATTTTTGGTGTAGTGTTTTAAAAAAGGAAAACGGACATAGATCGATATCAACACTGTTGCCTGAACTTCTTTTTTGCAGCCTGCACTACAGCCGCATACAAACAGGAAGCAATGTGCATGTGCAGATCACCTGCTAATCACCTGCTAATCCAATCTAGAAACTGCATCATAGAAAGTGCCTGCTGTGCGAGAGTATCAATGATCTCCTATGAGTAAACATTGCCATCTCAACTGAGGTGAACTAAAAATCTTTTAAAAATGGCGGATGATGTGAACAGTAAAAAAAAGTTTAATCTTAAGTAACTCCAAACATGTCCGATATAATCTGTGTGTGTGTGTGTGTGTGTGTGTGTGTGTGTGTGTGTGTGTGTGTGTTGTTTATTGGTTGGTATGCAACTTTTTAGGAAGTTATAAAAATCTACATGGTGTTATTTCGTCCAGCAACAGTAACCAACATGTAATACAGAACAGCTGGAAGCTGATTGGACATGAATTGGATAGTGGCAAAAAAAAAAAAGGAGACTTATTTGTTCGTGCACACAACAATTTCATGAGCAATCGGAGCAAAATAATTCTCCATCTACATACCAAATGTATTTAAAGAGTAGTGATATTGGTCATCCTTAAAGCATAATTTGTGTGTATGTAATACGCTTAAGTGATACAGACACTTAAAAAATAAAATATAAAAGCACAAAACTGATCATTGTATCCTGTGGATTACTAGAGGGGGCAGAACTACGGGCATTAGCAGTTTTTCCCTGGAAGTGACGTCAACTTGTTTGCTGGGGTTGACGACTCTTGTGGAGACGTCACATTCTAGTGACTCTGAGGACAGGAACGCTGCCAGACATGAGCGTGACGGTAAATCCAAAATGGCCTATGCAGCTAACGTTTTGCGAACTCAGCTTTCCTGTCGTCAGTTGGTTTTTGGAACAAAAAGACATGCTTTCTGTGATTTCTGTGCTTGTTGTTTGTACTGCTCAGCGCTGGCTGATGTTTAATGATGCACGGTGTCAGTGACGTAGCCCAGCCAATCCAACGAGTTCACATTACTGAACAGCCAGTCAGTAAGGCAACATGTCTCTGAGCATGCCTAGAGTTATAACACTTGCACGCACTTTAAAAACAGGCATGGACTGATGTTGCCGGAAGGTACTGCTGATGTTATGCGTGAATGTTTTAAAGAGCTAGTAACACTAATTCACCACAGGTACCCCTTAATGGCCGCACAGACCACTGCCGTCTACCGCAATAACGCCGTTCTCAATAAAGTACGTGATTACAATCTCCTCCACCATCGCCATGATTGTGCCTTGTAGTCTCTCCCTTGTGGCTGTATAGCTAAATATCGATGCTGCCATAAATGGCATAAGTATGTGGACAGTTGATTGGAACGGACGTCTTTATTTTCATGCATAAAGGGAGCATAAATGGGTCTTAATAAGACTTCTCTGAATCAGCCATTTACTGTGCCGCTCCGGACACCTGTACCCAAAGTGACACCTGATGAGAAATTTTAGCACAGCCTTCACGAAAGTACACAATAATAAATATTGAATTTTGTGTGGAAATGGCTGCCGTTTGTCTGGTTCAAAAATGAGGACCATTATCTGAAGGGGCTGTATATGTGACTACACATATACAGCCCCTCCAGATAACGACTCTGGGCAAGGGCGGGGTACACCATGTACAGCTCGCCAGACCATCGCACAGCCAACACACATACACACACACATAACAACTCAAACGATTAGCTCCTATTGTGCATGTTTTTGGACTGTGGGAGGAAACCGGAGTACCCGGAAGAAACCCACGCAAGCTCCGGGAGGACATGCAATCTCCACACAGAAACACCCGAGCCCAGGAATCGAACCCAGGCCTTTTTGCTGTGAGGTGGACGTACTAACCATTGCACTACTATACCACCCCCATGTGAGTGGCTTGTACAGAACTGATCTGTGGGTCAGTGTTTTTTAAGCCTGCACTACCCAGACTCTTTATTAGAGCTGACTAAGGCCACAAAAACTTGAACACCATGCCCCGAGCCCAGGAAAAAATTCGCAAACAAGTAGTTTAAACTGTATTGTGGGTTCTAAATAAGCATAACAGATTGAATGCAAGGCATACCATCCTGTATCTTTAAATAGCATCTGGCTAAAGGATGCTAAATAAAGACAAATTATTCTAAATTGTGTTTATTATTGTTAAATAGCAGCATAACAAGTAATGTTTCATTAAAAACATGAACACACACACACACACACACACACACCTTTAGTGTTCGGGTTTCCTACTTAACTAAAACATTAACATAACTTTAATTTGGATATGTCTGATATTTATATATCATAGTGGACAGTATGTGGACAGTACGGCCGCCTTACAGCAAAAAGGTCCTGTGTTCGAGTCCCGAGCTCGGCATTGGGACTCAGCATTGTGGAGTTTGCATGTTCACCCGTTGGAAACTCTTGTGTGGGTTTCCCCCTGGTACTCCCACAGTCTAAAGACATGCACTAACTAGCTGTTCCAAATTGCCCCTAGGTGTGTGTGGATGTGAGTGTGAATGGTTGCGTATGTATATCCAAATAACAACCATCCATCTAGTGACATGACCATTACCATATATCGGTTACCGACGCCAGAAGAGAGCAAGTGTAAGGTGGACTAGCAATTATACCAGGTCCAAAAGTATTTGGACAAGCTTTCCAACCCCCAGTATTTTTGCAGTAAATTGACCTGAACCCACCCGACCAGTGGATCACTACTGCACACTGAACCCTGGTGCCGCCCCTCACCTAAACCAAACAGAATATTCCAAGGATGTGAGAATGCATCTGACACAGAAAACATCTGAGTGAGTGCTACATGCGGCGGTGTAGTGGTCCGCAAGTCCGCCTCACAATAAGAAGGTCCTGGGTTCGAGTCCTGGGCTCTGAGAGGGCGTTTCTTCTCCGACAGTCCAAAGACATGCACATTAGGCTAACTGGCTGTTCCAAATTGCCCCTGGATGCGAATGTGAATGGTTGTATGTGTGTTGGCCCTACAATGATCTGGCACACTTTTCAGGGTGTACTCCGCCTACGCCTACTGTCACACTGTATATGAGTGTGTGCTTACTGTTTACGTGCGTGTGTGCTTTGAATGCGTACTTTGGTTAAATGCAAAGCCAAATTTCCCTTCCCTTGCGGAATTAATACAGTCAATCAAAAACGATCAATGATTTCCTTATGGTAACGGTTACGGTCAGCATGATAGTCCTAGAAGAAGGCACAGCAGGATTTTGTTTTCATGACTTGTCTTTACCGTTACTCATCATGCCACACTAGTATTAGATCCTTACATTGACAAAAGAGCCATTCGACTAATGAACCAGGATGCTGAACTGCCATTTTGATTTACTTTTTGAAAAAACAATAACTGGTGAAATCATTCATATACTACCAGGTATTGCAGATGTCCTGAAGATTGTTTGTCCATACTGCTACCTTAAGAAAGTGATGATGACTGTGGGATCCTCTCGTACTTACAAAATAAAGGAACTGTTCCTCATTAGTGAATTCCCATGCTTCTTTTGTAAATATATGTATATGTATGATGTATATGTTGTACTCCTGGTCTTATAGCCAACCCTGCTGCACAGGGTGTACCCCGCCTTCGCCAGACCCTAGTTGGGTTAAGCAGCTCGGAAAACGAGTGAGTGAGTGAGTGTGGACCACCCTCGCTGGGCCATCGCAGGGCAAAACACACACAACCATTCACAGCTAGGGGCAATTTGGAACAGCTAGTTAGCCTCATGTGCATGTCTTTGGACTGTGTTAGGAGACCAGAGTACCCAGAGGAAACTCACGCAAGTGCAGGAGGAACTCCACTCAGAAACACCCTGCTTGCTGTGAGGCACACGTGCTAACCACCAAAATAAATAATAAAATGTCCAACATAAAAACCTTACTAACATGTTTTGAGCTATCAATGCACCTCATATTCTTATGGTTCTAAATAGTGTCACAGAACCATAAATTTCTTTCTGAGTAGAATCGAAACAGTTCTCCGATGATTTCCTTTGAAGGTGAAACTGAACGCCCCTGTGTGGAAGTCCAACATGAAAAGTAGAACAAATGCAGACTGCCATCTAAATTAATTTACAGATGTTGAGCATCAACAAATTCATACTAGGGACATTTTCTGCTTCGCAGCTGTACTGGTAATGGTGTTGACCGCCATTACTGTCCTTAGTAACCGAAAAGACACATTTTATTTTTTTCACGCATTCAATGTTTTTACTAACAGTGGTGTCCATTGGTGGTTATTAAGTGATAACAAATAAAATGTTGAAATGTGTGCTTCCTGTTGCCGGTCAGATTTTCCGAGAACAAACCAGCAATATATACACCAGGTGTTTTGGAACTGATGCATCCTGCACTAAAACCAGTAACTGAATACATCGATGTGCTGTCAAGAGAAGATCATGTACCTGTTTCATCAGTTAAACCAGTTTTAAAATATTTCTAGATATTCTGGGGCTGTGGGAGAGACATCAAATCCAAGACGCTGTCAGTGTTTTAGGAGAAGTACCAACTTGATGCGACAGGAAATCACAGGAAGTCAACAAACTCATTATCACCAACAGGTGGATCACGACTGCACAGTGGAGGGGCCCTGCATCCCCCGAAGGTGTTTTTTTAAGATAATAACCAGCTTGCTGTAGATTATTCCACTTATTACACAACTACTTACAAAATAGAGGCGTAAATAAAAAATAATAAAAAATGATATTATCACTCCTGCTAAAGAAGCGCTCAAGAATAAAGGTCTATTATTAAGAAGTACCAGATTGCTGAATACTGCAGTTGACCAATCGGATTCAAGTATTCAGATTAGCTTTGTATATTGACTTGCATTGTAGTCTAAAATTAAGTAGGCATTATCATCATCCAGCCACTGGATTCACGTTACACACTGTGACTTGAAATAATCGTATACAAATTTTGAAATCTCAGAGACTGAGAATGAGGAACTGTGGTTGCTGTGAAACATGTGGGTATTATTAAGCAAACATAAATGAGAAGCATGTTATGTAATCCTACTAGGGTCGCATGGAGGTGGAGCCTATCTCAGCTGACACTGGGCGAAGGCAGAGTACACCCTGAACAGCTCGCCAGACCATCACTGAGCCAACACACACCACCCTTATTATTAGTATAATTATTACAATTATTATTATTATTATTATTATTATTATTATCATTAAATAATTACTGCAGTACATATTTGACTGCCTAGTCCTACTAGGGCCGCAGAGAGGCTCAGACAACACTGGGCAAAAGCAAGGTACACCCTGAACAGCTCACCAGACCATCGCAGGGCCAACACATAGACAACCATTCACACTCACACACACACCTAGGGGCAATTTGGAACAGACAATTAGCCTAATGTGCAAGTCTTTGGACTGTGGGAGAAAATTGGTGTACCTGGAGGAGACCTACACAAGCATGGGGAGACAAGCAAACTCCACACAGAAAAGTCAGAGCTGTGCTGCCCACATACTATACATTCATTCATTTTCTTAGCTGCTTAATCCTAATTAGGCTGGCGCCCATCTCAGCTGACTCTGGGCAAAGGCGGGATACACCCTGAACAGCTCGCCAAGCCCTCGAAGGGCCAACACACACACAACCATTCATACTCACTCTCACACCTAGGGGCAATTTGAACAGCCAGTTAGCCTACTGTGCATGTTTTTGGACTGTGTGAGGAAACCGGAGTGCCCGGAGGAAACCCATGTAAGCATGGGGATAACAAGCAAACTCCACACAGAAATGCCCCGAGCCCAGGAATCAAACCCAGGCCTTCTTGCTGTGAGACGGACATACTAACCACCATGCCGCCCCCACATGCTATTATTCATTCATTAATTTTTCTGAACCGCTTAATACTAATTAGGGTCGCGGGGAGGCTGGCGGCCATCTCAGCCGACTCTGGACGAGAGCAGAGTACACCCTGGACAGCTCGCCATGCCATCGCAGGGCAGAAACATGCTTGACGGCTTATGAAGCTATTTACGAAAATCAGCAATGGTTCTTTCACCACAGACAGTGAGAGACATGGCTGGCCTTTGATAACCCAGTTAGCAGTGCTGGGGGACATGCTATTATCATCATCATCATTATTATTATTATTATTATTACTAATACTAGATTCTTTAATCCTAAATCTATTCTATAAAACCAATTCATCAAATTGCAGAAAAACCTTGCAACAAACCCATTACTTTATAATGAATATAAACTATATTTCAAAAAAGTCCAAGTAAATTCCGCTGGGAGCAAATATATACTGCAAGGTATGGTTGTGTACACATTTAGAAAAACTCCTTCTGAGAGCTTACAGCACCTTTAGGCATGAGGCTTATGGGAACACATGTCCACTGGGCTTCTTACAACTTAATCACATTTTGTGTCAGTAGCTAGCTTTAACCCAATACAAAACCCCCCACTTATTTTATACAATACCCTCAGAGCTACACTGAAGAAAGACACACACACACACACACCCATCAGAATGGTAAGCAAATTATCACTGACATGTGTTATTTGTGTGTGGATGCATTATTTTTTTAGGTTCTATATGACTGAAGCACTAATAATAATAATAATAATAATAATAATAATAATAATCACAGTAATAATAAGAAAAGCACTCAGAGAGCGCAGACCTCCACCAAGGCTGTTCAGTACCACCATATGGTATTGTAAGAAATGCAGCATTTTTATAAATGCAACATTTGTTTATTATTTGAGCCCTACAGTGTAAACACACAGCCATTTATATGATTGCATTGTGTATAGGACCTGACTTGAATAAGAGGCCTTGCGCTCGGATGAGGAAGTTTTAATAATTAGATTATTTTTGTGATAATTGGCCTAAAAGTTGTACAGAAAGGTAAAGGAATAAGATTACACCGTCGAACACAAGCCTGGAAGTTACGGTTCAGTACGGTCCGGATACAGTAACTCGGACGACGTCATCCGTACTACAAAATCTTTAAAAATTCCCTGCATCCAGACAATAATCTGGATCACTGCCAAAATTTAATCAATTGTTCCTTGTATCATTTCTGACGGGTCCTGAAAATTTCATCAAAATCCGTTCTTAAGTTTTTAAGTAATTTTGCTAAAAGTCAGACAAACAAGCAAACAAGCAAACAAACAAACAAAGCAACATCGGTGAAAACATAATGTCATTGGCGGAGGTAATAATAAGGGTGGTACAGTAGTTGTTAGCATTTGTCCTTCACAGCAAGAAGGTCCTGGGTCAAAGTCTGGACTGAGGGTGTTTCTGTGTGGAGTTTGCATGTTCTCCCTGTTCTTACATGTGTTCCCTCCAGGTACTCCAGTTTCATCCCACAGACCAAAAACATGTGCATTAGGCTAACTGGCTGTTTCAAGTTGCCCCTAGGTGCACGTGAGTGCAAATCGTTTTGTGTGTGTGTGTGTGTGTGTGTGTGTGTTGGCCCTGCGAAGGACGGGCAAGCTGTTCAGGGTGTATTCCGCCTTCACCTAGAGATGGCTGAGATGGGCACTTGAGATATCCTCCCCGTAACCCTAGTAAGATTAAGCAGTTCAGCAAATGGATGAATGAATTGTATAATGCAAGTAACAATTAATTCTCAGATGTCCTCCCAGCTCCCTAAAATATGCCTGTAATAGGAAAGGCAATTCTAAATTCATCCTATGTGGGACCAAGTGTGTAAAAATGCGCATGCGTGTGTGTGTGTGCGTGTGTGTGTGTGTAGTCCCCTTGATGGAATGGCATTTGATGTTAATTCAATTATTACCTTGCGTACACACCTAGTCTGCATGTTTTTGGATTGTACGAGGAAACTGAAGTACCTGGAGGAAACCCACGCAAGCACAGGGAGAACATGCAGTCTGCTCACAGAAACGCCATCACCAAGCCCGGAACTCAAACCCAGGAACTTCTTGCTATGAGGCAGACATTCTAACCACTACACCATTATTATTATTATCATTAAATAGTCACTCATTTGCCAAAGTGCTTAATCCTAGTAGGGTCGCAGGGAGGCTGAGCCCATTTCCTCTGACACTGGGCAAAGGCGGGGTACACCCTGAACAGCTCGCCAGACCACTGCAAGGCAACACACACACACACACACACACACACACACAATCATGCACACTCACACCTAGGGGTAATTTGGAGCAGCCAATTAACCTTCTGTGCATGTTTTTGGACTGTGGGAAGAAAACCTGGATGAAACCTATGCTGGCATGAGAAGAAAATACAAACTCCTCATAGAAGCGCCCTCGCCGAGCCTGGGAATCAAACGCAGGACCTTCTTGCTGTGAGGTGGACGTGCTAACCACTACACCACACTTATTATTATTATCATTACTATTATTATTAATAAATGAAATAAGTGAATCTTAACGGTGTTCTCTCTACAGTTCTAAAGTGTGTTAAATGTTGAGTAGAGAGTAAGTGGACAGTACTGTACGCTGTAGTACTGTAGGATAGGCAGGGCTGCAGTCTGATGCACTGATGCACTGATGCTCATATTTTATAATTCCTTTTTTTTTATCATGCATAAGGGTTTTTTTTTTTTTTTTTTTTTTGCGTCATAAATTCTTGTATCATTCGTATATATGCATTTACAAAATGGACATTGGGAAGACCCAATCTCCCCACCTCCCCTCTGCTGCTGTACTTGTACAGAACACGCCTGCTGACTACAGCATGATCTACTGATTCTTTTGTTCGGGTTTAGTATCAGAACAAACCCTGAAATAACACACCCCGTTAAAATCCCTCTGCAGCGAGACCCTGGTGTTCAGCAGCCCAATCTGAGCTCCAGATCAAGCATCCAGACCTGTCAGGCGTATCACCGGATGCGGTGTCAGGCTGTGAGTGATGCTGATCTGGGCTTCTCTACACTCCCATGATGAACAGAATATTTCATTATAAAGGGAATAAAAGAACAGCGCTCTCGTGCACTCACATTTTCGCGTCTCGATGTCTTCAGATGTCTCCCAAACGGATTCTGCAGGCAACACGTCCACATCCACGCGTGGCATGTTCAGCTCGCATCATGCCGCGTGCCGATCCAACGCTCTTAAAGACGCCGTTCCGACGTGAGCCCCGCCCCCCTGTGGTGCGACGCGCGTCTCGACCAACCGCGTGTCAATACAGCCATGCGCGCGCTTTACACGCTGCCACTTCACTGCTATTAAAGAGAGTGTGCTGCTTACAGTAAGAACCAATGATCAGTGTCATGCTGTCACGTGAAAGGTTTATGGTTCACGTTATTCTCTCACATCCCATGATGCACTGGGCCACTTTTGTGATTTTTGTTGCAACTTACAGTTACCATAGAGATAGAGATAGAGGAATGTCCCCATGGTTGGAGACCCCTTGAAGTGCTTGTCTCTAGAACAAACCTCCGTTCACACCTGTGGAACAGCCAGTTGGCCTAATGGCTGGAAGCGAGCGCAGTGAGCGGAACAGCAACACTAACTGTGCTTTCCCACCTCAGTCGATTTATGTGGTGGCGCATGCGCAGCACGATTATAAGAAGGCTGAGCTCACCTTGGTTGGGCTCGGTGCTGGCGCATGTGCGGCACGGAAGGTTGGGCTGACTTTCGTTGGGCTCGGCAGCCCTCCCAGAATTCCATGGGCGACTCGATTTATGTGGTGGCGCATGCGCAGCACGATTATAAGAAGGCTGAGCTCACTTTGGTTGGGCTCGGTGCTGGCGCATGTGCGTCACGGAAGATTGGGCTGACTTTCGTTGGGCCCGGCGGCCCTCCCAGAATTCCATGGGCGACTCGATTTATGTGGTGGCGCATGCACGGCACGATTATAAGAAGGCTGAGCTCACTTTGGTTGGGCTCGGTGCTGGCACATGTGCGGCACGGAAGGTTGGGCTGACTTTCGTTGGGCTCGGCGGCCCTCCCAGAATTCCATGGGCAACTTGATTTATGTGGTAGCGCATGCGCGGAAACTTTTAGAGTTCTCGCAGTCGTCGCCACCACAGACTTATAAATGGTCTGTGTTTGCCACCACCTTCCATGCAGGAATAAATGGGCCTGGAGAGATAAACAAAACGCGTACAAGCAGACTATATAGACTTGGATTAACTGCCCCTCACAGCCCTCCACTTCTCTAATAGAACTTCTAGTTTACATGTCTTTGGACTGTGGGAGGAAACCGGACTTCCTTGAAAAAACCCAGACAAGCTCAGGGTGAACATGCAAATTCCACATGGAAACACACTCACAGGTCATATGGCTTGAACGGGTCTATGTCAAGTCACTACATTACCAATTCACTGCACACTCACCACACCAGGTGATGATATTTCACTGTACAATCATATACACTCACTCTCAACTGCTGAGCCGCTTAATCCTATTAGGGTCGCAGGGAGCATCTCAGCGGACTATATGAAATGCATAGTGACACGAGAGCCAGGTGTTGGCTATATCCCCCAATCCCCCTTTGGGATGGACATTGACCTTTTAAAAAAATTCTGTACTTTACTGTTATGAACTACACTCCCCAGCCAAGAAAAAAGTCACACACATGAATATGTTGTTGTTCCTACTTCAGCCTTGCTTGCAACAAATAATCGTCATGCCACTGTTTCAACAAACTTAAGCAACATAACATTTATTTCTGGGGCAATGATTACTGATCCCAAGGTCGGGGGTTCAAGCCCCACTATCAACGGGGTTGTCACTGCTGTCCCCCCAGTGCAGCTAACTGGGTTATCAAAGGCAACCATGGCTCTAACTGTCTGTGGTGAGAGGCACGTAAAAGATCCATTGCTGATTTTCGTAAAACAGTAGGCTGCATAGCCGTCAGCGTGTTTCTGCCCTGCGATGGCCTGGTGTGGACTCGGTTCTGGGTTCAATTCCTGGGCTCGGGGCGTTTCTGTGTAAAGTTTGCTCTCCCTGTGCTTGCGTGGGTTTCCTCTGGGTACTCTGTCCAAAAACATGCTCAATAGGTTAATTGGCTGTTCCAACTCATCCCTAGGTGTTAGTTTGACTGTGAATGGCTGTGTGTGTGTGTGTGTGTGTTGGCTCTGCGATGGCATGGCGAGCAGTCCAGGGTGTACCCCGCCCTCGCCCAGAGTTAGCTGTGATGGGAGCCAGCCTCCCCGCGATCCTAAGTAGGATTAAGCAGCTTAGAAAATGAATGAATGAATGAATGAATGAGTAGTACACATCAAAAAAGTAAAATGTACAGCATGCATGAAATGTACAAAGCTGTAAGTCAGTCTAGTTCACAGCTAGACATGGTACCAATTCACCACCAGTTAGTTGTTTTGGTCTGTACAGTATAGCGAATAATAGGTCAAGCGGAAAAGGCCCAGTATGAACAGGTTGAAAAAAGGCATATCGCCAGCTATCATAGCAAGGTCATACTTGCTCAATATATGAACCGATTCTTATCCTGTGCTTGTATTTCAAGGCAAGAACAGTAGTCCAGTTCAATGGCCTGGCTATAACCACAGCTCGACATAACTGGGCTTGTAATCATACTTACTAATGTGTTTTTCTTTATGGAAGCGATGTGTGCATTAATGAATGAAGAAGAAGGAGAAAATTGTGCTGAGCTAAATATTGTGTGTAGAATAATTGTGTGGTCGGCGGTGTAGTGGTTTGGGTGCTGTAGTCACGATCAAGAGGTTGTGGGTTCAAATCCCACTTAGACCCCATTATGCTTAGACCATAACCACAAGTGTGCCTCTATCAGTATAAAGTATAAATGGGTACTATTAAAATATACTACCATCCCATCCAGGAAGAGATGAACTCCTAGTCGCTTCACACTACAGAACCCAGGATAAGCTCCGGCTCTGATCTAGGCTCGGTGTAAAAAAAAGCCCAACAGACTTACATACTGAGAGAATCTAGTAATGGTGTACCATCTTGAGTAAACCTTGAGGAATAACATTCTGGGAGGTGTTTGCATTCAAGTGTGTGTGCCTGTGTAAGTAGATACTAACATGACAATGATATCTGTACTTCATATTCATAAAAAAAAAAAAAACGCCTTTATATCAGATATTATATCACATACTCACAGTCACATCTCTCATCTTTCTTCCTTTCTCCTTTATCATATATATTATCATGGAAAGGACAGACCCTTTGCTTTCCTTACACCACCAAAAAAAGTTCATTTAGCATTTCTGAACTACTTTATACAACGAGGGTTGCAAGAAGGCGGGGCGAAGGTGGAGTGCACCCTGAACAGCTCTCCAGACCATTTCAGGGCCAACACATACAACCATTCACACTCACACTCACATTCACAGTTCTCTTTAGGTGCAATTTGGTGTTATTCATAAGGTTACATGTTTTTGGGTTGTTTGGATTTGGATTAGGCGGCACAGTGGTGAAGTGGTTCGCACATCTGTTGCACAGCAAGAAGGTCCAGGGTTCAAGTTCCGGGCTCGGCAAGGGTGTTATTGTGTAGAGTTTGCCTGTTCTCCCTGTGCATGTATGGGGTTTCCTCTGGGTGTGGGTTTCCTGTTTCCTCCTACAGTCCAAAGACATGCACATTAGGCTAACTGGCTGTTCCAGATTGCCCCTAGGTGTGAGTGTGAATGGTTGTGTGTGTTGCCCTGCGTTGGTCTGGCAAGCTATTTGGGGTGAATCCCACCGTCGCCCAGTGTCGACTGGGACAGGCTTCAGCCTCCCCAAGACCCTACTAGGATTAAGCAGTCCTGCAAATGAGTGAGTGGGATTTGGATTAAATGTATTTAAGTCAGCTGTTAAGCAAGACGCCCTTGTTAAGGTTTGCAGACCCCAACTTATGATTTTAGACCTAATATGTTACTAATAAATCATTCATCTCACTCACACATTTGCCCAACCGCTCAATCCACCTAGGGTCATGGTGAGGCTGGATCCTATCTCAGCCAATTCTGGGAAAAAGCAGGGTACACTCTGAACTGTTCGCCAAACGTTTGCAGAGCCAATACACACAACCATACTCACGCTCATGTCTAGGGGCAATCTGGGAGATCCAATTCCTCCTTACAGCTTAGAAGGTCCTGGGATTGAGTCCCGGGCTCAGGTGTGTTTGTGTGGAGTTTGCATGTTCTCCCCATGCTTGAGTAGGTTTCCTCCAGGTACTCTGATTTCCTACCACAGTCCAAAGACATGCACATTAGGCTAAACGTCTGCTCCAAAATGCCCCTAGGTGTGGATGTGAGTGGTTGTGGAGCCAGTGGTGGCTTAGTGGTTAAGGTGATGGGTTACTGATCCAAAGGTCAGCGGTTCAGTCCCAACTATCATCACTGTTGGGCCCTTGAGCAAGGCCCTTAACCCTCAATTGCTCAGTTGTATAAAAATAATTGTAAGTCGCTCTGGATAAGAGCGTCTGCCAAATGTAAATTGTAAATGTAAATGGTTGTGTGTGTGTTGGCTCTGCAATGGTCTGTTTAACTGTTTGGCTGAGAAAGGCATCAGCCTGCCTGTGACCCTAGAAGGAGCAAGTGGTTCGGTAAATGACTGAGATGAGTGTAAGTTAACTTTTTTTTTTTTATTTTGTAAAATGACTTTTGCGCGTTTATGAGATTTAACAGGCTGTAAGATGAGGAGAGAAACTTACTGCTGTACTGAAGCTAACAAATAACTTTAATGCTAATAAATAACGTTAATGCTAAAAAAAAATCACTTTAATGCTAACAAATAACTTTAATGCTAGATAATAACTTTAATGCTAAAAAAAAACTAGAAAATAAATAATGCTAAGAAATAACTTTAATGCTAACAAATTACTTTTATTGCTAAGAAATAACTTTAATGCTAACAAATAATTTTAATGCTAAGAAATAACTCTTTTTTTTTTTTTTATAAACGGGAAGTACATTTCACCCTCGATTTCCTTGATTATTAGGGGGATAGGCTGTCCAGGAACCTCAAAAGTCCGGCAATCGCTAATTTCCGGTGTCCCTTCCCTTTCCCGGACATTTACCATAATCGGTCTGGTAATCGCCATTATTCAGCAGCAGTCCCGGACTTTTACACACTTATCCGACACTCAGTACACAATACTATGTTTCCACAAACTTAAGGAGCGAATCAGCACATTCTTTTATCACATTCATTTTAAATGTGGGTTCCGGCTCATTGTCACTGTCCTCACTTTCCCTTAGCTGTCCCGTCACTGATGCCACTCTCTGTTCATCGTACATTATTTCATGCCCCTCTGCTGCTTCATTTTCGTCCATCCACTCGGACGGGAACAGGCCAGGCAGGAGGGAAATTGGAAAATCATGACTGACCCGGACTTCCATCATTGATTTCCGGACTTGTCCGAGCATTTTTCTGGCAATACCAAATAATGTCCTGCGCCTCATTTTGTACGAGAAAATCCGAAATCCGGGAAATAGGGCTACGGGAAATCGAGGGTGAAGTGTATTATGTAATCACGCTGTATGGCCAGTTGGGCGGGCTGCGTGGACACTCAAGGTTTCTGGACAACAACTTAAACAGAAATGCTCAGATTTGAATGAAAGCCATAATAGTAGAGAACCTTATTCAAAATGAGCTTAAAAGGCCAAAGTCACTATGACCTTTTATATACTCATTAAATATATATATAATATATATTTTTTTAATACACAGTACAGTAATAATACAGTACGGTGTATCAAACTGGTGTATTTTGCTCGCTCTGGGAGATCTGTCAAGCTCGAAAAGCTCTTCACCAGACACTGGGATTTTACACAGTCTGTAAGAGGTTTTCGCGATTCCTCTGGTCCATGTGCAACCTGATGTCGAGCATGCTGGGTTGTAGTTTGGATCGGTCTTAAGAGTTTGGCGTCAGGCTCACCAGCTTTAAGCAAGCTTCACACCTCAAGGGATTTTTATAGACAGTTGGCCGAATTTCTTCACACCTGTTTAATGCTTTTAAAAATAAATTATCTTTATCTCACACACAAATTGCACTCTCTGTACACCTTGCACTACTCTGCGCACACAACAACCACACTCACTGGTCATCTTTGTGTGCACACTGCACTGACACTTTATACATTGTTATTTATCGTCACTACACTTATATTTTATATTTTTAGGTTATACTTAATTAATTAAAGTTATACTTTTAACTATTGGTAGTCCTTCAAATAGTTACTGTAATTGTTACTGATCTCTTCTTTCTCTTTTTGACATTGGTAGTTTTTTATTTTTATTCTTCTTCAAATTTTAGGACAGTCGTAACAAGCATTTCACTACATATTGTACTGTGTATGATTTTGTATGTGACAAATAAATTTGAATTTGAATTTGAAATTTATTGGCATCAGTGAATTTTGAAGCGAGCTTTAGTGTAAACTCCATTCTGGCTTCTTACACAAAGAGTACATTTTCTCAGACACTTGTTTAACTTTTTTCATATCTTGTATTTCTGCTTGAAATGTGTCTTGCTGTGCAAACCCCTCGAAAATAAACAGCAAATAAAAATATTTAAGTTTGGACAATAGGCTCCACACGTCGGGAAATGAGTGAGGTGGTGAATGAATGAATACAGTTTGGACAGAAATGCACTTAAAGTGCTTTTGAAGTGCATATTGTGTACCGTTCTTTGTATTTTCTGGGATGGCATTTTGTTGAATTTCTAGGATTTCTGCCTCAGTGACAGCAAACCTGCCCACCGAAGCATTATCCACTTTTTAATCTAAAGTAATCTTAAATCACTTTTTGGTCTGCTATCTCGGGATTTTTAATCCCGAGATAGCAGACCAATCAGATCACACATTGATCTTCTGCACTCTATTTGTTTTAGTATAAACTTTGTTTGCATAGTTTTTAATTTTATTACATGTACATAACTGCGTCAATACGAAAATATTTCCAAGCATTCATTTTCCATCACAAAATTAAACATTACAGGAAAAAAAGTTTGTATGTTAATAAAGAAAGCAGCATATTATGTAAGAGACCACTTTTCAGACCGAAACATTGTGCGGGACCAAACAGGGAGGCACTAGGACACAAAAGGTTTGATTCAAATTTTTTTGTTTGATCGTTTTTTGTTTTTTTTTTACTCAAAAAATTATCAAAAGTTTACAAAGACCAAAACACTAGAGATGAGGCCCATAAAAGATGTCAACCAAAACTATGACTAAACTAGAGTCACACATCTAACATGACATTAACTCAACAAAAATTGACCTGATACAGAGAAATCAAGAGTATCATATATATCGGCTTGGCAAAACCAAAGAACACACAAAGGGGTAAACAAAATACACAGACTTCAGTATAGCACAAAACAAAAGCAACTAAGGCCAAAATTCCCCTCCCTCAGGTGCACGGTGGACGTGGTAGGTAATATACAGGATCCGAGGTCTTCTCAACCCTCAGCCACACCTTTGCCCAACCAGGAAGGGAATGCCCCCAATGCTCGGACCAGGCCAGTTAACTCAAAACAAAGAAACATATGATTAGGAACAAACAAATTAATTGCATACCCTTACAGCGTTTAAATGTGTGCACCCATGTAAGACAATGTAAGGCTAAAGCAAATACACTAATAATGGAAATAAATCAAATAAATGATAATTAATAAAAATTCATTCACTGAACCACTTAAACCTAATTCGGGTCACGGGGAGGCTGGCGCCCATCTCAGCTGACCCTGGTTTGTTTCATTTATTGCTCTTTCCTCATCATTCATTCATTCATTCATTCAGGCATCTGTGCTTTACAGGATTTCTTTGCATATGCCTAAAACTTATGTATATGTCTGTATGTGCATGTGTGTGTGTGTGTGTGTGTGTGTGTGTGTGTGTGTGTGTGTGTGTGTGGGTGTGTGTGTGTGTGTGTGTGTGTG
>JAQMYF010000003.1:19039884-19053683 GCA_030014195.1 Neosilurus mollespiculum | reverse complement strand
TATTATATATAGATCGATAGATAGATAGGTAGATAGAGTATTGAAATTCTTGGGAAAATTCAAAAAATATATATGTACATACATATTTACCATAAAATCAAGGAAAGCTGATTAGCATGACGCTAGCTGGTTAGCTAAAGGCTATTTTTTTTTCCAGCAGTCCAATAAAGACATGTTTGGTGGAAAAAAAACTGTTTAATTCTTTAAAAAAAGTTCTTACTATAAAATACTTTAATTACATATTTTATTGCTTTCCATGGAAAGCCAGTTAGCACTGTGTTAGTTGGTCAGCTGAAGGCCTGATGTCTATTAAAATCACGTTTGTGGAAAAGATCTCAAAAAAAAATACAGAAGGAAGTAATTACTATTAAAGACTTTAATTTTATATTTTATTGTTTTTCATAGCAATAGTCTAGACTAAAAATAAGTAAAAAAAAAAAAAAACTCTGCTACCAGCATTTTCAGTTTCTAAAAAAAGTCACATTAGGTTAAAAAAAAAAGAAAAAAAAAAGTTCCAATTCTTAAAAATAAAAAAATATGTTTTCTTCAGCTTAAAACATGTCATGACCATTTCCATTCATTGTATTTCTATAGACATTGAGGTCACAGGAATAGCCAATCAGAGTGGGCAAATGCTACTATTTAGTAAGATGAAGTGACATTATGAGCATTTTTCTAGCTAATTATGTTCATGTTTAGTTATGCTAAAATGTTCAGTGTGCACTTTTAGGTTCTGTATATAAAAGAGGTTATTTCACTGTGTACATACACTGCTTTCCCTTTATCATTAATATTATTATTATTATTATTATTATTATTATAACTATTACTAATTAAATGTTTATATATATATATATCTATATCTATCTATCTATATATATATATATATAAAAAAAAATATATATATATATACAAATTAATTTTTATTCTTTTATATTTTGTATATTAGCTAAGTGTTTACTGTTTATTCTTTATCTGTGTGCTGCTTGTTTCTATCTGTGTACTGCTTTTCTTATGTGCTGCTGGAAATTAAAATTTCCCTGAGGGAGTCATCCCAAATGGATCTATAAAGTTAAGTCTAAGTCTCTAAGTCTAAGTCTATCTATCTATCTATATATATATATATATATATATATATATATAAAAAATTTCAATCAATTTATTTTTATATTAATTAAATTCTATACATTGACCACATGGTGATCTATTCCAGTAACATGATGTTGCACTGTTTGCACTATGACTCCTTCCATCACTGAGTCATGAAGCATGTGGAACAGCACTGGATTAGGGTTAAAGCAGGCCTAGGCCTGATCTGGCAGTAGTGGGCCCCTCGGCCCCTGACTTTGGCTGCCTCAGCACACTGACTTAGTCAGCATTGCTGCATATTTAATGTCCTGATGAGCACTTCCACCTGCTGACACAGGCAAAGTGACAGAACAATACACCCCTCCCCTCCACACCTCAGTCGCTTTATCCAACCATCCACACAGCCTTGTAGCCAGCCTGCCTGGAACATTCGCATCCATCCACCCTCTGGCTTTTTCTATGAACATATGATCTCACATGCTTACCTCACTGACCTCTTTCTTTCTTTCATTCTTTCTTTTTTTAACCACCACCAGCACTCCCTGTCTATGTCCCTGTCTATGTCATGCATGGTGAATCTATGTAGCCCTAGCCCACATTCCCACCTACATACGCTCCTGTAGCTATGCTCTATATGTTACCACTCTCAATTCGGTCAGGCACACTCTTGCACCTGGTCCCTTGAGCATCCTATCCCAATTTCTCTCCTTCTTTCTTTCTTTGTCTCGCTCACTTATATGCATATGCTCTCTTTATTTCTAGACTGTTCATCTCCATTTTTAAGGCATTTTTTTTTTAAATAAAAGTCTAATGTTAATGCAGTCTTTTGTAACACTCATTGCTTTCCCTTTTGGCATTTGGATCTATTTCATTGTATCTAATTTTGGACCATTCCTTCCACACACATGCACACATATAGTATATCAGACTCAGCTCAGCTGTTCAGTGTGTAAATTGAGAGCTGTGATTCGATGACTGTTCTCAGCGGAATATTCAGACAGGAGTTTGTTCAGTGAGGTCCATATTTGTACAACACCATAGATTTAGTATCCAGATTATCCAGCCTATTTTATATCAAAATGATAAAAATGTATAAATGATGACCCCAGATCTCAGTTTCTGTTACACACAGACACATGCACACACACACACACCGTTTGATCCCTGTGTATACATGTGGTGTATTATATTTTAGCTTAAAAATGCTATATCTCCTTAAGTGTTTCTTTTTATTTAAAATTAAAGCTGCATTAATTGAGGAAAAAAAATACATAAAAATACATGTGGTTAGCACATCCGGTTTCCTCCCACAGTCCAAAAACATGCACGTTAGACTAATTGGCTGTTCCAAATTGCCCCTAGGTGGGAGTGTGAGTGTGAATGGTTAAGTGTGATGGTCCTGTAATGGTCTGGCGTGCTGTTCAGTGGGGTACCTTGCCTTTGCCCAGTGTCGGCTGAGATAGACTCCAGCCTCCCTGTAACCCTAGTAGGACTATGCGGTTCAGTGAATGAGTGAGTATATAGTGACCAATCTAAATGTTGGCTCTTGTGACATACAAGACAGCTGAACATGCCCTACTGTGGTTCACCTGAAAGGTTTAGCTCAGATTACAAATTCTGAACTAATAATAAAAATAATTCAAATGTTCTGAAGCCAAAGCTGGTGAACATTATGAGGTGAAAGAAGGAAAGTTCTAAATGTGTTTTGGATTATTTTAATGATACACACCCTTACTTTATTTAGAACATCTCTCTCTCTCTCTCTCTCTCTCTCTCTCTCTCTCTCTCTGACCATGTTATCTATCAGTCAACACACACACACACACACACACACACACACACACACACACACACACACACACACAGACTTGTTTCCATAACTTACACTAACCCTAATCCTTACCCTCAGTCTGATCCTTAGTCTAACCCTAATCCTTGCCCTAAACCTAACCCTGACCCTTACTCTAAGTATAATCCTTACTCTAACCCTAAACCTTTCCCTAACCCTAATCCTTTCCCTAACCCTTATTTTTACTCTAATCCTTACTCTAACCCCAACCCTAAACCTTACCCTAACCCTAACCTTTATTTTTACTCTAATCCGTACTCTAACGCTTAAACATGACTCCACTTTAAAATTTAATGATTTAAGACTTGCGTTTTGGCCCCATAAAGGTGACAAGTGCCCAAATGTGACTGTGTAAAGAGATATGCATGATGAATACCTGGATCATTCCCACTCAACAGACACACACACACACACACACACACAAATTTAGTTCTACTCATCTAATTATACTAATTTCTATGCGATATACTTAAATTTTGTAATCTGTCTTTCCACTCAGACGGCGTGGAGTGAGTGTGAAGCCCCGCTTTCTCTCCTGCCTGGGATACATACTTCTTTACATTCCATAGTTGCTTGTGTTCATATGGGCATATAAAGAAGTATGTCCCCCAAGCAGGGTTCATGGGCTCAGATATGCAGCACTGTCTCATAAGTGTCTCATACTCTTCACTCAATACATGTAAACACAAGTCAAGTGAAAAGTTCCTACCTATGTTTTATACCTATAACAGTACCATACATACAAATTGAATTATTCCTATCTTTCTTTCAATTCAAGATTACTCAAGGGCTTTGTACGTGGAATGTATAGGACACGCACTACTCCTGTGCTACATTTTACACAGCAACAGCAAAAAAATGCGATTCTCCATTGTTTTACAGGACAAGTAGTTCATGCCTCTAACATTATTCAGATCATTTCCTTCGTATAAATATCCCTTCCTTTTAAATCACTTGGAGAAAAAACACACGAGTAGTATAATTATGACACTGTACACATTGTTGGTTGAAGTATTTTATCTCTCACTACCTTTCTTTTCTAAACTCAGAGATTTTCAGCCCTTACACTCTCTTTCTCTCTTTCCTGGGCTACCTGAAAAAAAAAGCTGCATTGCTGTATACACATGAACATGCACATTATGACACTGACTTTTTTTTTCAAGTCAGGCTATGAAGAGCAGAGCAGCCCTGTGCATGATTCACCTTGACTTTCTGCCCTGGAGGTGCTACTGCAGCAGCAAGAAAGAGAGAGAGAGAGAGAGAGAGAGAGAGAGAGAGAGAGAGAGAGAGATCTGGTGCTTACCTGGTGGGTAGCAATCAAACTGTGTCCCTCAGGTTGAGTTTCTAATAGGCCACTGCACCAAACAGGAAGCGAAAGAGTGCCTTGTCTTTTTCTCTCTTCTACTATGGCCCAGGTGCTGCCTCTGCAATCTCTTTCCTCCTTCATTTTTCCTTCTCTCTCTCTCTCTCTCTCTCTCTCTCAGTCTGTTTCACACTCTAACACTCTCTCACCCCCTCCTCCCATCTCTCTGTCTGTCTGTCCCCTGCACACACACACACACACACACACACACACACAAGCAAAGAAGTTTGTCCACTACAGGGCTTCTCTGTTCTCTCATCACTGTCCTGAATAGGCTCGAACACTCTGATGTGTAGCTAATATGGTCCAGAGGAGATAAATGGTTATCTGATGATCTGTATCGCTGACCTAGCCTCACTGCATTCCCCTCTCATCCTCTCATGCCTGGCTTTCTCACTCACTCAGTCCATAATGCACAGCCTATAGAGCCTGCACCACACACACACACACACACACACACACACACACCTCCCGCCTCCTCCTCATTCACTCTTCCTCTTGCTCTTTTCCCCCTCCCCTTTACTTTCATTGACCCTTGACAGTATCTCATTCCCTTTCTCTATCCTCCCAGTTTGATGCATCCAAGAGTCATACAGAGTCACATTTTTGGGATAAAAAGTAGTTACGTTTATAACACTATATACACTTCAGAAACCTCACCCCCACCCCCACACACACAGACACACACAAAAAAAGACCACAATATATAGGAATTTATATATACATTTATATATATATATATATATATATATATATATATATATATATACAATTTATATCTCCTTTGGGGTCACTTGTATCCCACCTTTTTTTTTTTTTACTTTCCTACCTGTCTTTCAGTGATAAACTATAATTTATAGACAAGTCGCACACAGATGAGTTTCCTCTTAAATAATAAGACCATCACTGTGAAGTGTTGGAGCTTTTACTGCAAGCACTCCACTGCAGTGTTGGACTATATGATGTGTAGGGTGTGGATATATGGGTGTATAGGACTGTGTATGTGTGTGCGTTACGTTATGACCGATAATTACAACATGGGAAGTCCAGGGAGGAACCAAAAAACAGCCTCTGTAGCATAATAATACCTCATTATGTGTCAAACTATGCGTATAAATGTTTATGTTTATCAGTTGAGTGTTAATTTATATTGAATACATTTCACTAACTGTTTCAAGGTACAAGTATTATTCATGAAAATTGTTAAAGTCTGCATTAGAATGATTTGCCAGTATGAACCTACCAAGATGTATAATATGATCTGGTTATTAAAAGTCTAACAAGGAAACAGTTCTGGTATAAAAAAAAAAAAGCCGATATGACGTATATATTTAAAGACATTGCACATTTCACAACTTACAATAATAGTACAATATGCAATATAATGAATAATAATAAAGTCATAAAGTCAGTGCAATAATATAAATAAACATTCAGTTACACAATGTTTGTATTCATCCACTTACTTAAAGTTAAAATAAAAGAAAAACGGACACAAGATTTGCACGACAGAAGCTCGTAATTACTTACTCAAGCATTTCTCACTCACTCACTCACTCACTCACTCATTTGCCGGACCGCTTAATGCTATTAGGGTGATGGGGAGGCTGGAGCCTATCTCAGCCGACACTGGGCAAAGGCAGGGTACACCCTGAACAGCTCACAAAGCCAACACACACAACCATTCACGCTCAAATCTCACACCTAGGGGCAATTTGGAACAGCCAGTTAGCCTAATGTGCATGTATTTGGACTGTGGGAGGAAACTGGAGTACCCAGAGGAAACACACGCGAACAAGAAATCGAACCCAGGATCTTCTTGCTGTGAGGCAGACGTGCTAACCACAACACTACCATGCCATCCTACTAAAGCAGCAAAGAACAAACTGTTTTAAATGAGATCATACTGTGTATTTTCAGCTGCCTTCGATATAATATGATACAGTGTGCACCAATTACCTCTACAGATAATTCAATGGATAGACACAACTATCTGTGAGATTACGCTTTCTATTATCAATCATTTACACTTTAAACACCCAGTAAACCATAATATTATATTTTGCATGTTATGACATTATTAAAAATAGATGAAGCTGTCACTTTAAACACATCCATGTTCTGACTGCAGACCCTGTTCCAGTCCACATAAGCTGATGGCGTAATAAACAAGCCTTTCATCTACATTATAAATGATCCACGCTTTTTACGTGTAGTTTACTGACACCAGCAGAAGTCTGCATCCAGTGGCTAATGGGTGACTGCATATAGCTGTCTCTCCCTATAGCAGCTTCTCTGTAATTAAACTGAAAGTCATCATAAATCATGAGTCCTTCCTTCTCCCGCATTCACCCGCCTTTATTTTTCATCCATCCTCCTTTGATGAGACCAGTTGTGGAAGTCCAGGTCTCCCCCACCCTCCTTTTCTCTCTTATGTACATCCAATCTCTAATATGAGCTTTCCAACCCGACACTATAGATGGAACCATTACTTGGAAATATGTTTGTCAGTGTGCTCTCTCTCTCTCTCTCTCTCTCTCTCTCTCTCTCTCATAGCAGGTGTACCATTCCTATCCTGCACTAACCAAACCCAACCTCCTTACACCACAGTCCTCCACCTTCAGCAGCTGTTCAGTCTTAGAGCTGTCCAACTGTCACTTGATCCTCCGAGCTCTGGTTCAGTCTGCATTCAAACATGGCTTGGGTCACCACCATGCCAACGGCATAAAATTAGTAGGTAGAAAGCTGACTAGCCTATATGTCCTATAGAGAGGTCAAGGTCAAGTAAGTCAACCCCTTTCTGTCTCATCATCACTGTCAATCTGTCTCCACTAATTTTTTTTTTTTTTTTTTTTTTTTTAAAGAATCACTTTGGAACTGTGATTGCAAAGATATGTGGGTAAAGACAAAGTACCCTACTCTTAATGCATATTTCATCCTAAAAATAATTAGGGTTATTATAATTTTTGTACTCAGTGGTATTTTATCAAATCATTGTGCAAATTATTTTTTTTTAAATGAAACAATTCAGAGCTTGGCCATTTTCAAACTTTACCAACTGCTTCAGCTTCTTCTGCTGGCATATGCAGGTTGCAGTCTGATGCAGTAGTATAATAAGGGCGCTAGCATCTAGCATCTTTAGTGCAGCTAGCACTAAAGCAACTTTGACAGGAGCAGCATGCCAGAGCAGAGAGCTCAGTGCTGTTCTGGCTGCATATTAACACATACATTAACACAGACACGCAGCAGTAAAGACAAGACAAGATGAAGAGTGTTCACCTACATGCACTCGATCCATACATGCACCCACAGATACATACTCACTTACCAAGAGAGGCCGGAACTGGATGGGAATGGCAGCAGGATCGTCTGTATACCAGCAGCTGAATCAGCATTTGAGAGTTTAAGGATGGGAGCAGGGAGAAGGGAAGGGTAGAGAGAGAGAGAGAGAGAGAGAGAGAGAGAGAGAGAGAGAGAGAGAGTAGGAAGTGAAAATAAAAGAGAAGGAAAGAAGAAAAGGAGCCAATGACATTCAAGATGTCCTGCTTCTTCATAAGATGCACAAGAAAAAAGGTTGAAACGAAACAAAATAGACAGGGTGTAGAAACGGCGCAAGGTTGGTTAAAAAATAACCTTGGCAATCATAGGCCTCCAGCCCATCTCATCACAGTATGGGCATGTCTGATTGGCAATGCATCATGGTACTTTTAGATGAAACCCCACCCCCCCCCCCATCCTCCCACCTGTCCTACGAAAGCCAGATTCTCTGAGCTACATCCAGCGGGATCTGAATCAGAAGTAGGAGACAGTATGGACAGTGAGACTGACATTAAAAAAAAACAAAAAACAGCACTGGAACTTTATTTCCTGGGATCTCGTCAAACTGCTCTCTAACTTATGTTCCACACGGTCACGCACTCCTGTCCATCCCAAATGTCAAAAAGAATTCGGTAAACCTGTCAAAATTCGTCATCGCAGCACACCTCCGAAAAAATAGCAGACGCAAAGCAGGCAGACATGTCTGTGATGATAAAAAAAACAAAAGAATAAAAACATAATCTAAACACACACGGGGCAGGTGTCGAGGGTTAAGAGTGATCAGTAGAGCCTCCCACAGCTCTGAGGCTTTTATACCCCCGGGGTAATGGCCGAGCAAAGTTCCTCTGGCCCTTCACCCACTTCCTTCACTGTCTGACCTTATTTAGTGCGACAGGGCAAAAAATAGCCCCTCAAGTGTTGCTGGCTTTGCCTCTCAGTGGGATGGGCTTTGAGAAGGCGGGACTTGTTGGCAGAGGGAGGGGTATGCTTGATGGGCAGATAGTGAGAGGGAAAAGCAGGTGGCCTTGGTTTTTCACTCTGAAGACTGAAACATTTTGACTTTGTTGTTTTATTTATCGTAATTGTTTAGCACTTTATTTCCACAGCTACTATAATGGAATGATATAATAAATGGATTTTTTTAAATTCTTGTTCCCCAAAGGCCATACCAAACACTGTATCATACACTCCTGCCCTACAGGTATTTTTAGGCTAGCCAAATAAAGAGGTAAGTGCCCCCCAGTCCAGCCCTGAAACTAAGTGAGCTGACCTGCTGCAAGCTGATCATGGTGCACTGCAATGTGTGGTCAGTTAATGAGCTTTAAGAAAGTGAAAATCACAGGCTGAGTCAAGTATCCTGCGTGTATCCCTGCTATACTATATTTGGGAAAGTAAACAGCCTGATTTGCAGGACTGATCCAAAGAAACAGGGTTCTGAAGGAAATCCCAGGGCTATTATTCCTCCATCTTAAATGCTTATTTTATTGTTCACTGAGTTTATAGCTGTTTTGGACAAAGATCCAGTAATGTTGCTGCATGTTGTAACTGCAATGAAGGCTTGAGGTATAACACATAAAACAACATAAGCTCACATAATTTGGTCTGTCTGTTTAAAAGCTCTATTATTATGATTATTATTATTATTATTATTATTATTATTATTATTATTATCATTATTACATTATTATTACATTATTTTTATTATTATTATTATTATTATTATTATTATTATTATTATTATTATGTAGGGGGTTGTACAGATGGCAAATGATCAAAGACAGATGACTCCCACCATGGTCCAGGGGGCAAATGCAAAGGTCCATAGTTACTAGGATGGGTGTCGACAAGGGGCCCAATTAGGAAGGTGTGAAAAGTTTTGTCCCCCTCCCAGAATATTTAACTTTTAGCTTGACTTAAATATTTACTTTTTCTGGTGTGTGACTAAAAAAAAATAATTAAATGAAAGTTCTTTTATTATTATTATTATTATTAGTAGTAGTAGTAGTAGTAGTAGTAATAGTGTTTATTAATAATAATAATTGTGAAAATAATAATGATGACAGTGGCTCTCTATACATATATAAACACATGGTGACGACATGATTTACCCCCACCCTCCATTATTCCGAACAGAGCAGTGTAGTGCTTCTGTGGTATGTTGTGTGTAAGTGTAGGATGAGGCAGGGGCTTCAGAATTGAGAGGACAGCAGAAAGAGGGGAGATAGGAAAAGAAAAGCTATTGATTTCCACCTTGAAAAGGCAATCTCAGTTAAAGTGCTCTTGGGGGGAAATACGACACACAAAAACGTGTTTGTGTGTGTGTGTGTGTGTGTGTGTGTGTGTGTGTGTGTGTGTGTGTGTGTGAGACAGAGAGAGAGAGGGAGAGAGAGAGAGACAAAGAGAGAGAGTTTGACAGAGGCAGACAGACAGACAGAGGAAGTAAGAGAATGAGTCACAAGGGGATCAGTGCATAACCCACTGTATCACAACAAAGGGTGCTTGATTATTACAGCACTTTTGGGAATTCATCAAAGCCAGGTGACATGAAGATTCTGATTAGGGTGAGGAAAGGGGTTAAGTTATGTATTTTCTGGTGAAATATGAAATAATTTTTTAAATATGCAGTTTGTTTTTCAATTGATGTATATGTTCTATCATTATATCATTCGAGTTATGATTTTAATATGAATCAGGCAGATTCTGGTTTTTAAGTTACATCCTTTAGGTTGGAGTCTATCTCACACACACACACACACACACACACACACACACACACACACAAAACCATTCACACTCACATCTAGGGGCAATTTTGAACAGCCAGTAAGCTTAATGTGCATGTCTTTGGACAGTGGAAGGAAACCAAAGTACCCAGAGAAGCACAGGAAGAACATGCAACTCCACACAGAAATGCCCTTGCTGAACCCGGGACTCAAGCTGGGAACCTTCTTGCTGTGAGGTGGACATGCTAACCAGTACACCACCACGCCACTCTTTTAAGTTGCCGATGCCTCTCCCTGTTGCTTTGGGTAGCCACTGCTGTGCTTTTATGCTTATCTGGGGAGTTGGGATCACAATGGACTTGTTTCATGACGTCTTTGTTGGGGAATGTGAATGTGTGTGATACATTTTGTTGGGAATTCAATAGTTTATTCATTTGAGGAACCATTTTATTCTACTAGGGTTTCGGGGCGGCTGGAGCCTATCTCAGCCGACTCTGGGCAAAGGCAGAGTACTCCTTGGACAGCTCAGCAATCCATTGCAGGGCAAAACACACACAACCATTTTTACTCACATTCACACCTAGTGGGCAATTTATAACTGATAAACACATCTTTGGACTGAAGGAAAAACCTGGGGTACCTTGAGAAAACCCACACAAGCATGGGGAGAACCTGCAAACTCCACACAGAAACATTCATGCTGAGCCTCGTACCCAGGACCTTCTTGCTGTGAGGCAGACTTATGAACCACTACGCCAGCGTGCTGCTGATTTTGTGGTAATTCATGAAGTTAGTGTCCGTAAGGGGTGGGGTAACTAAGGCTATGTTCACACTGCAAGCCCAAGTGGCCTGAATCTGATTTTTTTCCCCCCTTATGTGACCCATATCTGATTTTTTTTCATGCCAGTGTGAACACTGAAAAACACATCAAATCCGATCTTTTCAAATCGGATCTGAGCCACTTTCATATGTGGTACTAAATCGGATACAGATCGGATTTTTTGAAATGCGACCTCAGTCTGAACAGTAACGTGACCTGTATCGAAATTCAGTGAGACCCTGACGTCACTCTTGGTCAACATTCGTCATAATTATGCGATGGCGGGAGCCCCGAAGACAAAAAGAATACATATATACAGACTTCTCTACAGAGGTAACAGCTATTGCTCCAAAAAAAGTTACAGCCAGAGTTTTGTCTCTCTCTTCATTCTTCTCCTCATCATTTGCTGACACATTTTTCTGCCTCCACTACATGACAACTTTAAAATAAAACTGTCAACACCGACATTCTCAACTCCAGGTTTGCCATCGATTTCTGTGTATTTTCACTTCCATAAACACTGTGCTACTTCAGACTCGTGTTTCTACTGCGCATGCAGGCCACACTGAGGCCTTAAATTGTCCACACTGCAGTCTGTTATGGGTCACATCTCTAAAATAATGTCAACAGCCACTTGAAAAAAATCGGATCTGGAAAAAAATCGGATTCAGGACACTTGGCTTGCAGTGTGAACGTAGTGTAGGTTATGCTGCCCAACCTGTACTGATTTGGTTTGTGTCAATATAGTTTTCTTATATTCTTTTTGTTTTTTGTTTGTTTGTGTTTACCCTTGGAGGGAGGCCATTTGTCTATTGCTGCACATTACCCATGTTTGAAGTATCTGGCCTGTTGGATTTCATTTTGTTTAATCATTTGTAATTGTATTTTGTATTAATTTGTTTAGTTGTTTCGCTGCAGCTGTAGATATCCGGCATGTATGGCCTTAGTCTGTCGGCTAACCTTAAGCTTTTGTGGTTATATTTTTGTTGTTTTAGTTTATGTTCGAGTGGGTGCAAACTATTAATTGTGTGTCTCTCTTTTCTCTTTTCCCTTATTTATTTATTTATTTAAAAAAAAATTTTGGGAGCTGAGGGTTTCGGGTGGTGTTATTCTCTTCCTTTGTGTCATGTTCACCTCTTAGCACTGAATCTGATATTTAGCAGTGGCGTGTTCATGTACTTGTGTGAGTTGGGTGGCACTTGGAAATACCTTTCTGCCACTGATCTAAAAATAAACACTGGATGTTACACTGGGCTGCTGAAGCTGAAGTAAGCGGATATGCTTAAACGGATCTTGCGAGCCCCAAAACCTTGCCTGCTCTGGTCCCCCACTGGTCTAAACAACCATAATTTCCCTTTGTGTTTTTATTGTTGTACAACTGTTTCTTACATTTTATCATGCCATCTTGTGTAGCTATTAACTGTACATACAGAAAAGGAACTAGAAATCGGAAAACATTTTATAAGTTGGATTTGTAATATATTTAATGCCATTTATGCCAAAATGTCCTGTAATGTCCCACATGTGAGAAAAACCAAAATACCTTTTATATAGCCTGTTACTGGTAATAAATATTCAATAATACTCGTTATTATAATTATATCATTAATGTTATTAAAATATATGTCCCTAGGCCACGTTATTCAGTTATTAGGCAAATGAGATTTTTTAATAAAAAAATTATTTATATAAAGGCATATATAGATGTGCACATGCATGACCCTAAGTCATAATAATATATTCGTTTCATATGTCATGTATATGTACATTTATATATTAAATTTAGTACAGAGGAATTGTAAATCAAGCCACTGTCTTGCTGTTAACAGGTTTCCGCACAGTAAGTCCGAACTATTGAAAAAGTGCTTAGTGAACATGAGAAGAGAAAACTATTATCCATCAAAACATGCAGGGCCGTGTTCCGCCCATTCTCAGGAGCACTGGTTTAACAGAACAGGGCAGACAACAAGGCTCCATCGAGGTGCTGTACCTACATTATTTCATTTTCCACAACATCATATGAAGCCTGTAAGTAACTTTCAGTTAATTATAATTATTATTTTTTATTACTGTCAGTTTTATTGGTATTTGCGTTATCAAGAATCGTGCTCAATCGTCATCATTATAATTTCACGCTGTCATAAAATAGCAATTGCTAATAATTACTGGAATTATTTCACACGTTTCTGTATAGACGTAGTAAAACAATAAAACTTCCCGATCTTATGTATGATACGCAATATATCTGTTTACAACTGTAGTTTTTGAGCGGGTTACAAACTAACTTTCAACATTTATAAGTAAAGAAAAAATTTGTTTTATATATGGACTGTTAACCTATATGTAACTAATAACACTTTGAAAACAAGTACTAGCCCTAAACATTATGAAACAAATGTTTCTTATTGGGGCCCGTAACATGGCTGCCCTCAAAGTCACATCGCTTAGTCACATGCAGAATCCAGTGGTTATTTAGATCCCACTGCTCCCAGTGCTTTTCCTCTCCCACTGATAAGCTTCAGTGCAGAGTACTCCTCTTTTTAGATGTGAGTGTTTGTGCGTGTGTGTGTGTGTGTGTGTGTATGTGTGTGTGTGTGTGTGTGTGTGTGTGTGTGTGTGTGTGTGTGTGTGTGTGTG
>JAQMYF010000003.1:19018258-19022465 GCA_030014195.1 Neosilurus mollespiculum | reverse complement strand
AAGATCATTAGCTTGTACATCTCCTGACCTACATGAGTCTCCCAGCACTGACACACACACACACACACACACACACACACGCAATATCCCTGACTTGCTTTACCTATAAATTATATTTGACATGCCTCAAGGTCACTATTCTCTGATCACTGAGGATGCAAAAAAGAAACACTAGCCAAAATCCATTTTTATTCCATATTTGTCTGGATTGTGCAGGATTAATATGCTTGGAATTCTCTAATAAAACACTCTTGACTACTCTTTCTTTCTTTTTTTCTTTCTTTCACTCTTGCCTTTTCTTTTATATATGGAACACAATATTGGATAGAATGAACATATCACGAAGGAAGCACTTTATGGAAGGACAGGTAGGATAGACATACCATTAGAAAGTGCAGGATGTATAACTGGGCATGTATACAGAGACAAATAATTCCCTACACACATGGCAGTAACTTGCTGTTGCCATCATCGACAAGAATGAAAATTAACTACACTACCCAGAACTACACTACCCATCATTCCCTGCATGACCTTACCATGTGTTCACTGATCACACACACACACACCTGCTACAGTTTTTCAGTGTTTCATTGTTAAGCTTTTGTTGTTGTTCTTATTCAAAGGGGACTATTTATGAATGAGTATTCAATGTGTTTTATCTTCCAATATCGGTTCATTTTTGGTTGAATATAAAGATTTCCTGTTGAAACCACAACAGTTCACAGGCTACGTATCTCTTTTTGACCTGTTCTACATCTTGTTTTGGTTCTGTGTCTGTTTACAATAAAAATAACAAGAATGCATGACCAGAGGAACAGTTTTGCACATAGAATTCATAGAAGGTGAAAAAATCTAAAATCAATTCTGTTAAGAAAGAGAAGAAGGCAACTGATTTCTAGAGAAATAAAAAAGATGGTGATGCTAGGGGGTCACTGACACTGGCACACAGGAGGAAGCGAATGGTCTCAGAAAGACATTGTGGCCAATTCCATTTTATTTCTAGAGGATAACACTGCAGTTCATGTTTATTTAATATACATCAGAAGTGAATAGGTTCCTTTAATATTGGTTCTAGTTTTCACTGTTTTGTGTGCGCTTAGAGTACCACAATAAAATACCAGTACTTGCATCTGCGTCCACCTCCAATTCCTGACAGAGAGCTTGACTGATTGTTTATTTTGTTGCTGTTGCATCAGAGGTTTCTAGATACCACACAGGATGTTGTTAGAGGTTGCAGCTTTTCAATGGCCATCACTTCATCTTCCTGCTCCACTGAGGATGTCACTACACAAGCTCACTCTGCTTCTGATGCTACTCCACCTTACTGATCTCCTGAGGACATTGCTGTTCCAGTCCTTTCATGTAATCAGAAATGTAATCTTTGGGAAAATCACAGATTCAATTACAGTTAAGTTACTGGAGCATTTTACGGTGTAATTAGACACGCCAGGCTTTGGATAAAAAATGTATCACATTTAGATTTCACGCCTGTTGATCTGTTTTAGATTGTAGCTGTTTATCAGCATTCAGGAAAATAAAAAAAATATTTTATAATAGAAGAAGTGTTATTTAGTATTCTGAAAATTCAAACTCAAGCATTCAACAGTAGATATAGTGCCATGCATAATAGTCAAACCCCTTCTCTTCAACATTTTCAACCATTGTAGTGTTACAGCTTAGACTCTGGATTTTCCGATTTAATTTAGACAAAATGTATAATATATAAAAGTGCAAAATATACAGTACATTATTCTGCACTAAGTTCTTCTTCTTGATTATTGAGTTTTTCCAAAGTATTACAAATAAACAGTAATATTCAAATATAAAGTGACCGATACACACGCAAACACAGAGTCAGCCAACTCTGGAGCAGCCAAACGTACAATGAAACTCCACACAGAAATGATTTCACCAATACCTGGAACCCAAACCCAGGACCTTCTTATTCACATACAGTTGAAGTGAACTGAATTCTGTGACGTATTTATCTGACAAACGAGAAAGGAACCGATTAGCTACCCAACTCACCCAGTTATGTATGCATATGCAATGTCTGATGGAAATCTGTTCAGATGTTATTCCAAGCACTCAAACGTGCACTCTTTTCCTCATGACTGTAATGAATGCATGCTGTCCACACCAAAAAAAAAAAAAAAAGAAAGAGGGGGGCGGGGGTTTACAAAGGGGAATAAGAAAGAACACGACATAAATAGGGCTGGGACAGTGGAGAGAGAGAGAGAGAAAGAGAGAGAGAGAGGGAGAGAGAGAG
Organism: Neosilurus mollespiculum; assembly: GCA_030014195.1. Taxonomy (NCBI): domain Eukaryota; kingdom Metazoa; phylum Chordata; class Actinopteri; order Siluriformes; family Plotosidae; genus Neosilurus; species Neosilurus mollespiculum. The sequence goes on along the minus strand of JAQMYF010000003.1, from coordinate 19,020,193 downwards.
AGAGAGAGAGAGAGAGAGAGAGAGAGAGACCTTGGGTGGTACCCTGGATCAATAGCTCATGAATATTTCAATAATTGTCTTGCCTGAGTGTCAGTTTGGAAAAGGTTCAACAGCATGCAAGCAAAAATAAATAGATGGATGGATGGATAGATAGATAGAGCCTGGAATTCAAACCCAGGACCTTCTTGTTGCGAGGTGGACGTGCCACTGTGCCCCCCTGCATTTAAGCCTGCTTCTCCTAATATATTTAAATTCAAATTGTCACATGTTCATCTCAACCCAGTATGGACTCACACTACACTTCCCAGCATGCACTTCACTGATCTCAGGCTCCTGATTATGCCAAATTAGATTGTGTGAAGTGGAGGACAAAAATAAAAACCATGCACCGTCATACCCATGACCAGTGGAATTGATTTAATGGATAGTGGTTGAGTAAGTGAGTGACACAAGCTCTGTATAGCAGTTTACAACACCATCCCCAACATTCATTTCTTCTTCAGCCCTGCACTCCAGGAGCGGACCACCACACCCATCCAGATCTGGAGGCTAATTCTCCTCCACTGTGGTTGCTCTTACCAGTCTTTAGGCCTTATTGCCTAGAGATGTCCAAGATCTCACAAATTATGTAATCATTATCAAGAATAGACCTTACAGGCACACAGTATGTCTGGTAATGTTGTGTGATCTGCCCCATTACCTTCCTTGGTCTCCAGGCTAATGCATTGAAGAGCAGCTTGACCAGATGCCAGTTCATAAGCTGTGTCAAGTCTCCCCTTTTTTGCAGTAGGGTCAGAATTGCCCTGCAGCTCCATAGGAGCTTGCCAACTTTCACACTTTCCTTTAAGAAATCTAGCACATATTACTGTCCAAAAGGCTGCCCTATATGTGTCCGAAAGGCTTTGTGGAACTAACAAGGGAGATCGTCTATGCCTGACATTTGGAGCATTGTCCAGCATTTAGAGAACCTCATGGAGCTCTCCCAAGCTTAGCTCCCTGTTCTTTTCCCTGGCTGCTTTCACTGAGAGCTTCTGCAAGTCTTAAAAAGCTTCACCATCTGTTCCACTGACCAGACACTACTGTACAGCTTTGAGCAGAATCCATACATTCTATGGTAGAAGCTGACTGTCTGCTGTGGAATATTAGTGGGCTCTGATAAGAGGATCTCTCCCCCTGATTCTCTTTGAACTGCATTTATAAATCTATTCTGTCCTTAGAAGACCTTAGAAGGAGCATCCATCTATCTCATTTATGCTATTAAAGCACAAGTGGACCAGCTCCCTCAGTGTTGTAATGACCAGCAAGTCACTCTGCAGGTTTTTTTATTTTTACTTTTGAGTACTTCAGAATATCCTTAATCTCCCCAGGCCTCCAAACACTGGAATATCGCTATTCCAATCTTTTGCGCCCCCAGAGATCTGACGGTGTCCCTTTTGACATTGTGAGTGAATCATTGACAAAATAGTATTTTGTTCTAGCTACTGCTGTAGAGTGCAGAGTTGGTCATGCAATTAAAATCACTACCTAAAATAAAAATATCATCACTGCTGCAGTTCACTCAGGACAGGCACAGACAGGATGCCCTATTTTGCCACACTTACAATATTTTATGTCTACATTAGAGGAGACAAAGATGTCAAAAAAAACATCAATAATAAATTTATACACTACATTCAGCTCATCGACACCATCTATAAGGACTATGGAAACTACTCTTTTAAAGGACATCAAGGGTATACTCAGTGGGGATTTACAACCAAGGAGAATTTTCCTTTATCGGGGTGACCAGTCACATATATCTAGACTGCTCTTTAGAGATTCTTGTCAAGATATGAAGGGTAGGACATCAGACAGTACTCTCTTTTTGTCTGATGAACTAAGGGGTGAAACAAGTATCTGTTGTAAATCTTTCAACTTTTTTGTATTAGCATATCT
>JAQMYF010000003.1:19008258-19015758 GCA_030014195.1 Neosilurus mollespiculum | reverse complement strand
CTATTACTCCAATATCAAGGAGAGAACTCTCTTATAAAGCAGATATCTGTTTACTTGTCCAACATGATGACATACAAATGTATGTAATAAATGCGTAGCTGAAGTCCACAAACAGCAGCCTTACATAGGTGTTGTCCTGGTCCAGATTCATAAGGGCGGTGTGGATAGCCATGATGACGGCATGCTCTGTCTATTTGTTTGCTCGGTATGCAAACTGGTGATGTTCAAACATTTGGTTGTGATGGGGGTCAGAGACAATAATTGAAGCAGTTTCTTTCTTTGGTACTGAGATTATGGTGGCTGATTTAAGCCATGTGGGCACAGCAGGCGGCTGTAGAGATAGGTCGAAGATGGTGGTGATTATTTCCACTAGCTAGTCAGTGCAGGTCTTGAGGATCTGTCCAGAGACGCCGTCAGGTCCAGATGCTTCCCTCGCATGTATGCAGGGTAGATTTGTCTATATGCTGACGGAGCTGTATGGGGGTGCCCTTCTGTGGTGGGGAGGATGAGTGATGGCTTCTCTGTTTTTGTTGCTTCGAAGACTAAAATGAAGACACACACACACACACACACACACACGCACAATTCCAGCTGTATTTACTTAATCCAACTTATAACAGCCAATTGAAAGATATAATAGGAACAACAAACAAACAAGTGAACAAATAAATGAACAAATCATAATCAATCATGTAGACTTTGCAAAATGTTCCACTCTTCATCAGTTAAGTGTGAATAAGGTAGGTGTGGCTGTGAGGGCATCAGCTGTGGATAGAAAGCTATGTGGTAGAAGCTCACCTGTGTGACTCACTTGTGCGTAGGTACTGGCTGCGTGTGTGCATGCCATCTACCTTTGAGTGTGCATTTAAATTTTTGTGTGTCTCAGGATGACATCATGTAGCATGTAGCAGCTATAAAGCCTAGAGTTCAAATAATCTAAGACTAAAGGCTGTTCACATTTCTTCAATCTCCCAAACCAGTGAACAATTACAGTAAGATTTGTTAAAAAAAATAAAATAAATAATAATAATAATAAATAAAAATAGATTAATAGATGGCAGCAGTGAATGTGGGCAAAAATAAGAGAAAGCAGATAATACGCAATTATTGAATGCGGTGATTTATTCATTCATTCATTTTCTGAAGCACTTAATCCAAATTAGGGTCACGGGGAAGCTGGCACCCATCTCAGCCGACTCTGGGCAAGGGCAGAGTGCACCCTGTATAGCTCACCAGGCCATCGCAGTGAAGTAAAATATGATATGGAGAATTATTCAGATCCAGAGGTTTTTATTGGTCGAGGTGGATAACACCCTCTGAGATCTGAATAATTTTCCATATCATACAAAAGCTGAATTCTATAATCGTTTATTATTTATTCTAAATATTTTCAGGTCCGGAGGAAACCGCTTCGTAGCTGATGTGAGTCAGCCAGAAGTTCTGCAGGCTTTTCCCCACTAACGCTGTTTCCCAATCATTCTAGACAAATTCCACAAAAATATGGAACAAAATATTAAAATGTTATTTTTCTGGGATCTGACAGTGTGGATGCTGCTAGGAGAATTAACACCCTCTTCTGGATGTCATGGAACCATGCAAATCACGTTCTCATAAATAAGTTTGATTGTTTGAAACTGTAAAACTACTTTTGTGATCAGTTGGTGTTGCTCATTTTTGGGCCAAAAAAGACTTGATTAAGAAGGACTGAACTCCCAAACCTGACAATCTTTTAGCAAATATTTTCCTTTTTGTGTTATCTAGCCTTTTTTATTCCCACATTTTTCTCCCATAATTTTAGTCGTATCCACCTCCCACCCATCCTGTTTTGCCTCCCTGTCAAATTCAACCACCACCAACCAGGAAGGGTTGTAAGCATCCACATGCCTCCTCCGTGACACTCAATGCTACCGCTCACATCTTTTACGAACTACTCCGCAAGCACATTCAGAGGTGTCCTAACATGCTCGGAGGTACGACTGAGCACACAGACACCCATGGTTGGCTGGTGATTGCTATGAGTGACTGGAAGATGAGTGTATGCCATCCCTCCCATGAGAGCCCCGTCAGTTAGCTCCCATGGACCCCCGGTTGCAGATGGCTGCGGCATCAACCTGCATTCCAACCTCCGATCTCCAGGTTGATACTCGCGCACCTTGGGAGCATGCCTCAACTCTGGAAATCAGACAGCAATTTTCTTGGGGAGAGCACGAATACAGGTAGTGAATAAGATAGATAGGCCACACCCTACTGTTCGCACTGTTGAGTGGTGGAAATTTGCACTGCCGTCTTGGTCATTGCTACTCTCTCTCAGATTTGGCTTACAACAGCATCAATCAAAGCTCAGGGCCGCAGTCATGTAAGTCCTACTTAATGACTAATTTACCAAGATGGTGGAGCCGCCTGCCACGGGGCGGGGCATGTCATTGAGGAGGACCATTGGAATATTCCAATCGTGCAGTAATCATAATGTTAGTGATGAATAAATTGGCTGTAGAAAAATACCAAGAATTCACTGGTGTCTTTTGAACAATCATTCTCTCACTCACCCATTTACCGAACCGCTTGATCTTAGCAGGGTCGCAGGGAGGCTGGTGCCTATCTCATCCGACACTGGGTGAAGTGTGGGTACACCCTGAACAGCTTGCCAGCTCATCACATGGCCAACGCATACACACACACACACACACACACACACACACACACACACACCTTTGGGCAAATAGGAGGAGCAAGTTAGCCACATATGCATGTCTTTGAACTGTGGGAGAAAACTGGTGTTCCCGGAGGAATCCCATGCAAGCACGGTGAGAACATGCAAACTCCACACAAAACACTCGAGCCCAGGAATCTCCCCACTATGGCACCATGCCCTTTACCAATCAGAAACAAGGAAATATTTAAAATGAATAATCTGATAAGCAGTTTCACACATAATAACGTCAAGCAAGAACATTTTTGTTTGTGTTTGCTGCAGACTCGTGTTACCTCCAGTTGACATCTCTGAGCTACTAACTCAACATATCAAAAAGTAACGTGACCCCATGGTCCCACCCCTGCACTCAACACTACACCCCCTGTTTTGTTCTCATTCCTTCCCTTCAACTGGGTTTGTGCATGCAAATGTAGATAAACTTACAGTCGCGGTAATTAGTGTCAGCTTCAGCTAGTTACAGAAGATGAGTGAACAAAAATGAAGTTGCGTTTTTTTTTTTGTTTTTTGTTTTTTGTCTTTTTGTCTTTTACTGAAGTGATGGGTAATTTCAGCTGCAACATTCAAATGCAACAGAACACAGCACATATCTCCAAAACTTTTGGTCTTAGTCATGATATGATCATTCCAAAGTAGACGATAAACAGCTCTGTCTCTGAATTGCAGTGCTTGAGGTGAGAGAGAGGGGGCGCTGCAAAGGGGGATCCTGACTGACATTGCAAGAAGCACTGGTGACGGCCAGGGCACACTTATCTCATTGAACAGCAGTGTGATGAGGAGTGTCAGGAATCCCCTATAACATGCTCCTCCCCTGGACTGTGAGCCCTTGCTGTCAGGGTGGGAGGGGTTGAGTTTAGCTCTGCCACTGGTCCCGTTGCTAGGATAAGAACCATAAGCTAAAAAGTACATTATTAATTGTACTATGTAATATCTTCACTTTCAAAGACTGCAAAATCATAAAAAGTTTCCTCAAAATAATTTGTATATGAACTCCAGTGGTCCTGGTTTCTCTGGGACAGGCTGTTCTTTTCTATTAAGTGCCGATTTTTTTACAGGGCAGCGCAGTGGCGCAGTGGTTAGCACGTCCACCTCAATGCAAGAAGGTCCTGGGTTTGAGTCCTGAGCTCAGCAGGGGCGTTTCTGTGTGGTGTTTGCATGGGTTTCCTCAGGATACCCTGATTTCCTTCCACAGTCCAAAGATATGCACAGTAGGCCAATTGAGTGCAAATGTGAATGGATGTATGTCTTTAAAGCTTGTAACAATCGATTAAACTATCGAATAATCGCTCAACTGGACCCGTGACAGCTCGTATCGATAATGAAATCTTACTTGCTGATAAACTATATAATAATTATTCCCGCAGATTTGGTGTGATTCTGTCTGATTTTTTGTCATTTTTCACTTATTTTCTGCTCAGAATCAGAAATCGCCTTGTATTTGTTATGAAGCCATTTTTGGTTTAAACGAGATCTTGCGCGTGCAGGAAGAGGGGCATGCTGGTGTGATGTCAATAAAGGGAGCTGCTTGTAATTATATCTGAATGAGTCTTGCAGATGACTTTGGCGTTCGAGCATTCGAATTTGGAAAAATAAGCTTGTTAATCACATTAACCAAAAAAAAAAAAAAAGGAAGAATAATCTACAAATTAACTCTAATGAGGTGAGAACTGAATTTGTCAAAAAAAGGAGGCTCCAGCTTGGTTTGGGAATACTTCTCATTTCTGACACAAGTTGAAACGGAGACTCGGCGAGACTGCATTTTCCTGCTATATCATCTTAAATCAGTCAGATGATTTGGACGTGCCTGTGCATCCACCGACTCTGGAAGGTTAGATTTTTGTGTTATTTTGCTCAATTATCACTTGTACATCGATGTTTGATGCTCAATCACAGTATTAACGGCTGATTTACATGCCTAGTGTGTTTGCTTTGCGATGGTTGGATGACCCTTGTTCAGGGTGTACCTCGCCTTCGCCCAGAGTCGGCTGAGACAACCCTAACAGGATTAAGCGGTATGACAAATGAGTTACCGAGTATTAAATGGAACGCATCACATTAAGCATATAGACAACCATATAAAGAATGGCTTAAAAAAATCTCGACCGCTGTGGTGTACTCACAGTAGCTTGTAGTTTGGATTCTGTACCAGACCTTTATCTCTCACACAGAGGATGGATTTAAACCTACAGACACTCGTCCAAAAAGGAAAAAAAGGAAAACAAAGAGGTAGTTTATTACTCGAGTGTACAATTAGGAAGAATAGCTCTAGGAAAACTTTAAAAACTGCTACCTGCAGGACGATTTATTTCTCATCTCTGAGCAGCAGCCCAAGGTCATGCTTTATAGAGAGGACTGTATGCTTGCCAGCATTAACTCAATCTTAAATGGTCAAACTCAAATCTCCTTTGTTTTTTGTTTTTCTAAACTTTTCTTACTTGTTATCAAATAAAGCAAAAACTCACATGGAGTACACAGGAGAAAAAATCGGATGTGTGCGCTTACTGAAGAGTTTTGGCTTGTTTGAGATCCATATCAAAATTCCGTGTTTGATCCCCAGAAATAATTCTATTGATTTTTTTTTCTCAAGGCTGAATATTCGTTCTGTTGAAGGTTTGAAGGGTGCTGTTGTTTTGGTGGTGATTATTTCTGTAATGCATACTGACAGCAGCAGAAGATTAGGTTTGGGTTAAATTTCTCGAGTCCTTTACACTTCACTCCTCTTATTTTTCTCTTGCCAATTAATGAGCAAGAGAATATGGTTGTAATTTATTTATATATAGAAAGTGACATCATGTTCCACCTTCTTCTTGTAGTTTAGGAAGCAGTACCCTGCCAGTTAGCATAAACGGATGTCTGACGGTGATCAACATTATTAATGCGTTCACCTCTGTTTGGCAGATGTGTTCCTTGTTGGGCGAGGTCTGTGGGAAAGGTTTTGAGCATGCATAAAACTCGGAACGGATTCCACTGGGTTAAGGCATTTGCTGGTTGTACGGTTGTTGTGCGCTGGGCATGCACTTTGGAACTTGTGCGTTCCTCGTCCTGTACTTGTCAATTCATGTCTGTTGATAGCTGGTGGACCTGACTCATGGCCGGACATGCAATGGGTGAACCAGAGGTGTGACGGACATAGACCACATGCTCACGCACACACACACACACACACAAGCACACACACACACACAGTGTCTAATTAGCCTAATGTGCATGTCTTTGGACTGTGGGAGGAAACCGATGTGCGAAGAGGAAACCCATGCAAGCACTGGCGGAACATGTAAACTCCCTACAGAATTTACCTCGCCGAGCCTGGGCTTGAACTTAACACCTTGTTGCTGTGAGGCAGACATACTAAAAATTGAAACATTCCTTCTTTCTACTTTTATCAGTTCAACTTTTTTTTTTGGAAGTCTGATGGTACATTATACATAATGAGAGAGGACAAAGTAGAAATGTAAAGCCAAATACTTCACCAGGTGTCATTTGGAGGGCCATGATGCAGTGGATAGTACATCCGCCTCACAGCAAGTAGGTTCTGGTTTCGAGGTGTTTCTGTGTGCAGTTTGCAAGTTCTCCCCATGCTTGCGTGGGTTTCCTCTGGGTACTCCGGTTTCCTCTCACAGTCCAAAGACATGCACATTAGGCTAACTGGCTCTTCAAAATTGCCCCAGATGTCAACGTGAGTGTGAATGGTTGTGAGCATGTTGTGATGGTACAACAAACTGTTCAGGGTGTACCCCGCCTTTGCCCTGTGTTGGCTCCTAAAAGGATTCAAAGGTGTTGTGGTGAAAGAAAAACTGAACAGAAGGAAAAGCATCTAATACCCACAGTTAAATATGGAAGTGGATCAGTGATGCATCAGAGATGGCTTGCAGCTCATGCTTCAGGGTCTCTTATGAAGATTAATGACATCATAAATACTATTCAGAAAATTATTTAGTGGAAAATCTAGTTTAATGTTTATTGTCCTTAAATATACTCTGATCATCGATTTCATTACAGTGAAAAATGGGAATATGGAGTCAGTTAGATCTGTGAAGAAATATTATTAATGGTTTGTGAAGAAATATTTAATTTTCCATTCAAACATGATTTCATTGCTTATGCGTAAATCAGGAGTGTCCAATCTTTCCGCAAAGGGCCGGTGTGGGTGCAAGTTTTGCCACATGCAAACAATAGAATATACGGTCCAATCACATTCTGAGATCAGTGGCTCACACAGGTGGAAGGTGTGGCTATTGGTTGGTTGAAGTGAAAACCTGCACCCACCCCAGCCCTTTGCGGATAGGTTTGGACACCTCTGGCGTAAATAAACTGAAACAGAGATCTAATCTACCAGTTTAAATGATATAGAGTGAATGTTATTTATTTATATAATCATAACATGATCCTGTTATGTTTTTAATGTAACCTTTGGTTTATAGATGTCCACAATCTCCACGACTTGAGAGAATCGTAATGAACATTGGGGGGTCGTGGGATCAAATTGTGATGATCTTAAGGGTTCATGATGGATTTGTGAGGTTCTTGAGGAAACTTGGTGGAATCATGATGATCTTGAGGGAACCTGGTGGATTCGTGATGATCTTGAGGGAACTTGGTGGAATGGTGATGATCTCAAGTGAATGTGATAGATTTGTGATGACCTTGCGGGAACTTGGTGAAATCGTGATGATCTCAAGTGAATGTGATAGATTTGTGATGATCTTGAGGGACCTTGGTGGAATCGTGATGATCTTGAGGGAACTTGGTGGATTCGTGATGATCTTGAGGGAACCTGGTGGAATCGTGAT
>JAQMYF010000003.1:18897085-18909585 GCA_030014195.1 Neosilurus mollespiculum | reverse complement strand
GGGCACTTGGAATTGCCAATCAGGTGCACGTCTTGTGCACATCTTTCAACTGTGGGAGGAAACCGGAGTATGTGGAGGAAACCCAACCATGCACGCAAAAACAGGCGCAAAAACATCAACTACCAAACCCCAGGAAAGTACATACCTCCCATGGGTTTATAATAAGGTGAAAAACAACTAACAGATCCATTAACGGGGCGGTGCCGTGGTGGACTGAAGAAAGTAGCTTAAATAACATCACTGGTTTTATCAAACAAAACAGCCGTTTATATAAATACATATTTGGTTTATGTACGGCAACAGGAATGAATTTGATTCATAAAACCAATTTACTTTGACATTTGCAGCGATATTTGAAAACTGTTCAGCCCAACAAGAGTGCAAAAAGGTCATGTTGCAGCCCACTGCTCCATATTAGGCGAAATAACTTTACATTCCATTTGATTTGCAAGCTAAAAGGCTGCTTAACAAATATAGACAAGTATTTTGGACATGCATTGCATAGTTTTATGACTTTCTGCCAAATAATGTGGGTAAAAATGATGACAGATTCTTAAAATATTACTAGATCCACACTTTCATAGCTCTAACAGACATCTTTCACTGGTGAATACAGTGAAAAGATTAAATTAGTTATGATTTAAGGTGGGTGGTACGGTGGTGCAGTGATTGGCATGTCCGCCTCACAACAAGAAGGTTGTGGGTTCAAATCCTGTGCACAGCGCGGGCGTTTCAGTGCCTGTGTGGGTTTTATCTGGGTACTCGGGTTTCCTCCCACAGTCCAAAGACATGCACATTAGGCTAATTGGCTGTTGTGAGTGTGAATGGTTTTGTGTGTGATGGCCCTGCAATGGTCTGGCAACCTGTTCAGGGTGTACCCTGCCTTTGCCCAGTGAGGGCTGAGATGGGATCTTCCCCAGGATGAAGCAGTTCGGAGAATGAATGAAGGATTTAAGGTACCTAAATGTTTATAAAGCTTTAAAGATATACTACGTTCACCTTTTAAGGTAAAACATGCACTAAAGCTAGTTAAGGTGTATGGGAGTCAGAGCTCATTTTGACCAGTTGTGACTATTCTGACCTCAGCAAGATTTTAGCTGGTGCACTTTTGTCGGCACAGCAGGCAGAAAGAAATAAAACAGAAAACAATCAGGATGTAAACAGGATAGAAAGCAGGATGTACAATACTGAATAAACTGAACAACTTTTACTAACAGAGATACGCTACCGAAACATAAGACTTTTAATACCTCAAAATAACTCTAATAAAAAGTGAACCACATTAAATGACTGTTATTTCCAGCACAGCTAACGGTGGCTAACTAAGATGTCTATTCAAATGTAGGCCTGGTTTCTTAAAATAGCCCTGCAAAGCGGCCATAGTCAGGAGTCCCCTGAATATTGCACATAAGAAACAAAAATAAATAATAAATAATATCAATATAAAAGTTATGCTCAGTCCCAACTTCCACACAAAAAATGTTGATGATCACTCATGGCGTTTTTGACCAAGCACACAAAATGCAATTTCAAGATGGCAGCTGCGGCAGCCATTTTGGATATCAGACAGTGACAAAAAATCGATAGGCTCGGGTACCTATTCCCAAAATCCACACCAAAACTGTTGATCAGTGATGCTGTTTTTAAGTTTAAATTTAAGATGGCAGCTGTGGCAGCCATATTGGACATTGGACTGACGGAAATTAATAGGCTTGTGCAGTTACCCAGTCCCAACATCCACACCAAAAACGGTGATGATCAGTGGTGGCATTTTTGAGCTAGTGCATGGAAGGCAACTGTGGACAGATGGTCGGATGGACAGACGGACAAAGAGACATCCTCGTGACAACTATACCCTTCATGCCCATTACACAACATTATAAAAGGTATGCCTGGTACCAACTTTCACACTAAATGGTGATGATCAATAATGGCATTTTTGAGCTAATGTGTTGAATATAAATTCAAGATGGCAGCTGTGGCAGCCATATTGGATATTGGACTGTGAGGGAAATCAATAGACTTGTGCAGTTACCCAGTCCCAACATCCACACCAAAAATGTTGATGATCAGTAATGGTGTACTTGAGTTAGTGTTTGGAATGCAACTGTGAACATACGGTGGGACGGATGGTTGGCAAACATTGTGCTTGACAACAATACCCTTCATGCCCATTGGTCTGAGGGGTAAAAAGTGTATTTCTCAAAACAATGTTGAAGTTTCTAAACACGGAAGGGTGAATTAATAGGCCATGTATTTATGTAATTTTGGTTATTAAAATATGGCGGCACAGTGGTGTAGTGGTTAGCACATCTCACAGAACCTATGGAAGGATGGCCTATACTGCCTATGTATGATCTGATGGGCATACATTACCCCAGTAACATGAGATAATATGGTTTTGTGTCATTTTATAGTGTAGCAGCAGAGGTTCTTAAAGTGTTTGTGTTTGTGTGTGAGTGTGAGTGACCATCTTTCATCATGGAGGCTTGGTCAACAGACTTGTTGGAGCCCAGAGCTCAGGGGTCAAGTCCAGGCTTATGCATCCCCCCAGCCCCACCTCTCTAGACCCCACCCCCACCCCACTAGATCCCCCCCACACCCCACCAGACCCCACCCCCACCCTGCTGTCCTCATGAGAGATGAATAGAGTGAAAGAGTGTGAAGGACAGGAGGACATGATGAGGATGAGGGAAAGAAAGTTGAAGAGACATGCTAGCAGAGGAAATATCCAGTAATAACTACTTCATATATATAATATATAAGCGAGGAGACATATTTTGACTCAATACGGGTCTATTTAAATTTTCTTAATTTCACACTCTATATAGCAGCACAGTGTAAGTTTATAAGTAAGTGATATATCATTTAACAGGGCTGTGCATGACAATAGATATGATGGATACATTAAATATCATAGCATCCAATAATGGATCACCTCTTTTTTAAATTTTAATTTAGAGTGTCTGAATGGTACAGGACCTGTAAGGTGATTAATTCTATATATACTCACTTCATTACCAACTTTTGCAACTGGATTATCTGGATTTTCCGTCACACCTTTGTATGTTGTAATGTATTATAGAGTGATTACATTAAGATTCAATACTTCAGTTGGCTCCCTGGTGTCTTAATGACATCCTAATTGAGAAGGTGGCGAGGTGTGTTTCTCAGTAGGAAAGCTCCTCTCGGGTGTAGAGTGATGGCAACCAGGTCCAAGCGTCGAGAGCTGTTTCACTTCAACACTGAGCCGATTGCTGGCTCCACGGGGTGTTATTCTACTGTCATTCTGCTCTAGGGACTAGGAGACAGCATGGCCAGTCTTTGATACATGCACACACACACACACACACACACACACACAGATGTATATTTTAATAACTCCCGTGTGAGTACTCACATGTAGTTTCCTCCGGGTACTCAGGTTTCCTCCTACCGACCAAAGAAATGCATATTAGGCTAATTGGCTGTTCCAAATTGCCCCTAGTAGTGAGTGTGAATGGCTGTGTGAGTGTTTGCTGTGCGATGCTCTGTGGAGCTGTTGAGGGTGTACCCTACCTTCTCCCAGTGTTGGCTGAGATGGGCGCCAGTCTCCCCGCGACCCTAATTAGGATTAAGCGGTTCAGAAAATGAACGATGATAATATTACTCATTCATTTGCTGAGCCGCTTAATCCTATTAGGGTCACAGGGAGGCTGGAGCTTATCTCAGCAGACATTGGGCACCCTGAACAGTCCGCAAGACCATCCCAAGGCCAATACACACAACCATTCAACACACCTAGGGGCAATTTGGAACAGCTAATTAACCTAATGTGTATGCCTTTGGACTGTGGGAGTAAACCAGAGTACCTGGAGGAAGCCCACGAAAGTACAGGAAGAAAATGCAAACTCCACACAGAAACGCCTTAGCCCAGCGAATTGAACTCAGGCTTTCTTGTTGTGAGGAAGACTCTGGGCGAGGTAATATATATTAATAGTAATTTATAAAATTGTAGTTATATAGAATATTATAGTAAGATAGAATGTAATATTGATATAGAATATAATAGTAATTTATAAAATTGTAGTAATATAGAATGTTAGAGTAATATAGAATATTATATTAATATAGAATGTAAAGTAATTTAGAATATAGACTGTAATAGTAATATAGAATATAATAGTAATTTAGAATATTGTAGTAATATAGAATATTATAGTAATACAGAAAGTAATAGTAATATACTGTAATAGTAATAGTAATATAGAATGTAATAGTGATATAAAATATTATAGTAATATAGAATGTAATTGTAATATAGAATATAATAGTGATATAGAATGTAATAGTGATATAGAATATAATAGTAATTTATAAAATTGTAGTAATATAGAATGTTATAGTAATATAGAATATTATAGTAACATAGAATGTAATTGTAATATATAATATAATAGGAATATAGAATGTAATACAAATAGAGAATGGTATAGTAATATGGAACATAATAGCAATATAGAATTTTATAGAAATTTAGAATGTAATAGGAATATAGAATATAATAGTAATATAAAATATCGTAGTAATATAGAATGTAATAGTGATATAGAATATAATAGTCATTTATAAAATTGTAGTAATATAGAATGTAATAGTAATATAGAATATTATAGAAATATAGAATGTAATAGTAATATAGAATGGTATAGTAATATAGAACATAATAACAATATAGAATTTTATAGAAATTTAGAATGTAATGAATATAGAATATAATAGTAATATAGAAAAAAATAGTAATATTGAATGTAATGGTAATATAGATTGTATATCTTATAGATTATAATGTAAACTATTGTAGTAATATAATAGTTATATAGAATGTTACAGTAGTACAGTAGTAATAGTAATATAGAATGGAATATTATAGAATGTTGTGGAAATATATATATATATATATATATATATATATATATATATATATATTCATTCATTAATTTTCTGAACCGCTTAATCCTAATTGTAGGATTGGTGTACACCATGGACAGCTCACCAGGCCATCACAGTGGCAAAACTCACACAAACATTCACACTCACACCTAGGGGTGATTTGGAACAGCCAGTTAGCCTACCGTGCATGTTTTTGGACTGTGGGAGTACCCAGCGGAAACCCACGCAAACATTGGGAGAACATGCAAACTCCACACAGAAATGTCCGAGCCCAGGAATCGAACCCAGGCCTTCTTGCATTAACCACTGTGCCACTGTGCCGCCTCTATACATTTGAAACCTTGAAAATGCTGGGTATTTATTCTGTGGAGTTTTTGTCTCTAAAATTAGAAAACATTTAAAGACAAGCTGAGCATTTTTATATTGGTGTATGACTGTGATGCAGGGGGCACAAGCTAAAATCTTGCCTAGTAGACCATCAGCATCACTGTTATTGTGTCAGTGCTTCATTAGAATACTTCATTCAGACACCGCACACTACATACATTTCATCTTTAACAAGCAGTAACTGAGTTATAGTTATGTAAGTTAGGTAGCTGTGAAAAGCTGTGAAATTTAGCTCAATCATATTGAAAACAATAGAACACATTGTTTATTTAGCTGATATCCACTTATTTCCATGTAAGTTTTTTCTTGAAGAACTAGTAGGCTTCTGTAATTTCAAATCAGTCAAAGTAATCTCCAAAATGAGGAGAAGGGTATATAGGTAAGGTTCATGAAAACCACCCCACCCAGTTTCAGAATGTGAAAAATGATGTTTTGCTACCTGGAATTCAGTACTTTTTATGTAGAAAATAGAAGTGCTGCGGATTCATATAAAAAAAAAAAAGACATCAAACGTGGCCCTGTCATAATCAGACTTAATCAGAATGCAGTCCAATCAGAAATAAATGAATGGTTTAAAACATTTTCCTCTAAGATTCCTTGTGTTAAACTGGTATAAATACAAGCTGCCTAAACCTCATTTTGGTCATATGCCAGGCTTCAGAACTAATGGAAATGACATGCTTAAACCGTATGCTGTTAGCCTCATGAGATGATTGTTCACCAGCATGAACCATAGTCCCAGACCTTTATTTTGGATTGTTATCTTTAACATGGCTCTATTTTCAATTTAGACTGAGTCTAAGAGTATTGTATTATGCTAATTTTTAAATATGATATGGATTATAGCATGTCAATAGTGTAAATGACACAATATCATGGAGCAGTTTTCATGAGTCTTACCCATATAAATTAATATATTAGAGAAACACAAAATTTGGATTTTTTTTTTTTCTTAGTTTAAAGGTCAGATGTTATACCCATTTTTAGACTTTTTTTTTTGTTAATTTTGGACACCAGTGGAGCACACAAGTATGATTCCTAATCCAAACAAATCCCTAATTCTTTAGGAAGCTGCTTCCACACCTCCCATTGAAACACTGATTTTTAATGAGCAGCCTGTTTGGCTTCCTCCTCCCATTTATGGTCTATCCGCCTTCTGCACCTACTCTACTCTGAATGGTCACACTCAGTGCACTGGGAGGCAGACCAGGATGGGCTGAGATATGTGCATGGATATGTGCATATGTGCATGGTGGCAGTGGGGGAAAGACAGCTAATCAGAAATCCCAACACACCATGACGCACTAGTGTACACAAAATAAATAAATAAATAATCAGCAAAAACTTGTGTTTACGTCCAGCTCAAATAACCCAGAGAGAAAAATTAAACATGCACTAATCTCATTATTTGACAGTAAAAAAAGCATCCTATCTCCCCTTTAAGTGAATTCAGCTGCTGGGTAAAAAGATCAGCAATGTTGAAATACCGTTTATTCTCTTCCAACATAAGGTGAGTCATTTTACTAAACGTTCATCCCTAGTTATGTGCACATTGTCCATCATTATCCAGTTCCAAAAAAAAAAAAATTACTAAAATGCTAAAAAATGTGAAAAAAAGAAAGAACAATTTGAGTGTGAATGCACAAGTTGTGACTGTATAAACTGTAGTGTGGAAATGTTTTCAATGCTGTCACTATAACTGATAAAAATAAAAATGGACTTACTGGACTATTCTCTACCATAATTCTGTTATTCACAGCAACAGTATGAAGCTGTTTTTGTATGTAATCACATTCCATTAGTAGGGCTTTGTGAGTGGGATGAACTTTGACCCTGCCTCAACCATGTGAACTTTAGCCCACTCATTAATTTATAGACTCCGTACCATCTGATTGGTGCTTTGCTGCTGATGTCACCCCTGAAACAGCAGCACTAAATTATAATCATGACCATCGTAAAGACAATGGCCTGCTTCACATGTGGAATTCCTCTCTCTCTCTCTCTCTCTCTCTCTCTCTCTCTCTCTCTCTCTCTTCATTATCTCTCCTCGCCGTCTCCACTGAGAATTTCCTCGCGGGTCTCTGTTTGTCCGTCCATCTCGCTTGTTCATTTCAATAATTTCTCATACCCTCACTTTGTCATGCATGCACTCACTGTCTCAGTGTGTGTCTCTCTCTGCCTCTCTCTCTCTCTCTCTCTCTCTCTCTCTCTCTCTCTCTCCCCTTCTTTCTCTCCCTGCTTCTGAACATGCACTCTGGATAACCCTGTTCACTGACCCCTCACTGCTCTCTGTAGATAGATGCACCCGATTTATTTTACTGTAAGAACACTGGAGACACCGAAGGAGAAAGTAAAAATTCTTGTGGGTTAATTCCAACTCTGTGTGTGTGTGTGTGTGTGTGTGTGTGTGTGTGTGTGTGTGCGCGCGTGTGTGCGTGTGTGAAAGCTTCTCAGATTTATAGAGGTGACTACAGACCCAGAAATCCAGACCTGTGATTTTTAATCGTGATTTGTTTGATTATGCTGGGGGAGTAGATGAAGAGCTGGAAGTAGTTTAATATTAGATTTGTGCACCCCTCCACCACTTCTCTTACATACTACCACACTCGTGAAGGTTCTATACCTTTCTTTTTCAGATAAACATTTATTTTTCTCAGGGTCTGTCACAGCTTTGCAGGAGTACTCACACTTTTCCCTGTACTAAAATAAAAACATTTATTCAAAGCCCATTTTTTACAGAACTCAAAGTAGCAGTTATTGAATTCCATAAAGGTTAAATATAGAATTCATATTACACACCAAATATAAATGTCCATAGCACAAAAGTGCTGTGATAGTAATGGGAGATCAGGCAGAAACTGGGGACGTCTGCTTTTCATATGATTGATGTTGACTCTGTTGGTCACCTCAAATTCTTTCCTCCAAAAAAAAAAACAAAGGAAAAAAAAAATTTCAAAAAAAGCCTAATTTCTGAAAGGACAAATTATCCAGATTTAGAGCTTACAAAATCTTTCACAGGAAAACCTTATTAAAGAATTCTGCTTCTTTCCCACAGCCGGCCCTGGGTTTCCATTAAAGTGGAGCTCCTGAGCAGAGCTCCACAGGCATGGAACATGACTTCAATGGTTGTTCCATGTCCGTGCCTGACTTGATGCTGTTTGGCTGTTATGTATCACTGATTGCATGATGATGGGCAGCAATTAGAAGGAAAAAAATATTTATTAAGATCAAAACTGAAACCCCAAAAAAATAGGCTCATGCACCACCACTCTGACTTTCACAGAGTAAAGGCTCAGTTAGGCAGACAAAGCAAAACTGAGCAAAACGCCACCAAACATGAACAAAAATACGGAACATTCATTCATTTATCCATTCGTTCAATGCTCAATAATACTATGGTCATGGGAAGGCTGGAGTCCATCTCAGCCAACTCTGGGCAAAGGCGGGGTACATCCTAAACAGCTTGCCGGTCCATCACAGGGATGGATAAAGGAATAAACCTAAATGGATAATTAAACTAAAAAGAAAGGTGATACAAACAAAGGCGGAAATCATTGAGTGAAGACTGAGTGTTAACATTTCCTATTTTCACTTCAGAACGTAGTCTGGAAACACAGGCACGATTTCTTTCTTTCTTTCTTTCTTTCTTTCTTTCTTTCTTTCTTTCTTTCTTTCTTTCTTTCTTTCTCTCTCTCTCTCTCTCTCTCTCTCTTCCTTCCTTCCTTCCTTCCTTCCTTCCAGTGCTGAAGTTGACCTAGCCCTTAAAAGAGCCAGGCTACTCTTATAACACCAGCCTCGAACACCTATCAAAAAGCATTTCAAAATTAATGATATCTCCCTCTGTACTCCCTTGTTTACTCTTTTTGTTGCTGTTACATTGTTTGCAAGGTTTCACAAAACCCTCTCATCAGTCCACAGACTCAAAGATCCCGTCACACAGACAATGACAGATTACAGCATTCTCCTACAAAACACAGATAACACTTGGTATTTATGGTATAAGCAATTATTCACCTTCTATAGCAAAAGAAAGCCCTTCCAGCATGACAGGATAGAGAACGTGAAAGGTTACTACAAACTTAATAACTCTTACAAAGTTTATTCGGTCATTTGGTATGCGTGGATTGATGAGTATTTCTGTTTTCAATTCTCACTAATCTCTGCTGCTGGCCTCCGAACTGTGAGAGGAGACCAAGTGGATGAGAGAATTCCAAAATGAGATTAAAAGTATGACTGGTTTGGTCATTTGGCTTTATCAGGAGGGAGAGGAGAGGGGGAAAAGGGGAATAGTGGTCACAGAAAAGGAAAAAGGAAGATCATGTGATGCTCCAGAGAGCTTGTAATGATGTGCGGTACATAAGAACGGGGGAACCTTTGGTGCAGTGTGTGTGTGTGTGTGTGTGTGTGTGTGTGTGTGTGTGTGTGTGTGTGAAGATGTGAGCGTATCGCTATAGAGGACGGCCCACTGGGATTCCACAGCCTGTCTCATTGTCCTGAGCTCCGTAAGACAAAGGGTTAAGTAAATGTTTGGGGAAGATAAGGCCACTAACACTGACAGCATACAGACTCCACTGACCAGGACTCACTGCAGCCAAATACATCACACACACGCGCACACACATACACAATTTCCTTGTACCTCCCTCCACTTTTTGTGAGCATTAGGATAGATATGTGTAGCTGTAAGCAATGGTACCAGTGATTGTCAGTTGAGTGAGGGTGTGGGGAGCGAGATGGGGCAGGTTTGCTTAGCACGCCTGTTCCAGTTGCTATCTCCACCAGCAAGACTTAAAGTCTGGCCAGGAAACCTCACTCAAACACACACACACACACACACACACACACACTCACACACGTACACACACACACACACACACACACACACACACACACATCTCTCCTATTTGCTTTACTATCCTTTTTTCCATTCTCAAAACAAGCTACGTCACAGCATCCCCTGATAAGAAGGAGGGACCTGCAGACATAATTTTCTGTTTGTGTGTGTGTGTGTGTGTGTGTGTGTGTGTGTGTGTGTGTCGAGTCCAACACACAGTGTGTTAGCATTTCCAGTAAGATTCTTGAATGAATATTATAATAAAGTATTCACTATAATTGTCATGTGTGATCATCAGTGTCAGTAATGAAACACAAAACCTAAAATAGTTCCACGATATAAAGGTTTTCAGATGAAGGATTTTGGCCAGAATGGTAACCTTGTTCATTTGGACCGAATTCTACTGAGCGAAGAAAATCAGGATTGAAAACATGGATCATATCTACTTACACTGAGTTTTATCTTCATCATTCACATCCTTCACAATTATTTCATCACACTTCCCCAAATCGGTGCCAATAAATTAAGTGTACCAACCAGCTTGATGGCACCAGAAAGAGTTTCTTTACCTGCATATTCAAACAAACAAAACTGGTAATGCCAATATTTCCATTTCCAGTTTATTAATAAAAAAATCTTCTTGGAATTTGTGTGATTGTGTTGAGTAATAATAGAGACATAGGACTTTCATAAAATTTCATGACTGTGACGTCATGATTGTACATTGGAGACAAAAAGTGACCCCGCATAATTTTTGGCATTGTTGTGTAGTGTAATTTCGCCAAATTTCATTTGATCGTATCCAGGGATCATGGAGCAGTTGGGCATGGAGGAGTGATGACACCATAATTTTGTTCCTGGATTTGAAAATTCAAAATCGGGCTTCATGGAATTTTAGTTATTGCCTGCAAGAACAAGTCTGCCAAGTTTGATGTGATTCTGATCACTAATAACGGAGTGGTAGGACTTAGAAATGCAACTATCCACAACAACATCATCAACAACAACAACGACAACACCAACAACAACAACAACAACAACAAGGTGACAAACTGGATCTAGTCGACACTGGATATCTCTGATGTAAAAAGTGAGTAAACTCACTCACTTGCTAAGAAGATTAATCCTACTAGTCACGGGGAGACTGAAGCCTATCTCATCCAACACTGGACGAAGGCAGAGTACACCCTGAACAGCTTATCAGACTATCACAGGGCCAACACACACAACTATTCACACTTACACTCACACCTAAGGACAATTTGGTAGAGCCAATTAGCCTAAAGTGCGTGTGTTTGGACTGTGGGAGTACCCAGAGGAAACCCACACAAGCATGGGGAGAACATGCAGACTCCACTCCACGACTCGAACCCAGGACTTTCTTGCGTGAGGGTCACATGCTAACCACTACGCCACCATGCTGACTGTGAGTAAACTGGTCGCCATAAAATGTTAAGTTTGTACAGTTACCACAATGAGGCAGTTGCACTGACTTTATACTGAAATAGAAACCAGCCTCCCAGTGCCTCCTATTCCAGAGAAATGAGGCCAGATTACCTCATCCATGTTGTCAAATTTATAACCAGCGTGCACAGTAGAGACTTCATCCTTTTCAAGTCTGCACAGTAATTCAGAGAGACCACTCCTTCGGTAGATATATTTACTGGAAATATTGGAGACATTTCATTATTACAAATGCACCTAATAAGGAATTTTATCCTGTGGACAATTCTGAAACTATAGAGTATTTATGATGGCAGCAACAACACGCATGCAGGATCACAGCCTCTGACTGGGCGAGACAAGATTTTAGTCTCTGATTGCACAAAGGCTTCTGGCACTGACCCCAAGGGATCATGGGACAGCTAACAGCTATGCAAGCATGCTACCTATGCTAACACAGAAAAGGTATAAATAATTGAAAAAAGAACTTCTTAAAATGATAGAATTGTACTGAACCGCTGATTTGATGGGGAGAATTCTGTTCTCCTTACCAAAAAAAACCCCACACATCTCTGTCAATGTTGGCCAAGTGTATCCAAGCCTTCTAGTGTATCCATGTTTTTAAAACTAATTTCTATTTGGGTGGGCGGGGTTAGGGGCTAAATGGGGACAGGCAGTGGCAAAGACTGTATTGTAGTCAGCCAGCAGGGGTACTGGACCTGTGGGGCGTTGATTTTTAGATATAATGCCTCAGTGCATTTAATGCACAATACTTCTGCGTTTACCGTTTCTTCTGTCTGTCGCATTCCACTTTTTGCAGTGCAGTGGCGCCCCCGGTGTGTGTGTGTGTGTGTGTGTGTGTGTGTGTGTGTGTGTTTGTGTGTATATATATATATCTATATAT
>JAQMYF010000003.1:18883941-18895950 GCA_030014195.1 Neosilurus mollespiculum | reverse complement strand
CACCCAGACCAGGTCTCTCTCTCTCACTCACTGTCTCTCTCTCTCTCTCTCTCTCTCTCTCTCTCTCTCTCTCTCTCTCTATCTATCTATCTATCTATCTATCTCTGTGTGTGTGTGTGTGTGGGTGTGTGTGGGTGTGTGTGTGTGTGTGTGTGAAAGAAGGTGATGTGGACGGTAAAATTATACTCACATATAATCTTATCACTGTCATTCATTCATTTATTTTCTGAACCAGTTAATCCTAATTAGGGTCGTGGGGAGGTTGGCCCCCATCTCAGGAACTGTCACTGTCAACATTTTGTTATTTATAATGCAAGCATCTGTGGCATGGTGGCATTTCAGTGTGGAGTTTGCATGTTCTACCTGTGCATGTGTGGGTTTCCTCCAGGTACTCTGGTTTCCTCCCAGTATCCAAAGACATGCACATTAGGCTAATGGGCTGTTCCAAATTGCCCCTAGGTGTGAATGTGACTGTGAATTGTGTGTGTTCTCCCTGCGATGGTCTGGCGAGCTGTTCAGGGTGTACTCCGCCTTCACATTGTGTTGACAGCCTCCTCTTCACCCTAATATGGTTCGGTAAATGAGTAAGTTAGAAATCAAAGCCATAAAGTCTCTACATGTGGCTTCTGACATCTAATCTTTCTTTTTTCCCCAGAAAATGTTAAGGCTAGGACAATTAACCATCCACCTCGGAGAGTGTAGGCCTTAGCATCAATGCAGAGAAGGTGCTCTCTCTCTCTCTCTCTCTCTCTCTCTCTCTCTCTTCTATGAGTTAGTGTAGCAAGCCTTCCTCTCCTGTAAAGCGGTCCGAGAGTAGACATACTGCAGTCTGTAACCAAGATTATTAGGCATCACATATCACATCCTCCATACACAGCTTCATGTAGCCATTCAGAGTCGCAGCAGCACCATTAAAATGACACATTTCTCCCCTTCGCTCCCACAAACTTTTATCCAAATGCCTGGACTTATGCTGCTTTTCGTTATTTGTGGGGTGCATATGTGATTTGTGTTGCGCGTGTGTGCGAGTGTGTTGGAGAGGTCGTCCGCATTTCTCATCTGGCCGGCTCTTAGCCCGAGCCCTTTGATGTGCTTTTAGAATGGCCGGAGAGCTTTCTGCTTTCCCTCTTGCTTGACAATTGTTTATTAGTTTTGAAAAGGCTTTAGTGGACATTGGGACTGTCTGGGCAACTCACGCTTTAGACAGATACTCTCTTACCAAGAGAGAGTGGAGAGTGTAACATGGATGCACTTCCTGGAAGGGGATTCCGGGGTCTGTGGTCTGAGCAGAGCTTCTGGAAGGATGTAGAGTTTGAGGATAGAATGAAGGAAGAAGAACAGATCAACTAATGACAAAGGGAGATTCTAAGAAAACCAGAAAGGAGCAGAGATGAGATGAACAGAGAGAGAGAGAGAGAGAGAGAGACCACCCAAGTGTTCAGAGAATCATAATGTGAAAGGTTTATGGTGATGAGCATTGTGAGAATGTTCTGTTAGCATTGCGTTAGCATGTATTATAGGATTATGGCTATAAGTGTTACCAAACTGCAACATCTTACTACCGGCCTACAATGACTCACTTATACTCTCTCTCACTCATTTGCTGAGCCGCTTCATCCTGTTAGGGTCGCAGGAAGGCTAGAGTCTATCTCAGCCAACTCTGGGTGAATTGTATTGCAAATTGCAAATTTCACTCCCTGAACAGCTCGCCAGACCACTGCAGGGCCAACACACTCACACCCCACACTCATCCCACTTTTAATTCTGAAAAGCCAATTAGCCTAATGTGCATGTCTTTGGACCGTGGGAGGAAACCAGAGTATCCTGAAAAAGCCCACACAAGCACAGGGAGAACATGCAAACTCCATACAAACGCCCAAGTCTGGGACTCGAACCCATGACCTTCTTGTTATGAGGCAGACATGCTAATCACTATGCCACCGTGCTGCTCCACAATCTACTCATTCCTGTATTTCTCATCACTCTGCTCTCAAAACATCTCAAGTGACGCATATACAGGAATCAAACAGAAACGTGAAGTACGGTAGCTCCAGTTCAGGGGTGTGAGCCCGGCGTGGTCGAGCCAAAATACTGAAATGCAAAAAAACACAACCAAACAGGTAAGTATGAGAATGGAAATGAACCAACCAATGGGAAAGGAGAACACACTGAACATCAATATGAACAGATGATGCCCACAAAAGTGAATTTCAAGTGTTGAATGGAAGCAGTGAACAGCAAACACATCCTCAGAAATACGGTGAATGGGACCATATTTTGTTGCTTTTGGTGGCGATCCAGTTAGCACGGAGCTGTGTGGTTAGAAGAAGGCATGTGGTTCATTTAAATTGCATTTGGTGGAAATTCTTAAAAATAAAAAAAAGAAATACGTTTGTACCATCATATATTTTAATTCTATATTTTTTCTTTTCCATGTTAATTAAGATTAGGATTAATTAAGAAACTAGCGGAAGTTATAGCATTACCTCACTTCCGGTTTCTGAAAAAGTTGCATTTGGTTTTTTAAAAATAAATAAAGAAATAAAACCTTTTTAATTATTGAAACTAAATATGTTAAAATATGTTTTAATCATGAAATGCTTTATAGTGGAATGATTTTTCTTTGGGGACACTGAGGCCACCGTATATGAGCTGATATCCTAGGAGTAGGTTAGCCAATCAGAGTGTAGAATCAGTACCAATCAGAATTGCTAATGTCTCATATCTAGGATATATGGAGTAAGTATGTTAGGAATATTTATAAGAAAATCTTAAATTTGCTAAATTTTATTCAGGGAAAAAGAATTGTTTGCCAAAAGAAGTATAGTCACATATGCACAGTGAAATTATTCCTGCTTGCCTCAGAGTAGATATACAGCATGACGGGTAAAGGGCTTTCCTTATAGAGTAGCAGTATTGTTCATCCGTACGGTATAATTAGTGCATAATGCAATAGGTTTAAATGATACAGAGCTTATTTTAACATTAATTGCCATAAAAAGCTCTATACTGGGTAATTTTATCCCGGGGATCACTATCGGGGGCTGAACCAATGTGGAACAGCCATTTTGTGACGTGACGCAAACTCGTTGGCCTGGGTTGTCCGACGCAAGTAAACAAGCAGCGAGCGACATTGTACGTGATAAAACTACCACATACTAAAGGCCCTTACCTTTTACTGGTTCCTTTTGGCGAGGCGCTGCTCCCGTCCGTTGTCAGCCTTTGACTTTTTATGAAGGAATTCTGTAGGAACAGCGTCCGTTTTTAGATGTAAAAGCTTGGGCTTCATGCCGAGTTGTTCTACCTGAAGGTAATGCCGATAGCCGGTCGGGTTGAAGTGGTCTTTGCAGAATACTGAATTGCGTCTTAAAGAAAACGGCCTGTGCCGATGTTTTGTTATGTTTTCCACAATTTCTGCGCTTGTTGTTTGTGCATCTGTATGCTTTGCACTCCGCCATTTTCCTTGCAACACAGCTAATAATGCATTATCTTAGTCTGGTGCCTGCTGCACGCTGCCCAGCCAATAGGACAAAAAATGAATTTGCGTCACTACCAGGGCTGGAATAGCCAATGAACAAGGCAACATGTTGCTGCACATATCTAGTAATAATAGTAGCGTGGTAGCACTCACATGCACTGGCGTTGCCTGATGGAACCTCTGATGTCATACATGATTGTTTTAAAGAGCCAGTAATATAAATTCACCACAGGTAACCTTTAAGCCTTACAGAAGTAGCCTGGTGGTTCTGGTGCTGCAGCTTGAACTCGAGACCATCTAATCAGTAGTCCAAAGCCTTTAGGTTCATCAATAAAATAAGGTCACAGATAAGATATATACATAAAATTAGCATCACACAATATATATATATTTTTTTAATATATAAATAAAAATCTGCTTCTGTACAACCTAGTTTCTAAAATAGTTCAATTCATGTTGACAGCATTCACTGGTTCACTTAACATAGCAATTCCGATGCAGAAAAATGCACCTGACACCACAAGATTACAAAACATTGATACTTTTTTAATCCTCTGCAAAGAATTCTATCTCACTCAACATTTTAACTGGAAACTGGTAATACAGAGCTGGAATGCTGAACCATTTTCCATGGATCTTCCATAAACAGGTGATTTTCGTTACAGTACGTACCGCTGCAGTTTTTTCTCGACATGATCTGTAGTAAATGCTTAGGATAAACCATATCTCCTCATGATTTTTTATTAATACTGCTTACACTTTCCATGTTGTGTTTCAATACATCACCTCTCCTTGTGTCTCTATCGCTGAGCCTGAGAGTTATTCAGAGTTCAGTTCATTTGTCTTACACTAAATAAAGACAGGCTCCCTGAGAATACCCTTCTAATCTTCTCCACAGCCGTCATACCCATCACTTTTCTCTCTTTCGCTCTAACTGACACATGATCTGTTCCCTCCTTCCCTCATTTCTCTGGGCTTATCGCCGGGGATAGAAGCTAAGAAAACATGCCAATGTGATCTTTTTAATAGGTCAGTGTGGTGTAATTGGCTAATTGCTTTATTTTGCCATAGAGGGTTCTGCTTTGTCTCAACTCAACAGGAGGCCGAAGGAAATTCCTAGAAACATCTCTGTAACTGTCACAGCTACTCAACTTACTATTGGCTGAGGCATGAGGAGACTTCATCTGCCACTGGCTGAAATGAGGACGGATGTTTCTGCTGACAGCCAATGGGGCGAGACAAGGGTGAGCTGTGTGAGGTATGAGCCGCCACATTCTTCAGTGCTAATCAAGTCTTATGAGCTTTCACTGACGGGTATATGTTAGTGTGTGTCTGGTGTGTGTTGTGTAATATAGGATGATGCTATAGGGGGCATGAATCACTCCCATGAACCAGACAAGTCATGATGAATGTTTACCTCATCAATAACATACACACACACACAAACACACACACACACACACACACACACACACACACAATAAGTCTGGTCTTTGCATTCTTGCATCTTTAACCAACACCAGAAGAATAAAGATGGAAGATTGTTGGAGAGAATATAAAAGTCGTAGCAGTAGAAGGTAGGGGCTTCCAAACACAGTAAAGTTGAAGCATAACACATGAACTGAGTTTGTACTATTGACAGTTCAGGGTCTAAGGTCAAACTACACCCTCTACAAACCCTTCGTCCACTCACTTCATCTCTTGCATGATCGAGACCCCTCTTCCCTCCCATGAGGCTCATCAGCCCATCTCTCTGTCTTTAGTAGCCCAAATGATGATGCACACGCTGCACACCCTTTCTCTTGTCCAATTTATAGTGTAAAGTGATTTCTGAGTGTTTATGGGTTATTCCTGGGAATGGGTGGAAACGGAGTCGCTAAGTTTAGAGTGCCTCTTTTTAGCTTCCTTTTCAGACCTCTCAGTCCAACAGAATATTTAGCTTGCTTTGTTTTTTTTTTTGCAGAGCGGCACGGTGGAATAGGATTGAAGTCCCAGGCATGGGTTTTCTACGGGTACTTTGGTTTCCTCTTACAGTCCAAAGACATGCACATTAGTCCAATTTTCATTTTCATTTATGGCATTCTGGTGGACGCCCTTATCCAGAGCAACTTACATTTTTATCCTATTTATACAACTGAGCAGTTGAGGGTTAAGCCCAACAGTGGTACTTGGTGGTACTGGGGCTTTAACCACCAACCCTCAGATCCGCAACCCAGAGCCTTAACCACTGAAGCACCATTGCCCCTAATTGAGTGTCAGTGTGAATGGTTATGTGTGTGTTGGCGGTCAGTGGACATCAGAGGGTACCCCGTCTTTGCCCAGCGTCGGCTGGGATAGGCTCCAGCATCCTGCAACTCTATTAGAATGTCCACCCTACTAGTTTGACAAATGAATGAATGAATTAATGTTTTTTAGATTTTTTTTTTTTTTTTTTTGGCTCTGTTGTCTATTATAACTTTTTCTAGATCTTTCCCAATGTTACAGATTGCAGAAGAATTATGGCAGCATTCATGTCCAAAAATATGACTTTCTGCTCACATTTTGTTAAAGACCTCAGTACACATTATTAGAGGAGAGTGGTGATGTGTGTATGGTTCAGACAGCTGACAGTACGCTTGTCAGTAAGCATGAATTATGTTAGGCTTGTTTTTTTTAGTGTTTTTGTTGTTGCAAATTTCCTCTTCATGTGAATAGACTTCCTGTATCCTTCCCTTCAAAAGACACCTACTAGGCATTTCACTGAGTACACCGAGACCTTGTCATACCTCCCTTGCGATTTATTTCCGGTGATACAGAACTACATTTTTAGGCACTGAAAATGTTTTCATTATTTCTTCCACCCTCCTTTTGCACACAAATTAAAGGAGAAAAAATAATATCTCTGTTATGGCGTGGATGGGGTTTTGTTGGCATGGTTTGTGGCCCTTGACAGCATGGTGGCGTAGTGGTTAGCATGTCCACTTCACAGCAAGAAGGTCCTTGCGTGCTTGCGTCGGTTTTCTCTGGGTACTCCAGTTTCCTCCCACAGTTCAAAGTCATGCTAACTGGTTGTTCCAATTTGCCCCTTGTTGTCACATGTATGAGTGTGAATGGTGGTGTATATGTTGGCCATGTGATGGTCTGATGGTCTGATGAGGAGAAGACTTTAGGGAGTGGTTACATTTTTCTTTTATCAGTTCAAAATACTTAGTTACGTTCTTAGTTATCCACGTGGACACAGTGCAAGGAATTTGGCTGCTGTTCCAAGCCCCAATTCATGCAGTAGATTTGGGTTCTACAAATCTCTGTGTCGAGATTCTGACTTCCTTGGATGGGCTTTCATTCGAAGCTGTCATGGTGCCATTGTTCTGGCTGGAGTTCTTCGGGAAATCGGTTGTTGTCCGTGTTGCTCTTTCATTTTCTGTAACTTGATGGAATTTTGGCGGACCTGGTGATGTCATTTCATCTGGACTCTCACCTGAAACCTGCCCAGCTTGGTTGGACATGCCAGGAGCCTATAAGGCCACATCTGGTATAGCTTTCAGTGTCTCAGGGACACACAAGCACCATCACCACGAAAAGGCAAAGAGCACAAAGTGGAGGTTCAAGATGCTGGTGAAAAAAATCAACCCAACTCTGGATAGAAATAAATGTTGTGATGTTGCTTAAAGCTCCGCATTCACTAGTGAGTAGTTGATGTGCATCAACTATTGTCAGTTTATTTTGGCTGAATACAAAGGTTTCCTGGTAAAACTACCCCAGCTCACAGGCATAGTATCTCTTATTCACCTGTTCTACATCTTGTTTTGGTTCTGTATCTGTTTACAATAACAGTGACAAGACTGAAGGAACAGTCTTGTGTATATGAAATAACTTGGCAGTGCAACACCGATGTCGAAAGGAAAGTGAAAAAGTCCAAACTCAAGTGTTCTGCGCTCCCGCTCAACTCAAGATGGCAATGTCTGCTAATATCACGGTGTCTGGTGCAGGGGTCATTGACACTCGTGTACAGGAGTAAGCAAATGGTTTCAGAAAGACATTGTGGCCGATTCCATTTTATTTCCAAGAGATAACACTGTATTTCCTGTTTATTTAATATACATATGGGAAGGGAATGCGACCCTTTAATACCATTGTGATTATGCGCTGTAATCATGGCTAAAAAGGCAGTCCATACTCCAACTAGACACCAGAGTACCCGGTGGAAACCTATGCGAGCTCGGGGAGAGTATGCAAACGCCACACAGAAACACCCTCGACGAGCATGAGACTCAAACCCAGGACTTTCTTGCTGTGAGGCAGACGTGCTAACCACTACACCACTGTGCCGCCCCACTTCAGTATAAGGGTACCACTGTATCACAAGCTGTGCAAACATTCATTCCACCCACACACAACAATCCCAAGTGCACATTTACCAGTCCATTCATATGATATTAAATCAAATGCTATTAAAGACATGAGGAGCTCTGGGAACATTTTAGAAAAAACAATAGGTTCCTGGATTACATTTTAATTATACCTTAAGTTATATATAATATTTGTGGGTGTTTTTATTTTTTTTTCAGACCAGAATACAGCTCATTCATTAGAAACGGTGCTTTAATCTCAGTGTTGAGATAAAATAAAAGATTTCATATTAAAAGAAGTTGACACACTGACTCCTTCTTTTCCATCATTGTCAACATGTTGATAGCCGTTTTGCATGTTTGTGTCATTATCGGAGACTGTGGGTGGGCTTGGACTGACTGCCTGTTTCATCCTGGCTGTGCTGCACTCACTCGATCAGTCAGGTGCATTCAATCCTCTACACACAGAAACCAGATCCCAGATAGCCGTAAGTGCTTGAATTTCTAAACCGCTAACATTCCTTGACTCCCTCTTGCCACATCAGAGCCACATCTGAAGGAAAATTATCATTATGTCTAACTTCCTTATCGAACATTGAAGTCTGGAGAGCATGGACTTGGGCCCTGGAACAGTGTTGGTCTCAGAATAATAAAAATAACACATGATGTCATTTGCAGTCATTTATATTGTCTGTTAAGCCAGTTATTTCCCTAGCAAGTGGCCATAGGTGCCTTTAAGAGGTGAACTCTACAGCACCCCCTGGTGTCCAAAAAAAAATTCGATTGAGATGCCACTTTAAAGCTTGCATTCTCACTTTCTCATTCCTCACTCATCTCACTTATTTGACGAATCACGTAATCCCACAGTTGTCACAGGGAGGCCGACACTCAGCGAAGGTGGGGCACAGCCTGAACAGCTCGCCAGAACATCACACACAACTATTCAAACTCAAACCCACACCTTCAGGCAAATTGGAAAAAGCAATTATTCTAATGCATGTTTTTGGATAGTGGGAGGAAACCGGAGTAACCCAAAGCAAAAATGGGGAGAACAAGCAAACTCCACACAGAAACACCCGAGCCCGGGCCTTGAACCCAGGACCTTCTTGCTGTGAGGTGGACATGCTACCCACTATGCCACCTTGCACTTTATCCCATCAGTTTTAATATCATGGTGTGAAAGGTGCCACAAATTACTAGTAACAGATGTGTTTGTCAAAAAAAAGATGCTCTCATTTTTAACACACACATTCACACCTATTAGCAATTTGGAACAGTTCACCTATGTTTGTGGGAGAATTTGCGAACTCCACACAGAAACACACTCGCCAAGCCTGAGACTTGACCCCAGGACCTTCTTGCTGTGAGGTGGACGTACTGACCACTATGCCACCATGCTGCCCTTCATAAGGGAATCTGAAATGGAAATGGTCTGATGAATTGTGAACTACAGAACACAATGCTACACAAAAATTAAACAGCCATGGAATTTAAGGCTTGCCCTTGTCAATAGATAATGTTTATTCATTCATTCATTCATTCATTTTCTGAACCGCTTATTCGTAATTAGGGTCGTGGGGAGGCTGGTGCCCATCTCAGCCAACTCCGGGCGAGGGCAGAGTACACCCTGGACAGCTCGCCAGGCCATCGCAGGGCAGAAAATGTTTAGGATGAGTAAAATGATCAGTGAATTCTATAAATAGTCCTCTCTGCGAATCGGCAAAAAATATGGGGCGAGTCGTCATATGCCATATGTATCAGTTCATATGAGCGAAAATGCCATAAGCGAAATTAGTATTCAGTATAT
Source organism: Neosilurus mollespiculum (assembly GCA_030014195.1). NCBI lineage: Eukaryota > Metazoa > Chordata > Actinopteri > Siluriformes > Plotosidae > Neosilurus > Neosilurus mollespiculum. The sequence goes on along the minus strand of JAQMYF010000003.1, from coordinate 18,886,337 downwards.
AGATACGCATAGACGCAACTTGTCAAGTCGAACAACGAGCGCTCTTATTCGTTATCAGTGAGTGAACCTGACATTTGACCAATCACGTTGCTCATTACTTTGTTCCTTCTCTAATAATGTGTGAAGTACATTCAAGGTGCCAAACGGCCAGTTCCGAAACGCATGACAGAAGAGGAGCGAAGAATCAGACAGCGTACCTACAACGCAAACAAATGTGAGCGCCAGTACCTGCCGAAATGGGAAGAAGATTTCCGTTGGCTTGTGTATGAAATCGGAAACTTGTCAGATCGTCCCACATCAACCGGAGGCCATTTGGAAGATAGTACTACTTCTAGTACCGCCGCGGTCACACTACGGGATCACAACGATACATCACCGGTTTATAAGACTAAACTACATGATATAAGTACATTCCATGGTCACTGTCGTAAGTTTTTAAATATCTAATCATTTCATAAAGTAATAATTTATCTAAGTTCTTATTTCTTACGAACCCAAATTACTACTAGACTATATATCCATGAATGCACGTCGTGCTCTAGCATATAGCCGCACACACAACCCCACCCCTCCTCCCCATTTGCCCACTTACAGTTGACTACTATACAGTTACTCAACATACCTGACAGTGGGGGGTTTAGTATAACTTCAAAAGTATAAATCATATATATGTTTCATACTTGTCTGGTTTATTAATTGCATATCATGGTAATGTATATAAAATGGAACGTTCATGGTATATTATTATTTTTTTTTATTATTATTGTTATAGACAAGCAGACACAAGAGTTGGAGGAGTTTCTTGTATAATAAAAACTTGATCACAAACCATATTTTCTGTTTTGAATTTTTCTTGGATTTCAATAATTTTATTGGCCAGTAGAATATCAAAGTCACTAGTCCTGCTGGCCAGTAAATATGGTGAAGGACTAGTATTTCTGTTTACCTTACTGGTCCTGCTGGATAATAGCATGTTTATTTTAAATTCCATCCCTGTTGAAATGTTTTAAATAACCGATGAGGACATTCATCCACTGTGGGGCTGGTGGCGTAGCAGTTAGGGTGACCCCACACCCCCACCCCCCGATAGGAGGATGGGTTATAAAAAAATACTGGGAAGGTGACCCGCGATGGACCACCATCCCATCCAGGAGGGGTTGAACTGCTAGTAGCTTCACGCTACAGAAACCAGGGATAAGCACCGGCCTGATGAGCCACTAGGCTCAGGTGTAAAAGCCCAACAGGCTTACCTTCTCTTCGAGCTCATTTCACCCAAGAGGAGGGATAGACTCTGAACAGGTTACCAGTCTAATGCAGGACTAACACAGACACAAACAAACATTCACACACACACACACACACACACACACACACACAACAATTTAGAATAGCTATCTTACCTAATGTCTTTGGACTATCAAAGGAACCCAGAGTATCCGGAGAAAACCCACACAAGCACAATGCAGACATGCAAGCTCCAAACACAGAGAGGTCCTTGATCAGGATTTGAACCCATGTGCAGTGACAGTGCTAACCACTGAGCCAGAGTACCGCCTGATGAAGAGGGAAAAAATTAGCTTTAAAAAGCCTGAAAGCTAACAATCGAATTGAATATCCACAGATCCTCACATTAACCTCAGCATAGCAATGTGCTATTTAATCAACACAATTACTGTTTATATGTTTATATATGTGTGCAGGATGACCATTTCTAAACCACAGTTTCTAAAAGGAACACTGTGGACTCATAAAGAAAAAATTCACAAGCTTGAGTGTTGAAGTGAATGTTGGGTGAGATTTGAGAATTCATACATGGAAAAAAAAAGTCAACATTTTGTAATCTTGTGGTATCAGGGGCAGGTTTTGACATCTGAACTGCCATTTTCATTAAAAATTTACTCACAGCAGGATGACACGGTGGCATAGTGGTAAGCACATCCACCTTACAGCAAGAGGCTCCTGGGTTCGAGTCCCAGGTTTGGCGAGGGTGTTTCTGTTTCTGTGCATGTTCTCCCTGTTGTTGTGTGGGTTTCCTCTGGGTATTCTGGTTTCCTCTCACAGTCCAAAGACATGCACATTAGGCTAATTGACTGTTCCAGAGAGCTGTTCAGGGTGAACCCCACCCCCACCCCTCTCAGCTGGCTGAGATAGGATTTAGCCTACCTGCTCTCCTAATAGGATTTAGTGGTTCAACAAATGAGTGAGTGAGTGTTTGTCTACTGAAAACTGGACGTTCACTATTCTCTCTCTCCCTCTCTTGCTCTTTCTGTCTCTCTCTTTTTCGCTCTCGTTTGCTCTCTTTCTCTCTCCATCTCTCTGTCTCTCTGTCTCTCTCTCTCTCTCTCTCTCTCTCTCTCTCTGTCTCTCTCTCTCTCTCTCTCTCTCTCTCTCTCTCT
>JAQMYF010000003.1:18866199-18878820 GCA_030014195.1 Neosilurus mollespiculum | reverse complement strand
AAAGTTATGTGAAATATTTGTTTCTTAAGTGCAATTTTGAGGGGGCTCTGAGTCGAAGAATTTCATTGCTGGTAGTGATGTTTCATTGTTACCTGTATATGACAAATAAACTTGAAACTTTTGCAAACCACTGTAAGCATTCCAGGACAAGTATGCTACCACTGATTTGATCATTCAAAGATCTAACTTAATTTGGCTCCACCTGCATGTCCCTGCCAGATGGTGCCTGGGTAAAAACATTATCCAAATTAACCATGGGTGTGGCTCACATTTGTCAAACAAGTCAAGCTGCATTGTCCGGTGGAAAAGTGCTCATACAGAGTAGTGTCTAAATGCAGAGAGCAAGAAAAAAGAAATGTCAGCTCAATTTTGAAAATAATGAAAATAAACTGCTAAAAACATGCTGATTTACATGTGGTTTTATTATCAGGATAAAATGTCTGTGAATATGCAGCACTTTTTTAATTCATTTATATGATAGGCTGCAGAAGAACCAACTGTAGTAATTCCATTTTGCACATAAGTCCAAATTTTTAAGTCCAGGTTTTTGCTTAAAATTTAAAAATTCCATTAAAGCAGTTGAGCAGTGTTGCCACTGGTCCACACATTCCCCATATAGTCTCCATTTGACTAGCTGCTGCAAGCTAATGCTTTTGTTGGTAGTGTGTGTGTGTGTGTGTGTGTGTGTGTGTGTGTGTGTGTGTGTGTGTAGTAAGTATGTGGACACCTGACAATTGCATATGGGCTTGTGGAACATTTATTCATTTACTGGCCGAACCGCCTAATTTTATTAGGGTTGCAGGATGGCTGGAGCCTATCTCAGTCGACTCTGGGTGAAGGCGGGGCACACCCTGAACATCTCACCAGGCCATTGCAGGGCACACACAAATATACCCATCCACAAACACCTTCACACCCAAGGGCAATTTGGAACAATCAATAAGCCGAATGTGCATGTCACGGGACTGTGGGAGGAGAACAGAGTACCCGAAGGAAACAAGCACGGGGAGATCACGCATATTCCACTCAGAAACACCCTCACTAAACACAGGACATGAATCCTGGACCGTCTTGCTAACCACTACACCACCGTGCCGTCTCTTGTTTAACATTCTATTCTAAAATTAAAGGAAGTGATATGAAGTACTTCTTGCTGCTGTAGGAACTTCCTCTCATCTGGAAAGGTTTCTCTCTGGCTGTGGGGATCTTTCTCCATTCAGATACAAAAGCATTAGTGAGGTTGATTGAGAAGCTTTTGTTGTAATTTATATTAAGGCTGTGGAGATCAGGGCCATGTGCAGACTACACAAGGTTTTTATGCACCTCACTTTGTACACAGGGGCACTGTCATGATGAAACAGGTTAAGGCTCTGACCCTGAATTAAAATTCCAGTGAAGGGAAACTGTAATGTTCCAGCATACAAAGAAATCCTAAAAAAAAAAAAAAAAAAAAAACTTGTGTATTTCCAAGTTTGTGGGAAAGGTTTGGGGAAGGCCTGTGATGGTGAGGTGTTTATGCATTCATTCATTCATTCATTCATTCATTCATTCATCGAACCACTCAATCCTATTATTGATGCAAGGAGGTTGGCTCTCACCCTGGACAGCTTGCCACTTCATCACTGGGCTAAAACATACACACATCCTCTGGGTAATCCAGTTTCCTCTACAGTACAAAAACATGCACATGAGGCTAATTAGCTGTTCTGAATTGCCCCTAGGTGTAAGTGGGAGTGGGAGTGGTTCTGTGTGTTTGTTGCTCCGCCCCGAACCCTAGTGGGATAAAGCGGATCAGCAAATAAACTGATGAATGAATGAATGAATGTGTCACATTCCTGCAGACCTCAAGCACAGGACAGAGACAGAGAAAGTGTGCAAACTAATTTTTAAATGTCAGACAGGTAGAACTGCGTATCGCTACAGGAGAAAGAGACGTAGAATAAAGTCTGTCTTTTTTCCACTGACAGTTGTAGACAAAGGACACAGCACAGTGCATACAGTATACACACCTCCAGTATTTCTCTGATACGATTGTAAAATTCTACCTCTGTGTTTGCACTTATTGTTGACTCTGGCGGTAGAGTTGACGGAGACTTTATATGGTGTGTGTGGTTTCACTTTGTTGACTGTACTAAGAAGAGACAGAATGTTAAGTTTTAAGGCTGGTTCAGGAAAAATGTATTATTCTGCCATCTTGTGGAGACACTTGGATTTCAAGAACATTGAGGACATACACCGATCAGCCATAACATTAGCAACACCTGACTGGTCTGAGGCTAGGCAGCTCCATAAGCCATATGTTGGAATGCGTTGTGTGTTCTGACACCTTTCTATTATAGAAACCATTAACAGATATAGTGGTGTGTGTGTCAGTAGCTTTTCTGTGGGACCAGACACAGAAACGTATCAGACCAGACGTACCAGTCATCACTCACCATGCACTTCAATGAGCCTTGACCACCCATGACACTCTTGCCGGTTCACTGGTTGTCCTTCCTTGGGATACCTTTGGAGTAGGTCCTTACCACTACATACTAAGAAAACCCCATAAGACCTGCTGATTAGGAGATGAATAGAGCACTGTACATAGCATTTTAACATACTGCAACTCAATGTGGTACCTCAGTTACACAGAATAAGGTTCTAGAGCACATTGTCTCCAGTGCACAAAGGATCACTTGGCCTCAACTCCCAACACTGAAGGATATATACACCACATGGTGCCTCAGAAAACCTAGTGTCTGTGAGGACCCACCCTTACCATCACCTCTTTGAACTGCTGTCATCAGACAGACATTACAGACCTTTCTGTACCCACAGAACAAGTCAAAAACGTTTTTTTTTTCCAGAGCTATGACTGCTATAAACCAGACTAAACAACTATTAAAGGAACAGTGTGGCATGTTCTCCCTGTGCTTCCTTCACTTTTAACCAGTACCGAACCCTATATATCAGGGACTTCTGTATACAGTAAAGGGCAGCACAGTTGCATAGTGGTTAGCAGGTCTGCCACACAGCAGGAAGGTCCTGGGTTCGAGTCCCGGGCTTGGCAAGGGCATTTCTGTGTGGAGTTTGCATGTTCTCCATGTGCTTGCATGGGCTTCCTCCAGGTACTCCAGTTTCCTCCCACAGTCCAAAGACATGCACCTTCAGCTAATTCGCTGTTCCATACTGCCCCTAGGTGTGAGTGTGAATAGTTGTGTGTGTGTTGGCCCTGCGATGATCTGGCGAGCTGTTCAGGGTGTGCCCTGCCTTCGCCCAGAGAGGCTAAGATAGGCACCACCCTCCCCGCGACCCTGATAGGATTAAGCGGCTTAGCAAATGAGTGAGCATGAGAGAATTCAGATGAAAGACATGAAATATAATAACTTTTTCCATATTTTAGAAATCAGGTGAAAAATGTGTCAGCTGTTAAATAGGCTGGCTGGTGTTGCTCGTAAATGAGGCAGATACTGAGGCTAGTTTTTACTTTGACCCCTATGACACTGGAAAGAGGTTAAGGTGACCTGTTTTTCAAATATTTAACAGGCATGTTCTTAGGCATATCTGGTGTAATAACAATGAAGTCTGTGCACAATTTTACAGATGTAAATATTTTTCATAATTCATATGACCCCTACAACCTAGAAAGCAGGTCAAGGTGAGCCAGTTTCAGTAGGCTTAAAGACTTTGACACTATGTACAACCGATTGAAACCATTCCGGCACACTGAGTCTACAGTCTACAGTAACCCAGTTTCGATAGGCTGATAGGGTGTGCCGTTGAGTGATGCCTGATCTAAAAAAAAACTAGACAAAACTCACTTGACCTCTGTGACCTTGAAAACTAGGTCACAGTGACCTAGTTTTTACAAGGTTAACAGGCATGTCCGTAGGCATATCTGGTATAGGTAACAAACAATCCTTTGGTAAATTTTACATGTCTGAATTTTTATATGATTATGTACATATTTCATATGGCCCATGTGACCTTGAAATTAGCTCAAGGTGACCCAGTTTCAATTGGCTTGAAGACCTTGACACTAAGTTTATCTGGTATGAATTGGTATTGGTATTGAAGTTTAACTGGTATGAATGGGTATTGGTATTGAAGTTTAACCGGTATGAATTGGAAACCAATCCAACAAAAGCTGCAGCCTCTAGAGCGTTAACAGGGATTTTTGACCTCTGTGACCTTGAAAAGTAGGTCAAGGTGAGCCAGTTTCGATAGGCTGGTAGGGCTTGCTATAGGGACCGTTCAACATAAATATAAAATAAATCCATAAAGAACAGGCACTGCTAGAGTGTTAACATGAAGTGTCTGTGGCAGATGCGGTAGCGGATGCGGTGGCGGCAGTCAACCTCTAAAAATATTGCATCCCATATGCTTTGTGGGGTATATAATTAAATTGCATTAACAGATAAGAGTAACACGCTGTTTTTAAAATTAGAAAAACGTAATTGATCCGGGAGAAAATCTCTTCAACTCACCAGTCTCCTCCTGCTCATCGAGCCCTTCCAAATGAGCCCTCACCTGACTCTCTTTAGCCTTTTGGGGAGCCAGGATACTCTCTGTGGACAGCCAACAAGTCTTTCCCAGCAAGAGAGCCAGAGAGCTCAAAGGTCGCCCAGCTGGGCCATCTCACCCACGACCCCCTGGACTTTACTTGCTGCACTAGTTGGCACTCAGAGTTAAAAAGATCAGGGTCATTTTGTGTTCTGTTGCACCTGACCTCAGTGCGAGCAGCTGGGTTGAGTGAGCTAGCTGCATTAGCATTCGTGACATCTAGGAAACACAAACAAACCACTAAAAAGAGGGAGTATGATGTAAAAACACTTTCAACCATTAGAGAAAGCTTAGAGAAAGCAACGCACACTAAAACCAAGCCTATACAATATACAATTGCTTAAAAACAAAAACAAAAAAAACCAAAAAAAAAAAAACACTAAAGTACATTGACAAGACACAGAGTGGTTGTAACATGCTGCTACAAAGCCAGCATTGCACACTCCAATTCCTTTAAGAAAGATGGTGCTTCCCGGATATAAATTTTTTCCGTTAGCAGAATTACTTGTTAAATACCACCAGGTGTGTGTGTGTGTGTGTGTGTGTGTGAGAGAGAGAGAGAGAGAGAGAGAGAGAGAGGAGGAGGAGAGTAAGACAGATTGCATTACCTGTCCACCAGAAAGCAGGAAACTTCACATCTAAAACCTTTTCCCTTCTTCTCCTTGTGGGAAAGGCAATACCATGTTTTTCCTGGTTTTATTTCTTCATCTGTCTCAATCTCATTTAGTTGCTTCATATTTTCATTTCGCTGACGCTGATGATTCAATCTCTGTCTGTTTAAAACGCTTATCCAGCAGCATAATGTGGTCGGCATTGTGGTTAGAACATCAGCCTAACAGTAAGAAGGTCCCAGGTTGGACGTTTCTATGTGGAGTTTCTATGTTCTCCCTGTGCTTGTGTGGGTTTCCTCTGGGTACACTGGTTTCCTCCTACAATACAAATACATGCACATTAGGCTAACTGGCTGTTCCAAATTTCCCGTAGGTATGAGTGGGAGTGTGAATAGTTGTGTGTGTTTTCCTGGGATGGTCTGGCACACTGTTCAGGATGTACCCCGCATGCTTTCCTCTTCCTTTTTTTTCTTGTCATCGGTTTATATCACCACGATCAAGCAGTGCTACAGTGCCACTAACTTCTAACCACCACTTCACCATTCCAACGTGAATGAGGCTCTCTATAGCCGGGGTTCTATTTGTTGATTCTTGTTACTGTAGAAAGATCACAGCCCAAGATAGCAGCACCAGTCAGAGAGGACCTTCATGCCCTATGTAGGCAGCTTATCCTAAAATTACAATTTTTTAAATGATTATAGATGAACAAAAATCTATTTATTTATAATATACATAATTTCTGCTTGTTATACGCTAAACCTTCACATTGCTAGTGTATGGCATGTCATCTAGTGTAATACTGGTATTTATACTGGTAATGCCTGCATATACAGCATATACAGTCGTTTACTTTGGCACAGACATGCAGTTATTTATTTTAATTGCCATTGACAGTTCTTTACTTGATTTTTTTGCCATAATTTATTTGTAGCCAATTCCCACTTGCCAAGTATAGCTTCCCTATCACATGACCACCACCAGACGCCCCTCCATGACGCTGCCACCTGCATGTTTATAAACTGCTGTGCATGTGCGTTTATTGATGGCCTAACATACTCGGCTGGAAAGCACTATTTGCTCCTTTGTACGCATGCGCTCACAGATGCACATCATGATGATCACTTTGATCACTTTATGTGACAGGAAGGTGACAGGGAGGTGACATGAGAGCTCGGCCAATCAGCATGAACTCCCAGCCATGGATGGCTGGGTGTATCAACCTGGATTCATACTCTCGATCTCCAGGATGATAAATGCGCTTCTTGGTGATATGCCACTCAGGAGCCCTACATGATATGTTTTAGCTTTTTATTATTAGTTACCCTCCAGATAGTGTACGGAACTGTAAACCTCATCTCAGTGCACTGTGCAATCATGTGTACTGCAATGACAATATTCTTTGATATTCTTCTTCTATCATACTGGAAGTAGCATATAGAATGAGTACATTGTGGATGAACATGGTCAGTTATGATGCTCAAATAAGTTGCGTCATTCAAACAATGTTTTATTGGTATTAATGGGTGAAAAATGTGCCTATTCTGCACACTAATACACCTCAAGCAGCAGCCTGGACTGTTGACACAAGGCAGGTTGGTTCCATGCTTTCATGCCTCTGCTGCCAAATTCTGAGCCTTACCAGCTGTGTACTCGGCAGAAATCGAGACTCCTCAGTACGGTATACAGAAGTCCCTAATATATAGATTTAGGCACTAAAATGGAGCTCCTGATAGATGTCTCAATATGTGTCTGAGCCTGGGTTTGTTTTTTACTGCCTTTCTGATTTCTGAGTTCATTTGTATCCTCTGTCTTGTTACTTTTAGGATCCATATATAACGAGTTCATGTTCTGTCAGGCTTCTGATTTCAGCGTTTGCTCCACAAACATGTATTTACATGCTAGTCTGTTTACCTACCTGAGTTAGATTGTGTGGTTTTATTCTGTGCGAGTCTGAGCAGTGGTGTATGAGCCTCTACAGCATTTTAAGGGTCTTGGTTTTATTATTCAATTAGTTTTTTATTTTTTAACAGGCAATCAGCTTGATGATTGATGCTCAGCCTTATTGGGTCCACCCTGAACAGCTCACCAGACCATCGCAGGGCCAATACACACACAACTATTCGCAATCCCATCCACACCTATTAATCCGCACCTATGTTTTTGGACTGTGGGAGGAAACTTGAGTACCCAGAAGAAACCCATGCAAGCACGGAGAGAACATACAGACTCCACACAGAGACACCCTTGCTGAGCCCGAGACTTGAACCCAGGTCGCTCTTGCTGTGAGGCGGACATGCTAACCACTACACCAATGTGCAACCCTGTTGTAGTTCTAGTAAAGGGAAATTATAACCCAACAACAGCAGAAACATTCTGCACAATTACGTACTTTAAACTCTGTGACTTTGGGAAGAAGCTACATATGGGTCCGCCCATAAACTTTGGTCCATATAGTGTATTTATATCTACAGTAGACAACAGATTGCTCACAGTGGTGATGCAAACATAGAAATGATCACGTCATTACTGTGGCTTTATCAAAGTGGAGGTGCCAGTTGGTCACACCCAGTCCAGCATGAACGCAGGAATCAGGAAACCTGCATCCACCAGGCATGTGAGAAATTTATTCTCACGTTCTCTCAGTATGCATTTTGGAATGATTAAGTTAATCAAATAGGGGGCTGCTTAAAACATGTGGTCTCACCCTGTGTTTCATTCACCTCACCGTTCTCAGGTTATGAATCTATCATATAGCTTGAGCTAATATAGCTCACATAATCCATTCCGACTGTAACAAAATAATGTGTGTGTGTGTGTGTGTGTGTGTGTGTGTGTGTGTGTGTGTGCGTATCATGAGATGTTAAAAGCAATTTGTTTGTTTTTAGTTCATGAATTTCAAAAAATGGATGGGACATTGGTGTACTGGTTAGCCCATCCGACTCACAGCAAGAAGGTCCTGGGTTCAAGTTTCCTTTTGGTACTCCGGTTTCCTCCCATAGTCCAAAGATATGCACATTTGACTAATTGGCTTTTCCAAATTGTCCCGAGGTGTGAGTGTGAATGGTTGTGTGTGTGTTGGCCCTGGCAAGCTGTTCAGAGTGTATCCAGCTATCGCCCTGTGTCGGCTGAAATCGAATCCAGCCTCCTCGTGACCCGAGTAGGATAAAGCGATTTAAAAGGCAATTTATAACAATTGGCCAATTAGCCGAATGTGCATGTCTTTGGACAGTGGGAGGAAACTGGAGTACCTGAAGGAAACCCATGCAAGCACATGGAGAACATGCAGACTTCACACAGAGACGCCATCACCGAGCCCAGAAATTGAATCCAGGACTTCTTGCTTCTTGCTAGTAAACAACTACGCAACTCTGCTGTTAGATGTGCAGTGGTGGCTTAGTGGTTAAGGCGATGGGTTACTGATCTGAAGGTCAGAGTTTCAATCCCCCCTATCAGCACTGCTGGGCACTTAACCCTCAATTGCTCAGTTGTATAAAAAAAATATGATAATTGTAAGTTGCTCTGGATGAGTGTCTGCCAAATGCTGTAAATGTAAATGTGCCTTTGGACAGTGGGTGGAAACTGGAGTCCCCAGAGGAAACCCACGCAAGCACGGGGAGAACATGCAAACTCCACACAGAAACACTGGAGCCCAGGACCCGAACTTAGGACCTTCTTGCTGTGAGGCGGACGTGCTAACCACTACACGCCAACTCCACAAAATCTTTAATATCATAAACATTCCTCAGTTTCCAGCTCACTTTCATGCATATACTTTATTCTTATATAATATATAAATCTCAGTGCAGGTATAAATGTGCATTCTTCTTCTAACGTTGACTTTTTCCTTTCTCAAATCATCACATCATTGTTGAATAAAGCTGCTTTGTGTGTTTGAGGTTCTTTATATCCTTTCTAGGTTTTTTCCCTCTCTGTGTAAATCTAGTCAGTCAGGTTCAGCGGGATTTCAGCAGGACCGGTTTATCCAGAAAGAACTGGTGTTTGTGCGTTCAGGCAGGGAACTGCACCAACCTGTTCTACTCTGCCAGTGGAGGTGTGTGTGGGGGGGGGAAAGGGGGGGGGGGATGGAAGGAGAAGCAGAAGGAGAGGAAAGCAGCGTGAAAGAAAGACTCCTCTGCTCCTTTCTTATCCTCTCGCCATTTTTCTTGGATTTTCCCAGTTTTGCTATTGAACTTTGTGTTCAATCAGAATTTGAGAAGGAGGACGCATAGAGTTTTAACGAGGACCTGGAGGCTTGCATGTGATTGGCAGACAGACCGCCAGCTGTTGGATTTGAGATCTGAATTCCACCAGGTGGCCAAGGGTGAGTTCTGAGTTCCACTTAATACAGGAGTACAGTTCCATCGTTCTTGAGAACTAATAGACAAATCTAGGGTGGGCTAGATGGAGAGGGGTGTGTGTGTGTGTGTGTGTGTGTGAGTAAGAAAGAGAGACTGAGAATGAGAGGCCTTGTGTAAGTAGTCTGATTATTCATGGAATCATGGAAATGGGACTATAATAAGGGCAGGTGATAAGAAGACACACGGCCTGATATTATGAGCTATGATGAGTGTGTGAACGTATCTGAAGCAAATCAACATCAGAAATAACCAGTGTTCATACCCTAAATGACTAAACGTCAGCCTTTATTGCCTCTTTTTCAAATTACACACATTATTGTACCTGCATGTGATTGTTAATTGGTAAAATTCAGAAATGAGACTGAACAGCAAGGCTTAATACTTACACAGAGAGTTACTAACATTTACATATACTGGTATACTGCTATTTTGTTAGCGTTGAAACAAGTAGGAATACATGTCAATTACCATCTGTTAATTGATTCTTATTAACATGTATTAACATTACGTAGGGTAAAATCAACTTCATGCTTTGTTACGTCGACCTGTTCTATGACTTATTTATGTTGAGTGTTAAATAAAGACCACTTAGACATGACCACTCATTCTTATTAAATAGCAGTGCACAGATTACAGAACTGCATTCTGAAAGTTCTTGCTGAAGTATAAAAACATTGTATATACGCTGTAGGATTTTATTAGGATGTTATTTTATTTAATGACTTTAATTAGTGCACTCACACTAACAGGGTGTCATGGTGGCGTAGGGGCTAGCATGTCCACCTCAGAACATGAAGGTCCTGGGTTCGAGATCCGGGGTTGGTGGGGGTGTTTCTGTGTGGAGACTGCATGTTCTCCCTCTTGCTTGCATTGGATTCCTCCAGGTACTTCAGTTTCCTCCTACAGTCCAACTGCACATTAGACTAACTGGCCGTTCCAGATTGCCCCTAGGTGTAAGTGTGAGTGTAAATGGTGCATGTGTCTGTGCAGTGGTGCAGTGGTGTCTGCTTCGGCTTTGTGATGGACTGGCGAACTCTCTAGGATGTACCCCGCGTTGCCCAGGGTCAGGTGAGATAGGCTCCAGCCTCCCTGCAACCCTGATATGATTAAGAGGCCAAGCAAATGATTTAATGAGAGACAGAAATTACTGTACTCAAATCAGGAATAGGGAGGCATGGCGGCAGAGTGGTTAGCATATCCGCATCACAGCAAGACGGTTCTGGACTCATGTCCCAGACTCAGCGAGGGCGTTTCTGTGTGGAGTTTGCATGTTCTCCCAGTGCTTTGCTCCGGTTTCAAATTTGGCTGTTCCGAATTGTCCCGAGGTGTGAGTGTGAATGGCTGTGTATGTGTTGGCCTTGCAATGGAGTGGCAAACTGCCCAGGGTATGCACCACCTTCACCCAGAGTTGGCTAAGACAGACTCTAGCCTCCCGGCGACCCTAGTAGGATTAAGCGGTTCAGCAAATGGATGGATGGATGGATGGACATTAGAAAGAACTATATATATATATGTTTATGTTCTGATTCATTCAGTAATAAATTATTTGCAAGAAGGCATGTCTCTCCAGATTTACATTTATATTTGTGATATATAAATCAGAATAATCCAGTAGTCCAGTACTAAATATGAGTGCAAGCATTAATTTTCTCAATGCACATGGCATGTAATGTATACCTTCCTGTGTGTATTTACTTAAGTTTGAATTTGCATGCATACATGTGTGCATATTTGTGTGTGTGCGTGTGTGTGTGTGTGTGTGTGTGTGTGTGTGTATCTGTGCATATGTGGGTGTGTATTTTAGAGACTACGTCAGTGATTTCTTTGGTTGGTAAGACAGGTTCTTTCTTGCTCTTGCCTGCTAATGCGGGACATTGAACTGACATATCCCAACATGCACACAGACTGAGGGAGTGGGGTACAGAGAGCTCTTCCGAACTCATTAAAAACAGAGCTGTGGAAAAAAAAAAAAAAAGGTTAAACGTTTCCTCCTTTACCGTTTAAGTGCACAGACTGAGAAGTACACATTGTAAAGAATTTAAGAAAAATGTTGCTCTAGATAGGTATTTATGTCTGGTATTGTCACAGGGTACATGGTTGTTGTAGTTATTTAAGATGTCTGTACAACACACAATAGGGCTTCTGATACCACTGTGGATTAGGTAAAGGGTCAGAACGTACTAGATGTTAATTACTTTAAGCAAAAAAAGGGGAGTATTTGCAGCACATTTACATTGCTGCCAAGAGACGACGGGCAGAGGAGGGGGGCAGCCCGGACCACACCCTGTTGAAGTGCCCTCAGCGTACACTGCAAAACTCGTTTGCTCCATTTATACAAATATTTATGGAAAACGCTTTGGTGTCTCTGTCTATGGTGGCTCTCGTGTTAATAAGGTCATCAAATGCATTTTTTTTTTATTTGTATTCTATGCAGGTCCACTCACTGCACATACTGTATCTGTGCACTCCTTACACTCACTGCAAGTGAGTCAGCAGCTCCCAAAAAATGCTCCATGATTATATTATTGTGTTACAGGAGTGAAAATTACCTTCTGTTTGTTTTGTAGTGTTGTAATTTCGACTTGGATATACACAGATAATCAGTTACAGCCTGCCACACGTCTCGTAGCGACTCTTTAAATGATTTCGGATCAGTTATGTGAGTGAGTCAACTTCTCTTCCTTTTTCTCTCCAAGCTTATTTCAGGGTATACAGTCAGCAAAACTGAACCTGTCTGATCAGGCAGGTGCTATTGGGTGACCTGAGGATGTTTGTTTAGTAATCCGATCTGATCTGATCTGTTCAGGCTAAAATTTCACGTTATCCTGCAGACCAGACGTGAGCGTCCAGTCTGGAAGACAATTTCCTCAGGATGTCTGAGATAAGATCCAGAGCTTCATTAAGTAGTTGAATAGCATGGGCTTTGATTGCTGGCACATCTGTTGGGTGTCTGGTTGTGTTGTTATTACTGATTTATAAGCTTCTATATGCTAAATGTGTATCCCATTTTTTTTATCTTTAATCACATAATTTGAGCTCTCTCTCTCTCTCTCTCTCTCTCTCTCTCTCTCTCTCTCTCTCTCTCTCTCTCTCTCTCTCTCTCTCTC
>JAQMYF010000003.1:18851925-18866099 GCA_030014195.1 Neosilurus mollespiculum | reverse complement strand
TCTCTCTCTCTCTCTCTCTCTCTCTCTCTCTCTCTCTCTCTCTCTCTCTCTCTCTCTCTCTCTCTCTCTCTCGCACGTGCGTTCTCTTGTCTTTTTCTCATATTCTTTCAGTCTCTCCTATACTGAAAATACACAATGCGCACACATACACAAATAAAGTTATGCCTGAAGCACTGAAGTAAAACCAGTCTAACCAGGATAGATTTAATTAGTCTTAATATCTCCCGAAGTTTGCTCTGCTATTTTACCAGGTTAAGCGCGAAGACAACCGAAGTTAAGGAGTATTGTTCAGTTCTGAAATATTTGTGATTAAAACTGTCTTACTGACTTTTTGTGTGTGAATTGTGTTTTTAGGTGTGTCCTGCTTATATTTTCAATCTTTTTTTTTCTGACCACATGCTAGCTCCCATATTTTAGTGTTTGTTTTTAAACACATAACAAAGCAACTTTTATATTTTTATTACAAGCAGAAAAGCTAATAGGCTAATAAGAGCATGGTGGAATGCTTCAGGGCTGTATGTAACTCCCTACTGTGCTCTCCATCTTTCTCTCTCTCTCTCTCTCTCTCTCTTTCTTGCTGTGTGTGTGTGTGTGTGTGTGTGTGTGTGTGTGTGTGTGTGTGTGTGTGTGTGTGTGTGTTTGTAGGAGGAGGATGGCTGTGGAGAGTTTTACTGAACTGCTACATAAACTGAAAGATGTCCATGAGCATGAGCTGGAAGGTGAGCTCGAGCATCTCATCACTTCACCACTACAGTGTTACAAATATTTTTAGGGTCAAAACAGGCCAATGGTCGAAATTCATTCAAAAGGCAACAATTAAAATGCATCCAGGCAATCATCATACAGGTAAGGTAACCTTTACATTATATTACGCTACATTTAAAGCATTTGACAGACGCTCTCAGCCAAAGCATCTTGTTAGAACTGAGCAGTTGTGGGATAAGGGCCTTGCATAAGGGCCCAGGAGTGGCAGAGTGGCAATACTCCTGAACCTTAAACACTGAACCATCTGTGCCTTCTGATTACTAATTTTGTATTTTTAAATGAAACAAAAAAAGAAAGAAAAAAGAAAGAAAGAAAAGAAAAAGAAAGAAATGATACAGATGATACTGAGAATTATTTAGATCTCAGTGGGGTATTGTCCGTCTTCACAGATAAAAACCCCTGATCTGAATAACTCTCCATACCATACTTCAAACATCATTCAACAGTTGATTTGTAGGTATGTACATATATATATATATATATATATAAACCCCCCAAACATGAAAACCTTTTCACAATGGACACGCTCAGTGCTGTGGTTTCATCTGATCCTTACCAGATCTTAAACATATGTAAATCAAACCTCAGACTTAAAACAACACACAACAGATTTCACCATTATCAAAAATAAACCAAAATGCAGAGGCCATGTCTGTATACTCTTTGATTCAATGGCTTATAGAACCACCTTTAGCAACAATAACATGAAGTAATCATTTTCTGTATTATTTTATCAGTCTCTTACATCATCATGGAGGTTTGGCTTCACTTCACTGATGTTTGAAAGCATTTGTTTATGCACATTTGTTTATTCTTTCTTAAGCTACAGCATTAGGGTGGTCGTTATTGGTGGTAAAAAAAAATAAAAAATTCAGTTTTGAGTAAAAATGACAGGAGCCCATTAAATTGGTTACATTCAATGTAATGCATTTCTGCTATCTAAGCATTAACTACCATAATGTTACAAATTATTAAAGAAAAATTTTAAGAAAAAAAATTACTTTCAGGAAGCATTCTGCACTCTAAACATGGTACATGGTCTACCATCTACACTACTTGGCTGGTACACAGTCCACAGTCTACAGTCTACACTACTGGCTTTCCAGAAGTGCTGCTTTAGTTATCTTTGGCAGTTTATTTCGGTGCTCAGCCACCACTTGGAGGATATACTGTGTCTGTTCTTCTGACTTTGTCCGAAGCCCATTATTCCTGGACTAGTGCTACACCTCTCTCAGCTGTGTCACTGATAACACAGAGTTTCCCAACAACTTTCTTTGCCTCAATGAACGATGGTAAATCTGTCCACTGGCCGGGATCTTCTTCCAGGAAGTCAGTTGAGATGTTCAGTGTGTCAAAGAACTTCTTTGTGTTTCTTTTTACAAAGTCAGGGATCTCTTTTGTTCTTATGTCTTGGTCTGACAGAGTGACTCGATTGACTGGAACTTCTGCTCTTTCTTTATCCAATGCTTGCACCATTTTTCTCTTATCTTTAACAGAATTGGAGTCGTCAAAGAATGAGAATCCAACAAGTTCTTCAGATAGGTACCAAAAATGTCCTTTCAGCTTTTTCAAGGCAGCAAGTGACATTTGGTCTCTAGATGACAAAAATTCTTGAACGAGCCGGAGGTCATTCTTTGGAGCAGAGATTCCAAGGCGAGAAGAGAACCATCTTTTGATGTAGAACCTGACCGCAGAGACACAGAGGTCTTTGAGTCCCTTGACTTCGCAAGCAGCGAGACGAAATCCACTGTTTTGGAAGATGAAAATCTTCATGCTGTAAATGAGACGACACATGAACCTTGCTCGGTGCAGAGCTCGTGGTTTCATGAATCTGATTCCTCTTGGTAGAACTCCTCCTAAATATATAATTGTAATTTCAAGGCGTTCTCTGTATGATCTCTGGGATGATCCATGTCCATTGGATATATGTAGTTTGGGAACTTCTTATGTTTGCAGGCAGTCTTCCACACCATGCCAGGCATTTATAGGAGAGAAACTTCAGAGCCTTTGAGCATTCCTTAAATATTATTTGATTGAAAAAATCCTTTTAGGTACTTCATCATTCAGCATTTGAAACCTTTTTAGGGAGTGCCGGCTTTACAATTCAAAAGTTTGAAAATAAGGACCACCCTACTACAGCATTTGAACTCCATTGAGGTCTGGGCATTGACTGACTTGCCCATTGCAACACCTTAAATCTTTTCTTTTTAGCTTTTCTGTTATAGATTTGCTGGTGTGCTTTCTATGATTGTCCTGTTGCATGATCCAACTGTGGCCAAGTTTTAGCTGCCGAATGCATACATTTGACTCTAGAATACATTGTCTCACAGAGGAGTTCAAGATTGACTTAAGGTGCCCAGGTCCTGTGGCTGAAAAACAAGCCCAAATCATCATCCCGCCATCCCCTTGAGGGTTGATGATTGGTATGCACTCATACCCATGCATTATCCCCAAACATATCCATGTTGGTCTCATTTGTCCAAAGGACATGGTAGAAGAAGCTTAGTGGCTTTTTCAGCTGATGCAACTTTCCAAAAGTGAGCAGCAAAAGTATGTGAACCTTTACTTTCGGACCCCCTTGTACAGTAATATCTGGTAATAACTGTAATTAATAGTTTGTGGTAACTGTTGATCCATCCTGCTGATCAACCTGGAGATATCTTGAGTCCATTTCTCCATAAAGAAGAGAATTTGTTGTGTTTCCTCACATGTAGTGCCGGCACAGTATTTTTATTGCATTAAGGTCAGGATTTTGACTTGGCCATTCCAAACCATTACATTTATTCTTTTTTAACCATTCATTGCTTATCTCTTTAGGGTCGATGTCTTGTGGCATGACCCACTTTTTTCCTTATTCAGTTCACGGACTGATGTCCTGACATTTTCTTTTAGAATTCACTGGCATGATTCAGAGTCCACTGTTCCCTCAATAATGAGAAACTGTCCTGGCTCAGATGCAACAAAACAAGTCCAAACCACGTTTTACACATGTGATAAGGTGCTTATGCTAAAATGCATACACCGGGGCTTTAACGCCTATCACAGCCGCCAGGAGCAAACCATTCCCACCAGATTTGACTTGTTCGACAATCGAGCCCTTTCGAAAGAGCCATCAATCAGTCTGCTAGCCCCTCAGCGGCCAGAGATACGTCCCCTGATCCCCCAGGGCTTTCACGCCCATCATGGCCGCCCGGGACAACCCAGCTACACCAGATTTCACAGGTGGCTCTGGCTCATCACAGGCTTTGCAACGAGACCTTCCTCAGGCCACTAGCCCCTTGGTGGCGGGAGATACAGCCCTCTATACACCGGGGCTTTAACATGTATCCTGGCCGCCTGGAGCAAACCATCCCCACCAGATTTTAGCAGTGGGACTTATTTCATCCAGGATCTCACCCGGCTCAATACTCTTTACTAATAACCCGATGGCACCCCTTCAGTAGGTCAGGTCAGGACATGGGAGCCCGGACGACAGCACTCTCAGCCGGGCAGAGAGCCGGCTGACACCGCGCCCTGGAGTTTTGGAGGATGTGGGGGAAAAAAACTAAAAAAACCTCTGATTTCCTTTCACAGTCAAAAAACATGCACATTAGTCTAATTGGCTGTTCAAATTGCCTCTAGGTGTAAGTGTGAATGGCTGTGTGTGTTGTTGGGCTGTGTGGTGAGTTATTCAGGGTGTACCCTGCCTTCACCCAGTGTCAGTTCAGATAGGCTCCAGTCTCCCTGTGACCCTAATAGCATCAAGCAGTTCAGCAAATGAGTGAGTGACTAAGTGAAAGTGTTGCTGAAGTTTGAAAACAATGCGATGGTGATTACACACTGTAATCAACGATAAAAGTGCTCCAACAAAATACTAGAGTGTGCACTCTATATATATATATAATTTATATATTATATTCATATTATATTATATTTCTTATTCGTTAGGTTTGCAGCAGAAGGTGCTTGAACTTACCAATAAGAAAAACTGGTAAGTCCTTTATGTTATCTTTATGATATCTTTTTAGAATAATACAGTATAATTATATGAATAATTGACAAATGTTTAAAGATTCTCTTTATTAATATTCAGCACAAAGAGATATGATATGTTGTGCCAGCTTTTCATTTTCAATACAATACTGATGTCCAAGGTTGGAGCAGCAGCTCATACCGATGTGTTCGTATGGAAGGGTTTCATCCATTCTGTGTGAAAACCAAATATAATTATAGCAAAAAATACAGTGGATTAATGGATTAAATATATATGATGCGTCATCTGCTGTGATGAATTTCAGGCCAATATCAACCCCAATGTGATAGTGTTAGTATTATATTTCAACAAATCTTTTTTATACAGCCAGGACTATTGTTGGGATCAGGATCTTGGCTGAGTCCAAGGTATAAAATTTGCAGAAGCATATAAGGGGGCAGCTGTAGCCTAACGCTTAGAGAAGCGTCTTTTCCAGGCTCGGCGAGGGCATTTCTGTGTGGAGTTTGCACGCTCCCCCTGTAATTGCATAGGTTTACTCTGGGTACTTTGGTTTCCTCCTACAGTCAAAAGACATGCACATTAAGCGAACTGGCTGTTACAAATTGCCCCTAGATATAAATGTGAGATTGAATGGCTTTGAATGTGTTGCCCTACGATGGCCTTGCGAGCTGTTCAGGGTATACCCTGCCTTCGCCCAGTGTCGGCTGTGATAGGCTCCAGCCTTCCTGCGACCCTCATAGTTAGATTAAGTGGTTCGGCAAATGAGTGAATGAGTCAACAGACAAACAATAGCTTTATACACCACACAGTGAGCAGGTGTAGAAACATTGATATTTGTGTTACAGTGATGCAAAGAGACTGGAGGAGCTGTACAACAGGAACCAGCAACTGAGAGAGCAACACAAGATGCTCACAGAAAACATAAAACAGCTAGAAAACATGTACGTATGTATGTATGCGTTTGGGCGTGTGTGTGTGGTTGGTAGGGTTGTGGGTGTGTGTTACTACGTACCTGTAAGTATATTTGGGATTGTGGGTGTGTACTTACGGGTGCTAATGCAATGCTAAAAGAACATTTTCTTAATGCTAATCAACATAGTAGAGTGGCAGCATAGTGGTGTAGTGATTAGCACGTCCACCTTACAGCAAGCAGTTCCTGTTTTCAAGTCCCCGGCTCGGTGGGGGCATTTCTGTGTGGAGTCTGTATGTTCTCCCCATGCTCGCATGGGTTTCCTCCGGGTGCCCATGTACTCCGGTTTCCTCCCACAGTCAAAAAACATGCCTATTAGGCAAATTGGCTGTTCCAAATTGCCCCTAGGTGTGAGAGTGAATGGTTGTTTATGTGTTGGCCCTGTGATGGTCTGGTGAACTATTAAGGGTTTACGCCATCTTTGCCCAGCGTCAGCTGAGATAGGCTCCAGCCTCCCCATGATCCTAGGGGGATTAAGCCATTCAGCAAATCAATAAATTAATAATCAACATAGATATTTTACACTATGATTCTCTACACACTTGATTGCTCTTAGTCTTATTTTCTCACTGCTTTTCTATCTCTTCTTCTACTTCATATTGTTGTTCTTCTATTTTTTTTAAAAAATATTTGTGAATTTTATTTTAAAAAAATTGGTGTGTGTGTGTGTGTGTGTGTGTAGGTTACGAGCTGGGTTGTGTGACAGGTGTACAGTCACTCAGGAGATGGCTAAGAAAAGACAACAGGAGTATGAAACCGCCCAACTCCAGAGTCTGCAGCACATATCCATTCTGAGTAAGTTATACACATGCAAATACATGGCTTTTTAAAGCAATCAGCTGCAGAAACTCACTCACTCACTCCTCTGCCGAACCGCTTATTCATATTAGGGTCGCAGGGAGGCTGGTTCCTATCTCAGCTGATTCTGGGCAAGGGTACATCCTGAACAGCTCGCCAGACCATCGCTGGGCAACACAAACACACACACACACACACACACACACACACACACAACCATTCGCACACTCATTCACACCTAGGGGCAATTTGGAACAGCCAGTCAGTCTAATGTGCATGTCTCTGTACTGTGGAAGGAAACCGGAGTTGCAAGCACAGGGTGCATACTCTACACAGAAATACCAATTCTGAGGCTCGAACCCAAGACCTTCTTGCTGTGAGACGAACATGCTAACCACTACACCACCATGCTGCCCTGGAGCAGAAGCTAAAGAAAAGGGTTTTTTTTGTTTGTTTTTTTTAAGAGTTTACAAATAGCTTCCGGGATCAGTATGCACAAGGTTCTGAGATTTACTCTTAAAATATTTGGTGAGGAATCATTTCATTAACCACAACCAATTTCCATAAAGCATACGTCTTCAAAGGTTCAAGGTTTCTTTAAGGGTTCATTTAGGTGAGCGTCCTGCTACCTTTCTACCTGGAACACTTCCTGATAGTGAAACAGAAATGAAACTGTTTAAGCACAAACCTCAATGGACTGAAAAAAATAAATAGTATAATAATAATTGAATAAATTTTTTGAACATGGAAAAAGTTCTGCAGGTTTCACTGAGCCAAGATGAGAGCTGCACATTTTTTCTGACTGAAGAATGTGAGAACCCTCTGGTGCAGTGGTGGCCCGGTGGTAAGGTGCTGGATTACTGATCCCAAGGTCGGGGATTCAAGCCCCACTATCAACGGGTTCCAACTGCTGTCCCCCCAGTGCAGGTTATCAAATGCCGGCCATGTCTCTCACTGTCTATGGTGAGAGGCATGTAAATGAACCATTGCGGATTTTTGTCAAGAGTAGCTGCAAAGCTGTCAGCGTGTTTCTGCCCTGCGATGGCCTGGTGAGCTGTCCGGGGTGTACTCTGCCCTCGCCCAGAGGCGGCTGAGATGGGCGCCAGCCTCATCTCCCCGCAACCCTAATTAGAATTAAGCGGTTCAGAAAATGAATGAATGAGAACCCTCTGAATTAATCGGCGTATTAAACAGCCAACAGGCATTTCATTTTTAATGAAAGTTTAATGATGTTTATAAAAATATATATTTTTAATAATTAATAATAAAATTAGGTTGTTTATGTCAAGTCAAAGTCCCAGTCTCATGGACTCTCAATAGTCTCAAGTTATATACAGGGTGACATTTAAAAGGTAAATTAAAACAAAAATCATTAAAGATAATGAAATTATTATGTACACTCATGAAACCATTAATTATAGTTTTTATGGATCATGATTTAAAGATGATCCTCCAAATGGTGGTCGTCATTGTCTATATATTCTTGGAGGTGATTTCTGAAGGCTGCCGTGGCTCGTGTCGGGTGGAACAGCGGCGATCTCCTACTGAATATCAACCATAAGAGCTTCAAAAGTTTGGGGTGGATGAGTATACACTCGTGATTTAAGGTAGTGCCACAGAAAAAAAAATTCCCTCAGCACTTTGATCTTCGAGTTATGTGTGCTGTGCTTCTTCACCATCAAGCGGTTCAAGTTGGGGTTGGGCCACCAACAGACCTCAGCACTGCCTCTCCTGCATCACTAAGATTCATGTGTACAAATAATCATTGGATCATCTTTAACCCTTTTTTTAATTTACCTTTGACATGTGGGAGGATTTTTGGGTCACCCTGTATCAGTAAAACAAATCACAGATAATGAAATTCATGACTGAAATGGGATGACCTGTAGCTACATGTCTAGAACTAGCACACCTGTTACATGATTGACTACAACATACAACATATAAAGTACAATAAGCTCTGAGGGTGAGGTGAATATTACTAAATAGTCCCAGAGGCAAAACTTTGAACTTTAATTTTTACATTTTTTTAAGTGCCACAATGATCACATGCTCGCCATTAAAATGCTTTTTTCAACATAAAAAATATAAAACTGCTGTACAGCTTTCTTTGTAGCTCTTGGGTTAGCGATTTCTTGATTTTCTAGGATTTCAGAATCAGTGACAGCAGCAAACCTTTGCAACGTGGATAATGTCCATTAATATTCATTTATTTATATGCATATTTATATACTAATTTTATTCATAGATTTTCTCGATTCTGATTGGTGAAATGCCATGCAATAATACTTGATATTGCATCATTGCCATGAGATAAGTTGACAAGTGGCGGATGCAACAAAGCAATGTGACTGTCCACTCTAAAAATATTTTAAATGAATAATAAAGCAATTATGGAATTTGGCTTTCATATGATTATTTAGCCCCAGCCTTTGGACTTGGCAGATAACAACCTCTCGACCGAATAATTCTCCATATCACACTTTGCCGCATTCAATAATTGCTTATTATCCTAATCCTTATTTTTCAAAACAAATAGATGTGTAGTATATATTAAGATATTACATTAAACATACAAGAGTAACACAAAATATACAAGATACGGATGAAGAATTTTTTGAAAGAGTAGAATTGTTTAAATTGAAAAGTAAAAGGTTTAAATTCATCCAAAGCTGAGGTCAGTGAGAAAGTTTGTAAATATTATTTCATCAATAATGTTATTATTTTCTTCATTTCAACTATTTTCTTTTTTAAGTAGAATAAAGACGTTAGCACTAAGAAATTACATAGAATTTTTCAGTGACCAAGAAAATTGGCGAACAAATGAAAACAAAAATAAAATGTTACATTTTTACCAATTTTCCCTATAAAGTATTCAACACCATTATTATTCTTACTATTACTATTATTATTATTCTTACAATTATTATTATTATTAACATCATCATGATTATTATTATTATTAACATTATCATCATCATTATTATTATTATTATTATTATTATTATTATTATTACTATTATTATCATCATCATTATTATCATTATTATTGAAATAGACCTTAGGCTTGCTAACTACTCATCTTAGGCATGAAATGACAACAGCTGGTTATGGGAAATGATAACCTGACAATTTTTTTGCACATACACTAATAATCAAAAGTTTTTAAATGTCTACCTTTTTACAGTTGAAATGTAAACAGTTTATGTATACAATAGAATACCAGAAAGCATGAAAACATCAAGCACGTTCCTTTCACAAGAAGGTTCAGGGTTCAAGTCCCCAGTTCAGCGAGAGCGTTTCAGTGTGGAGTTCTCCCTTTACTTCCATCGGTTTCCTCCCACAGTCCAAAGACAAGCCCATTAGGCTAATTGGCTGTTCCAAAATGCCCCTCGGTGTGATTGTGTATGGTTGTGTGTTGCCCTACAGTGGACTGGTGAGCTGCTGAGAATGTACTCCACCTTCACCCATAGTGTGACCCTACTTGGATGAAGCAGTTTGGAAATTTAATAAATTAATGAAAACAACAATTAATCTCTTACTGGTAATTTCCTGATATTTTATAATTTATACCCTTAATCATTTCCTTATTATACTCTACTGTTTTCTGTTTGCTGTTGACCTGTGCCTGTAGTGGGAGAGATTAATGCATTGATGAAAGAGAATGAAAGACTGAAGGAGGAGGTGAAGAGTCTACGAGACCGGATAGAGTGAGTGTCATTCTCATGAAGTATGTATAAGTGTGCCACTTCTTTAGCAAAACATGCCACTCATTTATATATATAGTATGAAAGAAAAATAAAAGGACTACAGTCTCATCCCAACAGGCCTTTTTTGTGGTTGCCCACTCATCAGGGGATTTATTAAGGATATTCATTACCACAGTTTATATACAGTCAGTAACATTTACATGGTGTATTTTAATATATGCAGTGTGAAGTGTGAAGTATTTAGCTCTACTTCGATGTATTGAGCACTGCTCTATGGAAAATGGATTCAGGATTTTATATATATATATATAAATGTACATACATACATACATGAGTGCGTGAGTGTGCGAGGCGTTTAGGGCTCAGGTGTGGATTAAAGTTGAGGGAACAGACTACAGACTGAGCATGTCAGGATTAGAAGGGTGGGGGTTAATTAACGTCTCACTCCTCCCTTTCCCCTACAGACCTTCGTTCTCTCCCTCTCACCTCCTTCTGTTTCTCTCTGGGTGGTTAGGCCAAGGTGTGTGTGGGGGCGAGGAGGATGAATGTAATTGCACCAAATCCACAAGGTCCACTGGGATGGAGTGAGACATGGCTCTTTAAAGAAACACCCACATAATAATAGACGTTACTGACTACACATACAAATCATAACTGTCTGTCAAAGTCAGTAACGACATCATTGTATGAGGGGATGGCGTCATGGTTCCTGATATTCTTCACTCTACTGATGGCACTAAATCCCAGCACTCACTAGCATATGTAATTTTATTCACCTCATCACACCCTAATGCCGAACATATGTCCTAGTTTCTAGGTCCCTACCTTAGATGTACATCCACTGAGCAAAATGTTCCACATGGACTGTATTGATTTTTCTTTAACCCCTTGAACTCAGAGGTTATTGTTCTGTTATTCACTTTAAGGCATATTATTCATAATTCATAGCTATTATGAATAATTCAGTAACTACAGAGAAACTGATTAGAAGGTTGTGTAGTTATCAGAGTGCTACATATAGAAATGTCCTTTAAAGTTTTATGGGTTTGAATAGTCTCTATGTACTTTATAATAATATAATGCACATTTTCTATCTGAAATTCTTATCATTTAATACGTTTCACATAAATGTTTTCATTTTGGGGCAGCAGGGTGGCATAGTAGTTATCATGTCTGACTTACAGCATAAAGGTCATGGCTTCGAGTCCTGGGTTCGGTGGGGAGTTTGCTTGTGTGGATTTCCTCTGGGTACTCCGGTTTCCTTCTGCAGTTAAAAGACATGCACAACAGGCTACTTTGCCATTCCAATTTGCCCCTAGGTGTGAATATAAATGGTTGTGTGTTGGCTGGTGATAGACTAGTGACCCGGAGTTGGCTGGGATGGGCCTCCAGCCTCCCTGCAAACCCAATAGGATTAAATGGTTTGGCAAATGAATGAATAATTGCTTGCTTCTGTATGAGAGTATTAGTTAGTTTACTGAGCTTTCCTTTCACTGGCTCTGAACAATACATACATAATTATTTCTGTATCTTTTACAGAAATGAAATAAACCACACAGTATACAGGCAAAATGTCTTTTGAATGCTAAAATTTACCATTGTTCCAGGGAAATCTTATAAATCCATGAATTCTATTATATTTATATTGGAAAATCGTTTGCAGTCATCCATTTAATAGTGCTCATGTATCAGTCCATTGGATCTCTTACATATGTGTATATACATGGACTTATATACCAATCAGCCTGAACTAAATGTGTATACACCATTCAGCCATAACATTAAAACCACCAGCATATTATTGTGTAAGTCCTACTTGTGTCACCAAATGGCTCTAACCCATCAAGCCATGGACTCCACAAGACCTCTGAAGGTGTGCGGTGGTATCTGGCACTAAGCATTTCACAGATCATCCTTTAATTCCTGTAAATTACAAGGTGGGGCCTCAGTGGTTTGGACTTGTTTGTCCAGCACATCTCACAGATGAGAATTCAAAGGCCAATTTTTCTCATACCATTCCTGAACATTCTCTTTTTCTAGTATGCCAAGGTGCATTATCCTGCTGAAAGAAGCTACTGTCATCAGGGAACATCGTTGCAATAAAAGGGTGTACTTGGCCTGCAACAATGTTTAAGGAGATAGGATGTGTCACAGTAACATCCAGAGGAATTGTAGAACCCAAGTTTCCCAGCAAAACATTGCCCAGAACATAAAACTGCATCTTGCCTTCTTCGAATAGTCATTAAAGTTGTTAAAATGTTTTCAAATGTATAAATAAATAAAAACTCATGTCAGATTACCTCAAGCTCAATAAAAATGCACTTCCAACTTCAGGTTTTTTGTCAGCTTTTCTAATGGGTTCAAGTATAAGCTTTCGCTGGGCCAAGCAAAGACATTCAGAGACGGTCTCAAAGCCATTCTATGCTGTGTAATGGGTCCTTGTAATGGTAAAAAATGAACCTTTTCCAACGTACCCCAGTCTAAAGTTGTGTGTACTCTAGAGAGCTGGTTTTCCCTCAAGGTTTTCTCTGTATTCTGCTGAATTTATCCTTTGCTCATTTATACCTCATCCATCACTGCCATGGAGAAGTAACAGTCGAATGATGCTGGAACCACTATGCTTCACTGTAGGTTTGATATAAGCCAGTGGAAGAGTAATAGTACATTTTAGCAGATGTAGTGACTGAAGTTCAGCTCAAATAAAATACTTTTTGTGTTATTAGACCATAGAATCATAATTGTCGTACTCTGAGTCCTAAGTACCTGCCACATGCGCATTACTCAGGCTATTTTTCTGAGAACTTATGAAGATGTGTTGGAGTGGCCACTGGACTCTTGGTCCCTTGCCTAAGTTTAACTGGAAAACAAAGTCAAGAAAGAGCCCTGATGGTTCCAAAAATCTTCTTTTCATCCACTGTAAACTTTTGAGATATTTGGAAATTTAAGTTTCACAAATAATTGTTTCCTGAAGGTCTACACACAGTTCATTGGACTCAGTGCATGCATTCTTTACTCAAGTAGAAGTGCAGATACTTGTGTTCGACAAATATATGGATTGTCACATTATTTAAATGTGTTTGTCAAATTTATAAATTAAAAATGTAAAAATGCTAAATTTATAAGAATAAAAATAAAAAGCTATCAGAAAAATTTAATTTCAAGTATAGATACTTATAGAAAAATGTTCTTAGGTTCAGTATTCAAGTAATCTCATTACTGTCCACCCCTTCCTTGGATTTCAAGGCTTGAATTGTGGTCAAATAGGTACTGTGAATTGTGGGATGTCAAACACATGTGTGCCCTTCTTAATTTTGCAATCTAATCAACTGAATTTGCTACAGGTTTTCTAGAAACATCTATAAATAAAGCAAATAACATACACGTTAGCTCAATTCGGAATACCTTTACTCAAGCATTCAAATATTTTACATCTATTAGAGGCCTTCAATGGGAAATTTTCACCCTGAAAATTTGACAGTGATATGTTAAGCAGTTCTTGAGATATAGGCATGCATAGCCAAAAACAAACAAAAAAAATGGTGAGCATATCAACACTTTCCATCAGCAAAGGCTTATCAACTTAATGACATGGCCAGAAAACAGTCTGGATCTCTGTCCAGTTAACAAGACTCCATCATGCAAAGGGTGGGGCAGCCATACTAATGGTCTGGGACAGAAAGGACGCTGGTTTGATTCCAAACCAGCAGGAAAAATGTGTGGTGGTGGAGGAGTGAGCTGCACCATCCCTTCCTCCACCTTCATGGCTGAAGTGCCCTTGAGCAAGGTACCTAACCCCCAACTGTTCTCCGTGTGCTGCAATGTGTGGCAGCCCACTGCTCTGAGTGTGTGTGCTCATTGTTTACGTGTGTGTGCTCACTTTGGATGGGTTAAATGCAAAGCCAAAATTTCCCTTGCAGGATTAATACAATATATCAACACTGTCCAAGACCACTGTCTG
>JAQMYF010000003.1:18834000-18848429 GCA_030014195.1 Neosilurus mollespiculum | reverse complement strand
ATATTATATATATATATATATATATATATATATATATATATATATATATATATGCTGAAATATTCACTGGTGCCCAAGGCCAAGTTTCTCTGCAGACTGCCGATGATGATGATGTTGAGAATCTTGATGTATTGCTCTTTTTTATGGTGCCGTTTACTGTGATTAGGTTTCCTGGTCCATTGGCTGAAAAACACCGGAAAGCATTAGGTTCCCACCACCATGTTTGACAGTGGGGATGGTGTTATTAGGGTTGAAGGCTTCTCCTTTTTTAGACCAAATGAAGGATACAGCATTGTGGCTAAACAATTAAATTTTTGTTTTATCTAACCATAAAACAGAAGGCCAGAAGTATTCTTCTTCACCCAGGTGAGCATTTGCAAAGGCCAAGTGGGCTTTTGTGTGCCTTACCTGGAGAAGTGGCGTCCTCCTTGGTCTGTGTCCGTGGAACCCAGCAGTGTGCAGGGTCCTCTCTGCCTTGAGACATTGCCACCAGCAGAGCCCAGATTCACCAGGATAGGCTTGGTGGTGATGCTTGGATTCTTTTTCACCTCTCTCACTCTCCTCCTGGCCAGCACAGGTGTCACTTTTGGCTTCCGACCACGTCCTCTGAGATTTTCCACAGTGCAGAACGTCTTGTATTTTTTAAATACACTTTGCACTGTAGCCACTGGAACTTGAAAACATTTAGATATGGCCTTATAGCCCTTTAATGACTTGTGAGCAGCCACAATGCACAGCCATAGGTCCTCAGTGAGCTCCTTTGTCTTAGCCACGACCGTCCACAAACCAACTGCAGAGAGCTGCTGTTTTTTACCTGTTGAGTTGATTAAAACAGCTGTTCCCAATGAATCAGGGTAAGTAGGATGCTTTAGAACAGCTTGGACTATTTGGAATAGTGTAGAACTTTGGATTTCCACATAGACTGTGACAGTTTGCAAAGGGTATGAATAATTTTGGACATGACACTTTTTATTCAAATGGAAATAAAAGCTGAGAAATAGTTTTTCCACAATGATGCCTCATGTACATCGTCTTATTATGTTTTGGGAGAAGCCTGTCTATGTATGAATAAAATGCATGAAAAAATAAGTACACTTCATGGAAATTTGAACATATTTCAACATATTTGAGAAAGTAAATACCCCAAAGATACAGAGTCTATTGATGGGATATACACCATTAAATAAGCATTCTGTAGTCATTTTCATTATTTAAATATATAAGTACAAATCAGTTACAAGGGGATAAAGTAAGTACACGCTGTTACATATATCAACCCTTCAAGTCCATAAACTAGAATCAGGTGTTCCAGATTAGGTGCCATCAATCAAAATCTCCGGCAGGCAAAACCTTGGTTATTTAAGCTAGATATATAGGATCGGTTCTCTTTGCTGGTGAAGTGTGTGCTGTCATTATGCCAACATATAAAGACCTCTCTATGACCTTTATAAAAAAATGTTTGTGGATGCCTATGTGTCTGGCAAGGGAGTTTTCTTAATTATTTGAAATAAATAATTCCATTGTAAAGTAAATCATCCACAAGTGGTGCAGAATTCAAATGACTGTCAGTATGTGCAGGACTGACCACTCAATTCGGCCAATTCAGCCCAAGACTAATAATGTCATTGCAGAATCTGCAAAATCGCAGGAACCGCAAAATTTCATCGCAGGATCTGTCGGTAACTCTTACAACTGTTGGTGTGAAAGTGCACATTACTGCAATCAGAAAGAATTTGGACGATTTTGACCTGCATGGATGGTGTGTCAAGAATATTACAAAATACTACAGTTTACCAGTGAACATATACTCAAAACCCAGGAATGTTTAGAATATTGTGCTTTAGAGCGACGAATCAAAGACAGAGTTGTTTGTCGACAGTTACACTGTCAATCTCATGCCAACTGTGTCGCATGATGGAGGAAATGTTATGGTTTGGGGTTGTTTTGCTGCCTCAGGGACTGGACAACCTTGATTCAACTCTATATTCTGCATCATATCAAACAGTGCTTGAAGATAATGTGAGGCTGAAAGTTCTGTCGGAAAGTTGAACTGGAGGTTGATCTTTTTTAACAGGATAATGATTTTAAGCACACTAGCACACCCACCAAGGAATGGCTCAAAAAGAAGCAGAGTGATGCAATGTTCTAGTCAAAGCCCAGATTTGAACTGCATTGAAATGTTGGCGGGGGTTAAAAGGGCAAAACAGTGCTAGAAAACCCTTAAACATCTTCAGCTGAAGAAGGAGTGACCAAAAAATGTAGAAAGTGAATCAACTGTTATTTTTTGCAGAATAAATGATTGGAACCTTTATCTGTAAGTGCGGTATCAACAATCATCGGTTTCCATTTGGTGTATTTATTTTTTCACATGACTGTGTTTCATACATATTGTACTGACCTTTCAGGAAGCAGAATGGTCACTCAGAGAGGGAGGGAACCCCTGAGGTTAAAGACTCTTCTAGCCCTACAGCCACTTTTCTGTCCGTGGCCTCCTCTGTTCTTAAGAATGATCAGCCTGCACCAGGGGGTGCCACTGCACCAGTAACTATTGTAAAGACTGAGACTGAACAGAGTCAAAGCACAGAGACTCCAGGTGACAGACAGGAGACACCAGGTAATCCTTCACTATAGTGTATGGTTCATTTGTATAGAGCAGTACATTCCTTATTTGTTCAATGCCTGTTTTTTCCCCCATGTCCAGACAAAGGGTCAGAGCACAAGCGCTTACAGGGGTGGAGTTTAACACATCTTTTTGTAAGTAAGACTTACAGTTATATTTCTTTATGCTGCATATTTTATGTGTATCTCAGTTATATTTTTCATGTACAGTTATGTTCAGAAGTTTAAATGCAATAATCATGGACAAGAATGCCACAACAGTATTGCCACAACACTATCTATGATTTCTCTGAGCTGTTTGTCTTCTGTGGCCGAATGCCTATACTATATGGTGCAGTGGTTAACACTGTGTTCTCACAGCAAGAAGGCTCGAACCTCACAGCCAACTGGGGTCTGTGTGTAGTTTGCATGTTCACCCCCAGCCTGCATGCATTTCCTGCCACAGTTCAATGATATGTGATCAACTGGCTACTCTAAATTACCCATGTATGTGAATATGAGTGCAAATGGTTGTTGTCAGGCTATCCTGTAGCACACCTATTGACCGAAGTCAGCGGGGATCAGCAGGCCAGCCATGGCCCTGATGGATAAGCAGTATAGATAAAGGTTGGATGGTTTGTGCAACATACATTTGTGACAAAAGAAATACACAAACATTTGGAACACAATTTTTTATTTGTTTTTGGGTAAGAATAATACATACAGGGTCAAAGATATACTGTACCTACAGCCACTATATATACACTAGATTTAGGTATTGCCTAAAGGTGGAGCTTCCGATAGATATCTCTATTAGTAGGTGTCCGCAGCTGGTGTTATAAGGGTAGCGTGTCTTCTCTAAGGGATGAATCAACTTCAGACCTTGAGGAAATAAATAAGTAAATCTCCCCTGCATTTCCCAACTACGGTCTGGAGTGAAAACAGGAAAGGTCAACACCGAGTTTTCTTTTTACTACCTTTCCCGCTGAGATCTGTGTATATTTTTATCACCTGTCTTGTTAGTTTAATTATCCGATTAACAAGTTTATGTTCTGTATTTCGTTTATGCATCGTGTACTGCTCAGCGAACACAAAAACAACTCTACCTGAGTTAGATTGTGTGTTTTTTATTCTGTGCGAGTCTGAGCGGTGGCGTATGAGCCTCTTTTTTTGGGATTTCTAGTTTCATTATGAATGCATATGTTTTTTTTTATTGCTGCCCGTCATCAACATCAACTCAGGCACAGACTCTGGAGCTATGCAATAAGTACAAGTTATTGGGAGGTGTAGCCATATTGCTAAGGTCTAAAAGAAGACCTAAACTGTCACCTTCAGCTGTGAGAAAATTTTTTCAGAAGATAAGGAACAACCCAGGTACCACCAAGGCATCTGCCTGCCAAGAACTGGAAGCTGCTGAAACACCAGTGTCATTGCCTAGAGTCATGGGAGTTTTAAATCACCAATTTTGTCATCCAAGAAAGAAGTTACTGCATCAAAATGGACACCTTCAACCTCAACGAAAGTTGTCAGCTGACAATGAAAAGGAAAAAAAAGGCTTTTTTAGGAAAGTTTGGACACAGGAAACAGTGAATGAGTGAATGTCCTAAGTAAATTCAGCCCCGAGAACACTGTACCAACTGTTAAACAGATGTAACAGGACAAAACTGATGGATAATTATAGTATAACTACTGTACACTGAAAGGATATCGGCTAAAGCCAGGATTCAAACTCAATCTGTCTTTTAAGTATATTGAGACATTCTGTAAGTTTCTTTGAGCTATCTCGCTGAAACTGCCAGATTGGAAGTAGACAGAGGACAGAGAACATCAGTAAAACCAAGAAAGCCCCACACCCCACCCCCATCTGTGATGAAAGGTCTTAATTAAAACGTGCACCAAATCCATGATTTTTTTTTTCCTTCTTTGAAAATGTATTTTGTACATTCAACCGCAGGAAAAAAAAGTTCGTAGAAATAACGGATAGCCATATTGCCATGACTTTCATATCCGTGTCAAGTAGATGTAAACTTTTGAGAACGTATGGTTGGTGTCACTTTTCAGGAGTCAAGTAGGCAACCGACTATTGCAGCAAACCAAGCAACATGGAAAGAGAGGAGGTGAGGTTCAAAACTTTAAAAAATGTATGGATTTAGATGGGTGCTCTGTTCAAAATGACATGTATGCAGTAGCCTGTAGGATAGCCTCTAGCCTCAGTTATAGCTGTGAAACTTAACTGCTGAGGCAGCTATTACTTTTATAACTTATGCCAAAAATGATGACGTTGCACAGTTTAAACACCAGCTTCTTAATTCTTGGATACTTCTATTTACAGAGCGGTTAGTGTGGACTCCATGGAGGCACGTCCATCCCCCATTTCATCTTCCATCCCTCCTCACCTCCGTCTTCTCAAGCACAACCCCCTGTTCTCACCAAGGCGCTCTGAGGAACGTCCTGCTCTTGTGACTATTCCATTGCGGCCCCATCCTATCAAGTCCACCCCATCCAACCTTCCCTGGCCCCTGCCTGAACGATCAGAGTGGGTATCAGTGGTGAACACTGGCACCAGTGGTGGCATGGTGGTCAGTCCAAACATAAAGCATAACTCTAGCTCTCCCATAGTTCGCCTTTCAAGCCTGGTTCTACCAGGCACTGAGTCCCACCCACCATCTCGAAGTCCTGCCTACCCACGACCCATCTGCCCACACCCAAGGAGCTCCTTCGAACTGACAGACGGCAAAGATAAGAGAACCTTGACGAGCTCCTGGTTAAACTCACAGCATGAGAGGATCTTTGGTGAAAGTCTACGAGAAGGAGATGAAGAGGCACCTTTGGACCTGTCTCACGCCTCCAGCCCCAAAAGCAAAGAAACAGAGATGGACCTGGCATCGTCTTCATCTTCATCACCTCCGGCTCCACTCTCCTCACCATCATCAGCTCAGTACGCCTCCAGTCCTCAGAGCGACCTGCAAACAGGGGATACAAAACAACAGGTACGAAATACAATCTAACATCTGTTTTCATATGCTAAACTGCTGGATGTCATTTTTATGGAATCCTTTTCTGGAGAAAAATAGTTTTGCAAGCTGTCTGCATAGGTCTGGATAGCCATCCAGGTCATGGTAAATTTGAATGTTTGAGTTAAAGGCAAGATTTATTTATTATTACTATTATTTTTAAGTCGTTTTATCCGAAAAATTGTGAAAAATGATGAGAGGTAAAACATTCATTCATTTTCTGAACCACTTAATCGTAATTAGGGTTATGGGGAGGCTGGCGCCCATCTCAGCTGACTCTGGGCGAGAAACGATTACACCCTGGACAGCTCACCAAGCCATCGCAGGGCAGAAACACACTGACGCCAATCCAGTTGCCTACTCTTTACGAACGATAGCAATGAATCTTTTACATGCCTCTCACCACAGACAGTGAGAGACATGGCTGGCCTTTGATAACCCAGTTAGCTGCACTGGGGGACAGCAGTGACAACCCAGTGACAGTGGTGCTTGAACAGTAAGCCAGCACCCTACCACCGGGCCACCACTGCCCAGAATATATATATTGCTAGCAATCCCTTCAGCAAAAAGAATCTGCCTGTTTTGTTGATAAACCTGCTAAGGATCCATTGGTGGCAAGAATACATCTGCATGATAACCCCATGCAAACACATTACATGAAAAAAGCAGTCCAGTGATCAATAAGACTATAACCAAAACTAGTCCAAAACCAAACCTCAAAACATCCCACATGATACTTTACAATTCTATGATGTTCGCATTACATCAGTTTAATTAAACTTCCAAACTTATTGTGATTTATTGTGGCAGGAGTGAATAGTCTGCAGGTTGTATATTCTATTATCAGTTCAAGGTTTCATGGTGAAATCACCCCAATTCTGACTGCCAGTTGTTAAAGCATGATTCATAATTCAAAACAACACAGTTCCACTGCTACAGAGTCCAGTAGCAGAATGCTTTTACATGCTTTCACATGTCTGTTTGGAGTTTGCATGTTCTCCCCGTGCTTGCATGGGTTTCCTCGGGTGCTCCAGTTTCTTTCTACATTCCAAAGACATCCACAGTAGGCTAAATAGCTGTTCCAAATTGCCTCTAGATGTGAGTGTGACTGTGAATGGTTGTATGTTAGCCCTGTGATGGACTGGCAAGCTGTTCAGGGTGTACGCTAGCTTTTGGCCAGAGTCGGCTGAGATAGGCTCCAGCGTCCCTGTGACCCTAGTAGGATTAAGCGGTTCGGAAAATGAATGAATGAATGATATTATCATAGTAACAATTAAACAAGACTTCAGAATTCTGATTCCCCTTAGACTAATTGCTGTGATGAGAAGTGTGTGGTGTGTGGTGATTGGCAGGGGGATCAGATGTCTTCAGTGTGATGCATGCTCTGATCATTAGTAGTGTTCAGAAACAGTTTTAAACTAGATACCCATAGACAATACCATTAAGTGGTTGTACAAAAAGAACTATGAACAACTATGGGTGACAAGGTACTGTCAAAAGATCTCAGGTGTAAGGTTGTAGACAGTAGTTTTTTAACGGTTTCTAGTATACCTTTCACTCAGCTATTATAAGTTTTCTGTGTGTGTGTGTGTGTGTGTGTGTGTGTGTGGGGTTGCCACCTTGTATTTAGAGCCAGGGAGACAGGGAGACAGGGATGACTCACTGATATTTAGGCTCCTACTGCATGTCATGGGTGGACTTGAAGACTTTATTTAAACAAACAGGATGTTAATGCTATTTATAACTGTTTAAAGGGGAGATGTGATGCCACAGAATGCTGATTAACTGACCTTACACCATGAAATTAAGATCAAGTATATCAAATATATTCAGTAAAAATAAAACGCTGGTCATTTAAAGAGTAGTGGTATCGGTGATCCGTACAGTATAATTGGTGTGTAATGTAATACGTTTAAGTAATACGGAGCTTATTGTAACATAAATTACCATAGAAAGCACAAAACTGGGTAATTTTATCCCGTGGATTACTAGCAGGGCTGAACCAATGCGGAACAACCATTTTTTCCCTGGAAGTGACGTGAACTCGTTGAGCCGGGTCATCCAGCGCAAGTAAACTAAAGGCTCTTGCCTTTTATTGGTTCCTTTTGGTGAGATGCTGCTCCCGTCCATCATCATCCTTTGACTATTTATGCAGGAATTCTGTAGGAACAGCATCCAGGTTTAGACGTAAAAGCTTGGGCTTCATGCCAAGTAGTTCTGCCTGGAGGTCACGCTGATAGCAGGTGGGTTAAAGTGATCTTCGCAGACTATTGACTTGCATCCGAAAGGAAATGTTTTCAGAGTACCGCCTGTTCCGATGTTATGTTATGTTATCCACGATTTCTGAGCTTGTCATTTGTGCAGCTGTATGCTTTGCACTCTGGCGACACAGCTCAGCACTGACTGATAATGTGTTATCTTACACTGGTGTCTGCTGCATGGGGTCAATGAACAGCCCATCGCAGCCCATCCAATAGGACAAAACAACGAGTTCGCGTCACTTCCAGGGCTGGAACAGCCAATGAAGAAGGCAACATGTCACTGCGCATGACTAGTAGTAATAGTAGTGTGGCAAGAAGCAAGGACTTATGTTGTCTGATGGAACCACTGATGTCATACGTGATTGTATTAAAGAGCTAATAACACAATTTCACCACAGGTACCCTTTAATTGTTGCATTAGTTGGCATTATTTTGTCCCTTGTTAGCTCCTATAAGGAGGTTATCTTTGTGATTAGGTTTGTGTGTTTGTAAGCATTTTGTGTAGATTACACAAAAAGTTGTGTGCAGATTGTCCTGAAGTTTCTCCCTGAGATGGGGCTTTGGACAAGGCAGACTCTATTAGATTTTGGAAATGATCCAGATCAAATTCTGGATCCAGGAATTTCTAAGATTCTGTAACACGATGAGATAAGACAATTTTTGACATTTTGGTCAATATGGGGGATTGCTAGGCAGAGGTTTGTACTCTTGGAGTGCTTTCACATTTCGCATTCAGACAGGGAAGCCAACATGGCAGTGTGTTGTGATTTAGTGCTTTCTATGGAGAATGTTTTGAGTGTGAAAGGGGAATAACATGGATAAATAGACTTCAGTATTCACCAAAATGAGTAACTCTAATTTATTTATTTGATTCCTCAGGTGAATAAAATGCTGTTCGCCGTTCTGACTCACGAGCAGTAAGTGGTGTGATATTCCATGTGTGTAGTTGTTCCATATCTGTAGCCTCATAACGAGAGCTGTGTATCCAAAGCGACAGATATAAACAATGGCATTCATGGCACTGGCACTTGTATTCAACTGTTGCTGTGCGAGCGCTGTGGGAAAAAAAACGTGGAAAGCTCACCCTCTTCGACTGGTCTATCACTACTACTATTATCAAATTCACTAACAACATCCGTGTACTCGCCCAAAATATCATTTAAATTCAGCTTTTTCTAGTCTAGAAAGTACGGGTTGTGTTTCATTTTGAGCTGGAACAGTATATTATCTCTATACTGGTTGCAGTTTTGACAGGTGATAGTGTGTAAAAAGTCAAAGCTACTATTTCACAGCCACAAGTTTACTTTTACTGAGAGAGTGAGTGAGTGGATGAGTGAGTGAGTGAACAGGTGAGTGAGTGAGTGAGTGAATGGGGGTATGTAATAGAAAATTGCATTGTAAGATTAATTATTTTAAGTTGCATTCTATTTTTCTTTTGCAATTTTGAAGAGAGAAGAGACCCAAATAAAACCCAAGGAAAAGGAAGAAGAAGGAAGTGAGAAGAATGAGAATATAGACACAGAAAATCTGAAAGTTCCCACGCTGACCATTTCACTTCGTCCAGGTTGAGTGAATATTTTTCTTATTCTCCCAATTTAGAGAGAAAAAAACCTATTTTAGAGTAAACTGTATGTAATCTCAAAGTAAACTGCAATCTTAAAGTAAACTGTACATAATCTTAGAGTAAACTGTACGTAATCTATGAGTAAACTGGATGCAATCTTAGAATAAAATGCATGTAATCTCAGAATAAACTGTATGTAATCTTAGAATAAACTATATATAATCTTAGAGTAACCTTTATGTAATCTCAAAGCAAACTGTATGTAATGGCAAAGTATACTGTATATAATCTTAGAGTAAACTGTATGTAATCTTATAGTTAACTATGTAATCTCAAAGTAAATTGTATATAATCTTAGAGTAAACTGTATGTAATCTTAGAATAAACTGTATGTAATCCCAGAGAAAACTGTATGTAATCCCAAAGTAAACTATGTAATCCCAAAGTAAACTGTATGTAATCTCGGCGTATACTATAGTGTATGTAATCTCAGGGTAAACTGTATGTAATCCCAGAGAAAACTGTATGTAACCCCAAAGTAAACTGTATGTAATCTCGGCATATACTATAGTGTATGTAATCTCAGGGTAAACTGTATGTAATCTCAGATTGTATGGGTTTCTGTTTCTTCTCACAGTTGTGGTTCTTGAGTCATTAAAATCAACCAGTCAGGTATTGTTTCTTTATACTAGAATTGCTGTGTGTAATGGTTCACTGTAAGACACTTTGTTGAAGTTTTTTGGTGTGTTTATTATGATATATTGTATATTTAAAGGCTGTGCTGTTACAGAAAGAGTGGGATGTGGAGGAAGACAGCAGCCCACAAGATCAGGATGAAAAAGCGCATAGCAAACATGCTGCAGTGAGGAAAAGACCAAGCCAGACTACTGATGGTATGAAGGCATGGAATAAGATTAGATTTTAGAATCCTATTAGGTGTGAGACTATTGTTACTTGTTCATTCATTCATTCATTCATTCATTTATTTGCCGATCCGCTTAATTCTGTTTTTGTTTCTGTTTTTGTCTGTTCTGTTTCAATTGGTCGTGAGAGGCTGAAGCCTGTCTTGGCTGACTCTGGGAGAAGGCGGGTTACCCCCTGAACAGCTCGCCAGACTATTACAGGGATAACACACACACGTCTAGTCTCAATCACACTTACACTTAGGGGCAATTTGGTACAGCCAATTAGCCAAATGTGCATGTCTTTGGACTATGGGAGGAAACCGGAGTACCTGGAGGAAACCCATGCAAGCACAGGGAGAACATACCTGCCCAATGGTGAGACTCGAACCCAGGACTTTCTTGCTGTGAGGCAGACATGCTAACCACTACACCACCATGTCGCACCTCTTTCTTCCTGTGTTTGCTAAGCTATAAGTGTTTTATACTTTTAAAAGAGATTTTATCTGCACTTGCATCTCCTTTTTTCTCTGCCTCTAATATAACGCTAGTAAGATCAACAAAACTCAAAAAGTATCTAACCCTCAGCTATCCTCTAAAACCAGTGCTTACCCTAAACCCTTTGTTTTCCCGGAATAGCCCTTTCACGCCGCCCACTAAAAGAAAAGAAAATGAGGACAACGTCTCTGCCACAGGGGACCAACCATGGAGACTCCGAGCAAGGCTGAACTCAGTGCCATGTGTAAGGTCTGTTAGTGTTTTTTTTTTACTTTACATCTCATGATTTCTCATGTGTAGGCATTTCCTTTTTAAATAAATTTTATTAATTAAGAAACACACTCACCTCTCAATAAGATCAGATCCTGATAAATCCCACAACAATCTATTATCCAAAGCAACATAGGGTAGTCCGCACTTTCACCTGAGTAAAATCGTGTTGTGGCTTCAAATGTCTTAAAGGATGCACATGCTAGGATCCCCTTACCTAGGTACAAGTCATATTTACGTTTACATTAATGGCAATTGGCGGTGGTAGGGTGCTGGATTACTGATCCAAAGATCAGGGGTTCAAGCCCCACCATCACCGGGTTTTCACTGCTGTCCCCACAGTGCAGCTAACTGGGTTATCAAAGGCCGGCCACGTCTCTCACTGTCTATGGTGAGAGGCATGTAAAGGAACCATTCCTGATTTTCATCAAGAGTAGGCTACATAGCCGGTCTGGGTGTACTCTGCCCTCGCCCAGAGTCGGCTGAGATGGACACTAGCCTTCCTGCAACCCTAATTAGGATTAGGCGGTTCAGAAAATGAATGAATGAATAAATTTATGGATATGAATATCTTATTTACTCAACTAAGCAGTTGAAGATCAAGGGGCTTGAACCCCCAACCTTCTGATCAGTAATCCAGAGCCTTTACCAGTAAGTCACCATATGTTAGATAAGCGCTTGCTATTGGGGAAAAATAAATAAATAAAATAAAAGCTGATAGATAGATAGATAGATAGATAGATAGACAGACAGACAGACAGACAGACAGACAGACAGACAATTTTTATACTAGGCTTCAAATCTCCTTGCTAATTAATGGAATTGCTTTATTATCTTACAGACATGGTGTACAGTGTTGGAAAATCCTAGTGCATGTTCTTCTGTGCCCATGCATCAAAGATACAGCTGGAGTTCTACAAAATAGCTGTACAGAAAAAGCAGCCTACCCCTCCTTTACTGCGGTATAGCAGCAGGTAGACCAGAAATCACACAGAAAAGACAGGAAAAAACATCTAATTTTAGCACTTATTTCTGAATATAGAACTTGTTTTGAAATGTATGTGGCCTGGTATCTATAGCGGTACCATTTTTGTGTACACCGCATCTCAAAGCCTGGTTTGGAGAGTTCCCAGAAGTGAGAGACCACTGTTCTTCCTGTCCTGGGTCTGTAAACAAATTTGACTTGTTACCAGAAATATTGTATAATATTTTTAATCATTTGTTCTTTACATTTAATTACATGTCTCTGTCTCTCTCCTCTTCCGTCTCCACCTTTGTGATCATACCAGGGACTTGTGTATCAGCTTCTATTTTTACTTCCTTAATAAGTTTAAACCTGACTTTCAGAGACAGAGATATCTTGCTGTTGGCCAGCCAGGCTTACTTTTTTCTTTTTTATTTCTTTCTTTTTTCTTTTTTTTTTGAAGGCATGTCTCTTGCAAATGTGACAAATGAAACACCCTCCCCTTCCCCTTTTTGGTTTTGGTTTTTGTGATGGCAGAGCACATATTTTGTAACAGTGAATTTTCCACTCGCAGCAGCTGTGGCCATTTCGAGCGTGTAAAACCGTGGGGGAAAGGTGTAGCATTCACAGCAAAAAAAAAAAAAAACAGAAAGAAAGAAAAAAAGAAAGGGCAAGAAGAGTGTGTTAATTTTTAAATGCCTTTAGGCATACAGTTTGTTACAATCAGTTGACAGAATGTATAAAATATGTAAATTGAAATAAACATGTATGAGCTATTTTAATGTGTGGTGTGTTTCTTTAGCAGTGACTGTAGAGAAGGTCACAGGACAGGCAGTGAAATATACAGTGGGGTGGACACATTTCCTCTGACAGAGCATACGGGAAACAATATTTCATTACCGGGATGTTGATTTATTCTTTCACAAAATGTTGAGTGACTACAGTGCTAGTATTGCAAGTATCAGAATCGTATGAAGTTATACTTATATTTTAATGTCTTGTTGCTTGGTTTTTAATTATTTTATTTTTTTAACAATGATACAATGGATTTTTTTTTTTTTTTTTTTGTCTCTTATGATTTTTATAATTTAGGGTACAATTCAACATCTTACTGTTTTTTGCAAAAACTGAAAAATACAGGCTTAAAACAAAAGGATGGGAATGAACCTGAAGTGAAAAATTATTTTATTATGCTGTATTACATGCAGTAGGAAGCACGTCACAGCAAGAAGGTCCTGGGTTCGATTCCCAGGCTCTGGGCGTTTCTGTGTGGAGTTTGCATGTTCTCCCCATGCTTGTGTGGGTTTCCTCCGGGTACTCTGGTTTCCTCCCACAGTCCAAAAACATGCACAGTAAGCTAATTCACTGTTCCAAATCACCCCAAGGTGTGAGTGTGAATGG
This sequence comes from Neosilurus mollespiculum, assembly GCA_030014195.1. NCBI lineage: Eukaryota > Metazoa > Chordata > Actinopteri > Siluriformes > Plotosidae > Neosilurus > Neosilurus mollespiculum. The sequence continues at coordinate 18,834,957 of JAQMYF010000003.1, read as the reverse complement.
TTGTGTGTGTGTTGGCCCTGTGATGGCCTAGCGAGCTGTCCAGGGTGTATCCCACCCTTGCCTAGAGTCAGCTGACAACCCAGAGATCGCAAATTCGAATCCGGATTGATGCTACAGCCATCCGTGACCGGGAGTCCATGGGAGCTAATTGGCCAACCTCCCATGGGAGGGAGGGATGGCATACGCTCACTTCCCTGTCACTCACAGTGATCTACTACTACTACTACTACTGCTGCTACTACTACTAATACTATTACTGCTGCTACTACTATTACTGCTACTACAACTACTACTACTACTACTGCTGTTACTTCTACTACTACAACTACTACTACTACTGCTGCTACTTCTACTACTACTGCAGCTACTACTACCTATACTATTACTTCTGCTATTACTATTACTGCTACTACTACAACTACTACTACTACTACTACTACTACTACTACTGCTGTTACTTCTACTACTACAACTACTACTACTACTGCTGCTACTTCTACTACTACTACTACTACTATTACTGCTACTACTACTACTACTACAACTACTACTGCAGTTACTTCTACTACTACAACTACTACTACTACTGCTGCTACTTCTACTACCACTACTACTACTACTACTACTACTACTACTACTACTACTACTACTACTACTATTACAGCTACTACTACTACTACTACAGCTACTACTACTTCTACTACTACTACTACTACAGCTACTACTACTACTACTACTGCAACTACTACTACTAATACTATTACTGCTGCTACTACTATTACTGCTACTACTACAACTACTACTACTACTACTGCTGTTACTTCTACTACTACAACTACTACTACTACTACTGCTGCTACTTCTACTACTACTACTGCAGCTACTACTACTAATACTATTACTGCTGCTACTACTATTACTGCTACTACTACAACTACTACTACTACTACTGCTGTT
>JAQMYF010000003.1:18814967-18831661 GCA_030014195.1 Neosilurus mollespiculum | reverse complement strand
TAAAAGGTATTTAATAAATAAATAATAAATAAATAAATAGAATGATTCCACTCTGTTGTCAGATCTGTTTATAAACTGACACACACACATGACTTATAGTGTTAGTATTTATTTCCTATAAGTGAATTTTAGCATATGTATACTGAGCTATTCCTGTGTTTGGGTGTTTACGGAACATAACGTGTTTATTCCAGTAATCATTTCCTTTAGCAAAACAAACCAATATCATAAACAACAGAATGTTATAAAACAAACATGCAAACAACCAGACAACCACACAACCTAATGCCTCCATCCATCTCTTCTGTACCAGAGTGAAAACAGTAGAACTATTACACTGTTTATGTCAGAGATAATAAATAAATAAATCCCTGAAATAATAAAACCTTTTTAGAATCTTACATTAACAACAGCAAGAATAATAATATTAATAATAATAATAATAATAATAATAATAATAATAATAACAACAGTAATACCTAGAAAAGCAGAGAGCGCAGACCTCCGCCAAGGCTGTTCAGTACCACTATATGGTATTGTAAGAAATGAGCATCTTTATAAATGCAACATTTGTTTATTATTTGAGCCCTACAGTGTAAACACACAGCCATTTATATGATTGCATTGTGTATAGGACCTGACTTGAATAAGAGGCCTTGCGCTCGGATGAGGGAGTTTTAATAATTAGATTATTTTTGTGATAATGGGTCTAAAAGTTGTACAGAAAGGTAAAGGAATGAGATTACACCGTCGAACACAAGCCTGGAAGTTACGCTTCGGTACGGTCTGGACACAGTAACTCGGATGACAACGTCATCACGCTAAAAAATCTTTAAAAATTCCCTGCATCCAGACAACAATCTGGATCACTGGCAAATTTTATCAATTGTTCTTTGTATCATTTCTAACGTCCTGAAAGTTTTATCAAAATCCGTTCATAAGTTTATGAGTAATGTTGCAAACAGACAGACAAACAAACAAACAAAGAACAAAAAAAAACAAACCAACGCCGGTGAAAACATAATCTCCTTGGCAGAGGTAATAATAATAATAATAATAATAATAATAATAATAATAATAATAATAATATTAATAATAATAATAATAATGATAATAATGATGATGATGATGATGATGATGATGTGATCTTTGCACAGCTTTTGCCGTCAATGCAGAAGAAGAAGAAAATATCAGGTTTAAAAATAATTGAATGTCCTCATTTTAATTTGATATAAACCCATAATAAGTGACAGTCTGATTGGTGTACCTATTGGGAGGCACGCCCAATATGATGGTGTACCATTGCTTACATTTTACAGAGAAGGGATGCCATCTGTTAGTAAACTCTAAGCTCATCCAGGAAACTGGGTGATATTGCTTGGCCAGCTCGTTCCTTGCCTTTCAGGTCTTTTTAAAAAAAAAAAAAAATTCAGTTACTTGTACACCATATTTTACATTTATGTATGTTTATCTGGACCGACTGAGAATTCAAGCATGAGGCTAGTTTTTTTTTTTAAAATACAAGGACTGACAGTAATTGCGGTAATGTGAGGCCACCAAGTTTCCATTTACTGACCACAAGTAAGTGTGAGATTAGGAACAGAGACAGAAAGTGCCTGTCTTTAAAAGTGCTACACACTCTTACAGCTTAGACACTTTAACAGAGACAAGGAATACAAACTGCAAGTGATGCACATAATCTGACTCAACAAATCTAATCATTAAAGTCATGTACTACTCTGAAGGTCAGGATTGTTGCGGTAAGATACAGTTAAGGTTCAGATACCCCCCTTTTTGCATGAAATGCCCCCATTTCCGGTTGGAAAGGCTTTCAGCTGACTTCCTCCTCGCTCTGAGTTCAGAGATCTGAACGTGCCATGAGGTTCCATCTTTAACTGGATATTTCTCTGTTCTGTGTGGCTTACAGGGGAACATGAAACTTTCTGTGTGGGTTAATATTATTATTATTATTATTATTATTATTATTATTGTTATTATTATTTAGTGAAGGTGCAGAATCCTTTTATTCATCTGGAAATGTCTGAATGCTGGCAGAACTTGCCCTTTTAAGACTTACCAGTAAATGTCAGTTTAAATTCAAAGAAAAGCTGAATATATCAAAAGTTTCTGCTCCAGTAACAGAAAAGCAGTAGTTACATGACAGATATATCCACACAGTAATAAGAATAGAGTAAAAGGGGAACCAGTGAGAATGGAATGAGGAAGCAAGTTTTCAGTTTGCCTTTATTCTGCTTCACTGCCTTCCAGCTACACTGGACAGCTTCTCTCTCTGTGTGTGTGTGTGTGTGTGTGTGTGTGTGTGTGAGAGAGAGAGAGAGAGAGAGAGAGAGAGAGAGAGAGTACAACAGTGTTTTAACACATTCACTTCTGAATTAATGAGAGTTTTTCATGGAAAAAATTTAAATCCGGCTCCGTTCTTCTGAATAATAAAATAATTTTTCAAAAACCAGAATACAATTCGTTTCTTTTCTGAAGTAATCAGATTTTTTCATGAAAAAAATACATTTCGGATTTGTATTCCTAATTTTACGAGATACTCCAAAACGAAAGAAACTGGTGTTTAATTTTTGTGAGCTCCATTTGTTTAGTTGAATCCAGTTTTACTATGTTTTGTCTTTGAGACATTGGGAGATACTCCTGTCTGTAAGTAATATTAATAATGCTGTTATTAGCATGTGGACTTTGTGCAGATACCTCAGGACTTTGCGGTTGTTCGGACAGAAAAGCAGTTTTTATTTTTATCCTGAAAAATCATCTCATTCATTCAGAAAAAAACGATCAGATTTTTTTGAATGCAGTACATTTCTGTACTAATCAGTTTTTCAATTAAAAAAACTCGCTTAAATATTTTGCCAGTAAAAACAAATTTATATACTGTATTTTTAATGTCAGTGCATTAATATGTGAGAATAAAATGAAGAATATATTGTTATAACATGAAAAATCTCATAATAAATATTACATGATGAAATTTTTACATGGAAATTTTTAAGATTTCTGAACTATATGTGATGAACATTATATTGTTATAACATTAAACATTTATTGTTATAACCTGATAAGCTTGTATATCTGAATAAAACAAAAACATGTTGTTATACCCTGAAAATGTTGGCGTTAGAACATGATAAAGATTATATTGGTATACATTTTTTTCCAAAATGAAGTGAGAATACACTGAACAAAGTAAAACGTTGGTTTAACTTTAAAAAAAATTGATTTAATCATTCATACAAAATATTTGACATTGACTCAATGAAAGTTATCTTTCAGATTCATTTGAAACACATAACGTTCACTAAGTCAATGTCAAATGTGTCCTGTGATTGATTAATACATTTTTCTTAAAGTTAAACCAACGTTGTACTTTTTTCAGTGTGTTCTGTGTTAACTTGAAAAGCTTTACGTTATAACAATAAACATGTCACATTTTAACGTGACACTGATCTTCTACCTGAGAGGCAGCAGGATGCTGTTGTATTATCTGCTGTCTGCATGACTTGAATGATGTTAAACATCAAGTGGTATAAAGGGAGATAAAAATGTTATGATTCCCTGGAAGTGTTACAGAGTAAATCAGATTTTAGTTGGATGTATAATTCTGAGTGATGACTAATGTAAATAAGGTCAACTTGCTTTACTTATTATATGGCAGTAATATATGAGTAGTGAAGGTTTTGTATCAGTTGTATTTGGGCCTTTCTTTGACTTTAATGTTCTAATAACGTCAGCTAGAGTCAAGCATCAGGAGTAACATGCTTCATAAATGTGATCATGTCTTATATCTTTATCAATACTACATGGCAGCATGTTAGAGAGAGTGAATGTATAGTACATTATACTAGTATACTCGGGGAAGCCTAATGGCCTAATAGTTAGAAAAGCAGGTTTGGGAACGAAAGGGCACTGGTTCGATTCCTAGAGCAGGGGAGAGTGAGCAACACCTCCCCTTCCTCCACCTTCCTGGCTGAAGTACCCTTGAGCAAGGCACCTAACCCCCAACTGCTCTCCTGGCGCCAAAGTGTAGCTCCGAGTCTGTGTGTGTGTGTGAGTGTGTGTGTTCACTTCGGATGGGTTAAATGCAGAGCTGACTTTCCCTTGCAGAATTAATATAGCATATAAATTCATAAGATAAGGGTACTACATGATCAATAAGAAAAAATTCAATACATAACTATGACTGTAAATTTGCTTATTGGTCCGTTGTAATACCCAAGCACTGAAAGCCCGGCTTAAATAATTATTGTGATATTTCATCATAACTCGTATATTTTTAATTTAAATGGAAGTTAAACAGATAATAAAGAGAATTTCAGCACTCAGTATTTCTTCCATGATTTCTTACAGCCATCACATGAGTGAGGAAGCAGTAAAAAATGGAAGTAAAAACGGACATTCCATTCACGTTGTGTAATTTCTAGACTTTCACGCCAGACTACGCAAAAGACAACTCTGATTATTTTTGTCTTTCTTAAATAATACAACGTGTGTTTGACAGGTAGCGCTTGGTGTAACCCTGCTTGATAATAATGCTGAAAAATGGTTTGAGAAAAAGTGAATGATTTTCCCGTATCGTCTGTCCTCATGTGATGGAGTGCATCGCAGTGCCAGTGAAAATAAACTACAGCACCTGTTCACACTTTCGTGGATGTAGAGATTCCCTAGAAAGCTGCCATTTAGATGCTGTTGTCTTGTGAACATGACGTTAAGATACCCCTTCTTTTACCCTCTCAGTGCCCAGAAAAAATGTCCGTCCTGTTACATGAGATCACACACAAGTCCTTAATGTTAAATTATATTCAATGCTTCTTCAAACATATGATAAAAATTCTTAAAAAGTTTTATTTTTATTGCTGTATTATGATACTACACATAATATATTATCCAAAAATACATCAAATATGCGTTTACATTATGCTGGAAATTTTTACTGTCTTGTCCCTCAAAAAAGCTATAGAGTGAATTTTTAGTCATATATATTTCCAGCAATGACATCATATCATGCTGTGGCCAAGGTGGGCCGCAGGAGCCAATCAAAAATGCAGTCAGTCAACTTTTGTGTTTGTAGCCAAGTAGCCCTGTTTCAGCATCCTGCCATGAATGATGGACCTCAGGTGTGTGGGGTGATGGTTGCTAATTTTAAACCCCTTCTGTATACAACCTATATAATATTTAAAGTATTACAACTTCAGGGGCAGTGGTGGCTCGATGGTTAAGGTGCTGGCATACTGATCCGAAGGTCAGGGGGTTCAAGCCCCACTGTCATCAAGTTGTCACTGCTGCCCCCCCAGTGCAGCCAACTGGCTATCAAAGGCCAGCCATGTCTCTCACTGTCTGTGGTGAGCGGTATGTAAAAGAACCGTTGCTGTCGTTTTGAAAAGAGTAGGCCACTGGATTGCCGTCAGTGTGTTTCTGTGTGAATGGTTGTCTGTGTTGCTGTGTGATGGCCTGGCGAGCTGTCCAGGGTGTACCTTGCCCTCTCCCAGAGTTGGCTGAGATGAGCAGCAGCCTCCCCACGACCCTAATAAGGACTAAGAGGTTCAGAAAATTAATGAACAAATAACATGGATTAAAGATATTTAAATCCTGCCATTTCTTCAGCCATTATTTTCTGTCTAATACAAACTCCTACCCTTCTTCACCCTTACTCAGGAGATAACACTGAATAATCCAAGGGTGTTGTGTGTGTGTGTGTGTGTGTGTGTTAAAACATGTTTGTCTGTATACTGCAAATAATACTTAAGAAAAATGCTCCTGTATTTAATAGTATTGAAAAGAAAATACTGACTTTACTGTTCTGTCAGTGGGATGGTACCCATAATCATACATCTTTTGTACCTTTTAAATGTAGTATCTTTTATATAAAAATGTGTATATAAGTAAAACAAAGGTGTAGAAATAAAACAAGTACAAAACTTTTTTTAAAAAGTGCAGTATTTCACATGACCTTCCCGACATATAGATACACATTCCCCAGTGAAAGATAAATATAAAAAATTCAAATGACAACATATATGCTTTATATATACATATTCTTTTCGGGGTTTTTTTTTTTTTGTTTTTTTTTTTTTTTTAGTTATAAGTATTTAGTTCCCTTTTTGTATGAGTTGATGTCAGATTTGAAATTTAAATGCTGAACATTTTTTTTTACACTTTTTATGATCACCTACCTTCACATAAAAAAAAACCCTTCCACATAATCTCAGTAGTAAAATATGAACTATGATTAAGTGACATCACTTAGTGCGGCACGGTGGCATAGTGATTAGAACGTCCACCTCACAGCAAGAAGGTTTTGGGTTCGAGTACCGAGCTCAATGTTTCTGTGTGGAGTTTGCATGTTCTCCCCGTGCTTGCGTGAGTTTCCTCTGGGTACTCTGGTTTCCTCCTACAGTCCAAAGACATGCACATTAGGCTAATTAAGCTGTTCCCAATTGCCCCTCGGTGTGAGTGTGAATGGTTATATGTGTGTGTGCTGACTCCCCACGACTCTAGTAGGAGTAAGTGTTTTGGCAAATGAGTGAGTGAGTGAGTAATTTTATGTAGTTATATGAGTTTGATACAGTTCTCTTCATTGAAAAAAAGACCAGATAAAGAACATATCGAATGCAGTGAGAAGTTTCTCTGGTTCCAGTTTCAGTTCTAGTTCTTCTCTAGTTCTGTTATTTTTAATCCAGAGGATTTTGCTAAGCATCTTTCTGTCCTTTGAAAGGGGGTCTGCCCTTCTAAGTAGTGTAGCTTAGATGAATTCATTTCTTTTTGCATAACACCGTTTTATCCAACCCTGGGCTTTCCCACCACAAAGGGACTAGAGGAAGTGCTTGTTGGGTATTTTCTCTTAACTGGACTCTGCCTTCCTGCCCCTGTGTTTAAGGCACTTTGAATATGCGGTCAGAATGCTGTCTGTCCTGGCAAGATTCACAGATGTAATTCCAGAGAAGTTGTTGGGAGGCTGGAATGCTTCCCGTTGAGGTTTAAAGCTTAGTACACTTAGTCTATTATGTAGGGTACTGTATATTTAGCTTTTAGCTAGTTTTAAGTTGCTGGGTTTTTTTTTCCTTCTGTGCTGCCATTATCTCACACCTATCTCACACTCTTTCTTTAATCAGTCTAGTTTTATATTCATATTTATAACATATCAATAAAATGGTGCTATAAATCATGCAAGTGTTCCAAGACAAGTCCCGGGGAATATTTCTACCTACATGGCAGTTGAATTTGCTCATGCCGCTGAGATCTGCTTTGTACAAATATGGGGGAGGAGTTTAACTCTATATACAAGTATATTATAAAAGTTGTTTCACTAGTCTTTGACCCTTTTTTATGTGAGTGAAAAGTGCTCGTGTTTATGATGACAGGAAAACCCCAATAACCTTTCAATATCTCCGGCATCCAGCCAACAAAATATAGAACGTATGTTAGTTTTCTTCTATCACCAAAGAGCTTCAAGAAAGAATCAAATTATAAATGCGCAAAGACGAATAAGAAAAGGAAAAGGGAGTTCATAGTCTTGCCTGGTTGTAGTTGCACTTTCGTTTGTGTAACCATCTAGTTAGATTCCTGTAGTAACTCTGTAGGGCAGTGGTGGCCCGGTGGTAAGGTGCTGGATTACTGATCTGAAGGTCGGGGATTCAAGCCCGACTATCAGTGGAATGTCACTGCTGCCCCCCAGTGCAGCTAACTGGGTTATCAAAGGCCAGCCATGTCTCTCACTGGCTTTGGTGAGAGGCATGTAAAAGCACCATTGCTGGTTTTCGTAAAGAGTAGGCTGCATTGCGGTCACTGTGTTTCTGCCCTGCGATGGCCTGGCGAACTGTCCAGGGTGTACTGTGCCCTTGCCCAGAGTTGGCTGAGATGGGTGCCAGCTTCCCCGCGACCCTAATCCTAATTAGGATTAAGCGGTTCAGAAAATGGATGGATGGATGGGTATTGGCTTTGCGATGGCCTGGTGAGCTGTTCAGGGTGTACCCCGCCTTCACCCTGTGTCGGCTGAGATAGGCTCCGGCCTCCCCGTGACCCCAGTAGGATTTGGAGAGTGAAGTCATTATGTTTTAGACATGTTTAGATGTCTGAATTGAATGCCATCACACATTTGCATCGTGTTTAGCCTCATGAATGTTCCGGGATATTACTGCATCTTATTTATACCAGACTTGAATGTTATTTCCTCATCAACTACAGTTACCAGTACACTCCTGGGCAAAAAAAATGGGGCAAACCTCAACTTGCAAAACTTGCATTTCTGGAGCAGATATCCTCACTTGTTTACATCAGGACTTGCATGACTGCATGCTCTATTGTATCTGCACGTGTCTGTCACTTCAGGAGCTTGTTATCAGGTTTGTGATGGGCTGCATCAGCTGTGAAAGTCAATCAAATAATGAAGCTTTTAAAAAACAAAAAAAACAATCCAGGAGATATTTTGGAAAATGTTGCACATGAAGATGTGTTAGTTTAAATTTCAGATCAAAAATTGAAATAATTTCATCACTTCACCTTTACATACAAGAAAACCATCTACAGTAAGTGAATTCCACCATTTCCAGTTTATACAAGCACGTGGTGGGTCCAGACCTCATGAGTGATACTTTTTATTCTGACCAATGATTTTCTGTCAGCTTCATTTATACTATATTCTTTTTATTTTTTTCAGTTTAAGGTTCACCCCATTTTTCTTTAGCCTATGAGTGTAACCTCTGTATGTACTGCATTTATGTAGTTATGTATGTCTAGAAGACGTTTGAGATAAACCACAAGGTGTAGTGTGTGCAGGAGAGAGACAGAGAGTGATAGAGATCTTATTACACGTTAGAGCCAGTAAAGTATACATGCAAAACACTGTGTGCTTTCAACAGCCATAATCCTCTGATTTCCTTAAAAAAACACACTACAAGAATCATCAGTACAGCGGTGTGTCTGCAGAGTTATACTCACTTACAGTCGACACTGTAAAAGTTGTTGCAGCAGCAGAAACTGTGAATGATATACCGTCTTGTTTGTTTAATAAAATGTGGGCAGTCTGTTTCATGGCGCACGGCGGCATAGAGATTAGCATGTCCACCTGGGTTTGAGTCCCCGGGTTTACATGTTCTCCCTGTGCTTGCATGAGTTTCCTCTGAGGACTCTGGTTTCTTCCAACAGTCCAAGGACATGCACATTAGTCTAATTGGCTTTGTGTGTGTTTTGCCCTGCATTCACCCTGAGTCAGCTGAGATAGGCTCAAGCGGTGGCATAGTGGTTAGCACGGCCGCCTCACAGCAAGGACGTCCTGGGTTCGAGTCCCGGGCTCGACGAAGGTGTATATGTGGGAAGTTTACGTGTTCTCCTTACTCTTGTGTGGGTTTCCTCCCACAGTTCAAAGATATGCACACACGTAGGCTAACGTAGGTTGTTCCAAATTGCCTCTACTGTAGGTCTGAGTGTAAATGGTTGTATATGTGTTGGCTCTGCGATGGTCTGGTGAGCTTTTCAGGGTGTACCCTGCCTTCACCCAGTGCCGGCCTCCCCCAGCCTAGTAATAGTAAGCGGTTCGCCAATGAGTGAGTGAGAGTGTCTGTTCCTTGCAGAATATTACTTGGTACTACTTGATTAATCTCTACTGACTGTGGTGTGTGTGTGTGTGTGTGTGTGTGTGTGTGTGTGCGCGTGTGTGATCTATAATTTATGATTATCTCATGTCCCCATTGGCAGAATGCAACAAAGCTATTTCAGCATAGGAATAACAATATTTTATAAATGATTGTTCTAGGTTAGGCAACTCCAGCTGTTATGCTACACCACTGCTATACAGCAAAATCTCCAGTAATACCCAGAAGGTCAAAATGTACACTCCACAGTGTCCAACTGGACTTACATGAACACTCTGGGTATTAATACTCATTTCTCTAACTGTCTGCGTGCAGGTTTTATCATGGGCTGTGTTGGCACCAAGCCAGACCAGGACTCAGGTGGTAAAACAGTGGGCAGCAACGACATGGGAAACCGCAATCAGACAGCGCACTATGTCAAAGATCCTACATCAGGGAGCAAGGCGGTAAGTGACTTTCTATAGCAGAAATGTTATTGGGTTGATGAGGAAAAAAGGAGAGACTTGAGTTATAAAAAAGAAGTGTTCCAGGGACTTTCTCATAATCTTACTTCTACTTAAAACCTTGATGATTGCACATTCGAGTATCACTGTGTTTTGCAAGGTCATCAACACTGAATATTTTAGTATATTCAGCTTGCTTGGGTTTGCTTCCTCTTCCTGATCACTCAAGTTGGGTGATGGAACAGAAGACCGGTTTACCCCAAGATATTGTACTGAAATAAGCCAAACAAGTCACATGACAGTCTTTCACAAGCTACACCCTATCCGCTACACAGAGTACTATTTCGGGAGTTTTTCTTCGCACTGTCACATATGAAAGGGCAAGGCAGTTTCTCGCAGATACTTTTATACAAACATCACTGTACAAACAGTCAACCGGAGTGAGGAGTGAGCAAAGAATGCTTTAAATGCACTTCCCTGTTTGTTGGGAATAAAAAAGGGCACCATTTTAGATTCGGCTAAGGACTGTGATGGGGACACGTGGTTCAGCGCACACCTCAGAAAACATCACTATTTCAACTTCGCAAAGAAATGAAACATATTTTCATCCATTAAACAAGCAAAAACACCCCCCACCCCCTATTATTTTAGGCCAGATGTGTCATGTCAATGTAGGGAGGCGGAAGTGAGGCTAGTGAAGCTGGCATGCTGAACAAGAAGTGAGAGAGAGAGACAGACACAGAGAGAAAAAGCTTTTTCCATTGGTCTTTGAATTGAGAACGTGTGTGTGTGTGTGTGTGTGTGTGTGTGTGTGTGTATGTGGTGTGGTGTGTGTGAGCGTGCATGCGTGAGAGAGAGGGAAAGAGAAATAGAAAGAGCTTATTCCATTGGTCTTTGAATTGAGAGGTGTGTGTGTGTGTGTGTGTGTGTGTGTGTGTGTGTGTGTGTGTGTGTGTGTGTGTGTGAAAGAGAGAGAGAGAGAGAGAGAGAGAGAGGAAGTGTGCTTTTTTTAATATTTTAATGAATCGCAATGTTTTTTCCCTTTGTATGATGTGCTAAATTGCGATAGCATCTATTTTAGGAAGCCCTTCAATTGCCTGGTGAGCTTTACAGGGTGTACCCCGCCCTCACCCAGAGTCGGCTGAGATGGGTGCCAGCCTCTCCGCGACCCTAATTAGGATTAAGTGGCTTAGAAAATGAATGAATCACAAACTTCTTTTCAAGTGGTGTGTTGTTTGGGACACAGCCTGCGTTTGCTTTGCTTTGCTGAACTCACACTACATGAACTAGATTTCTCTTCCGTGTTTATTTGTTTTAACGCAACTCTAAAGCATAAACTTGGTAAAGAATTTTAATAAGTTACTTACTTGCTTTTAATATGTTATCAAGTGTGCTCTGTTGGCAGGCGCTGTGTAGCTTAGCTAAAAAGAGACAGACAGAGAGATGTTTGCTTGTTGATTTGCATCTACGAGGCAGCATATGAAACTAACAAGGCACTGTGGCATTTTGGCTGGGCGTTAATGATTGTTGTTTAGTTACTAGGTGTTAGTAATACACAGATGCTGCAGGAAAATATGTGATAATATAGAAAGGACACAAACTGCACATTCTACATATAATCACAGTTGATCAGCTGATAATGCTGAGCTCGATCAATGATTTTTTTGATTGACTCAAATTATAGCGATGTTGCTTAATGGTTCTCGCTGTCAAATCAGTTTGGCCTCCATATTATATTTATGTTCTGGGTGGTATAACTCAGTGCAATATCTTTCCTCACGTGTGAACTAAAGCCTATATTTTCTATGCTTCACGTTGAATTAATACCTTATGCAGTATACATTATTATGATTCTACCATTTGTAACATCATGCCTTGAGTGCCATGATCATAAATACTAAAGATCTTTCAACTAGCAACTTTTATATATATAGTCTCTCACTGTCTGTGGTGAGAGGCACATAAAAGAACCATTGCTGATAGTAGGCCGCTGGGTTGCCATCAGCATGTTTCTGCCCTGCGATGGCCTGGCGAGCTGTCCAGGGTGTACTCTGTCTTCTCCCAGAGTCAACTGACTTTGGCCCCAGTCTCCCTGCGACCTTAATTAGGATTAAGCGGTTCAGAAAATGAATAAATGAATGAATATCCAATAGGAAAAAAATAAAAGATTTTATTTACCTGTGATTTTATGAGCAGAGAGTAGACTTTATGCTTGTAAGGCACAACCACTGTAGTGTTTTAGACCATTCAATTGAAAAATGAACTCAACAGACAGTACAGAATTATCTCTATCATAATCCAACTATTCAAATATTTGGCTCATTAGTTACAACTGTAATGTATATAATTGAATGTAATAGAGAAGTTCTGCTATTTTTTAACCTTTATCAGTCGCAAATTGATATTATCCATAGGCCTACTGTGTGCGTGTCATTGTGATGGCTGTAGAAATGACACAGATGCAGGAGTCAGTGACGGTAGAGTTTATTCCTAAACAGAAAAACACAAACACTGGAGAAAACTGAAAACAAACGGCTCACGATGAACTACAACAAATTTTACATTTCTACGCTTTAAAGGAACACCCCTTCTAGAGCAAATGGGTCATGAACCTCCAACCTTCCGATCAGTAATCCAGAGCCTTATCCATTGAGCCAACATCTGATAGAGGAGATCTTGCTAGATCATCAGTGGCAGATTGGTGGTACTGAGGTTTAAACCCTCAATCTTCTGATCAGTAACCTACAGCCTTAATCCCTGAACCACCACTGCCCTACCTACCACAGTTATTTATTACTAATGTTCTGCTTACACTCACTCACTCACAGCCGACACTGGGCAAATGCGGGTTAAATCCTGAACAGCTTGCCTGACCATCACAGGGCTAACACACACAACCATTCACACTCACACTCACACCTAGGGGTAATTTGGAACAACCAGTTAGCCTAATGTACATATCTTTGGACTGTGGGAGGAAACCAGAGTACCCGGAGGAAACCCACACAAGCACAGGGAGAACATGCAGACTCCACACAGAAACGCTCGAGCTGGGAATCAAACCCAGGACCTTCTTGCGGTGAGGCGGACGTGCTAACCTCTACCCCACCGTGCCGCCGGGATTATTTTAATAATGACCAAATTGTACTGGCTGAGTGATTTTGTACTGGTTGTGATTTTGGTGTCTTTTGTCGTGTGCTGTCCTCTGATTAGTCCAGGTTCTGTGATTTGTGGTGACTGTATAAATATATCGAATGTTTGGTACTTCATCCAGGACATGAACTATCAGTCCCTGTTCAGAGGGAACATTTAAATCATGTGGTACTTCCCCTTCATTTAAATGCCGTATGTATTCTCTTTGTGAACACATCACTTCCACTCGACAACAAAGCCGAAAAGGATTGTTCATCTTGATCATTTCTATTAGTTCAACTAACACAGAGCAGCCTGACCAAATGTCCGATGTGGATTTATATTTAGATTCCTGACAACCAAGTGAAAGGAGACAGTGGAAAGAAAAGCGACAACATGAGGAAGAAACCAAGAGAGGAACCAGACTCAAACGGGAACCCATCCTCTTCTGTCTGATACTAGATAATAAACATACGATTATAAACCATCCCTCCTCTACGACTACACTATAAAATTAAAATGTAAGACTCCTCAGATAAGCACAGGTCAGGCTTTGTAATTTGTGAAAGTACTGACAATGGCTACAGTATCGAGATGAGATTATGCATTAAAAGGTGAGACTTAAGGGACCATCCACAACCACAGAAAGTGTGTGCCGAAACTCCCAGCTCCGATCTCATAATATCAACATGCTACTGAGGGCGACACAATGGCGTAGTGGTTAGCATGTCCTCCTCACAGCAACAAGGTCCTGGATTCGAGTTCAGAGCTCAGCGAATGTCTGTGTGCGGAGTTTGCATGTTCTCCCCGTGCTTGCATGGGTTTCCTCTGGGTACTCTGGTTTCCTTCCACAGTCCAAAGACATGCACATTAGGCTTATTGGCTGCACCAAATTGCCCCTATGTGTAAGTATGAATGGTTGTGTGTGTTGGCCCTGCAGTGGATTGATGAGCTGCTCAGGATGTACCCCTCTTTCACTCAGTGTCGGCTGAGATAGGTTCCAGCCTCCCCATGACCCTAGTAGGATGTGGTTCAGCTAATGAATAAATTAATGAATGGATTGTTTGTTTGTGTGCAATATAACTCAAGAAATTATCCAACGATTTTGATGAAATTCTCTTCTAGAGTAGGATGTGGTACAAGTTATAAACCATTAAATACGTGGGATCATGTTGAAAAAAATATATTAAAGTTAATAAGTGCAAATAATGTGTGAACAAATGTTCATCAGATGCCCACTAGAGGGAGACATTTCATTACAAGTATGTAAAGCTATAATAATGCAACCTGCAGGTTTAGGCAGATTTTTTAGGTTAATTAATGCACTTGTCACCATAATTCATTTGTCCCTGGCCGAGTTTCCTTGCACTCTATGAGTGCCTCTCTGGTTTGGTATAGCACACGTGTACCATTGAACTAAGTGATTGTAAAACATTTCACTTCTATTATTCAGGTTCAGGTTTATAAATCTGTTAAACTTTGGAGAAGAACCTGATCAAACGAAGCATAGTAATAAAAAAAAAATCACTTTTTAATCTCTCCGCAGAACAAAACCTTCCCTATTCCTCCTTCCTCAAGCTCAGATGGTGAGTGTCATTTTTCACTCTGTAAAAGATCTGTTACAAACATTTTGCTGCTCTAATGAAAAGCTGTTTCCACATTTCTGCTTTGAGAAGTGTCTTCAAGCGTACAGATAAAACCAGAGATGTGCAAATTGACTGATACTAATCAAAACATGTTCGCCAGGGCAGCCATGAAAACAACAACATGTTTTTCATGACTTGCCTGGTTAGCTTAAAGAAATAAATCAAAATTATTACTATAAATCTTTTCAATCCAGTTGAGGTGGAGTATGGGTTCATAACATGCTCGCTGCACATGAAAGAGGAAGTCAATACTATCACTACGTCTTTCTTTTTCTTTTTTTCTTAACAGCTGAGCTATTAATACAATAATTTCCTACACTAATGATTTGCAAAGAAGATGCACACACAAACTGTAATTTCTTTTAGATTTTGTAAGCAGGGTGCTAAAATCATTTCCTGTTTGCTGCTTGACTTGTATTTATAGATTAATGAATTCTCAGCTTTTAATGTGTTAGTTTTATGTCTTTTTTTATGATGTGAAAGATGTGACAGAGGAAAAAGAGTCTAAAATTATAATTTTTTATGATTCTTAGATATTGAGAACATCGCCATAGCACTTTTTGACTATGATGCGTTACACGATGGAGACCTGGGCTTTAAAAAAGGAGACAAATTAAAAATCTTAGAAGAGTGAGTACCCCTCTGGAAATATGCTTACAGTATATTATAAGATACACAGCACTTTCATCAATGCATAATGTTTTAACTTTATGCTTTGTCCTTCTGCAGGTCAGGTGAATGGTGGAAGGCAAAGAGTCTGAGCAGTGGTCAGGAGGGTTTCATCCCCAGTAACTATGTAGCTAAAGACACACTTCAAACTGAGGAGTGAGTGCAAAATATGCACAGACAGCTTTTGTTGAGATTCCCTGCGTATTCTATATGATAATTCAGTATAAATATGAGCCCAGGACTGTTATCTTTAATCCCAGCAGAAACTCTGAGCAATCCAACCTGCTCTCACAGTAGTTTGAGTTGAGTCTTATCTCCACCAAGGAGGTTATGTCATCAGCCTGGGTTCATTTGTTGGTGGTTGTTAGCAGGGTGGCAAGGTGGCTTATTGGTTACCACATCAGCCTCACAGCAAGAAGGTCCTGGGTTCGAGTCCCGGGCTCAACATTTAAACGTACTGCCATACAGTCAACAAACCTTCAAGCATACTACTGTACAGCCTGCATACCTTCACATGTACTGCTGTACAGTCTACAAACGTTGAAACATAATACTGTACAGTCTACATACCTTCGAACGTACTACCGTACAGTCTACATACCTTCGAACGTACTGCCGTACAGTCTGCAAACTTTCAAATGTACTGTCGTACAGTCTACAAACCTTCAAACATACTGCTATACAGTCTACATTCCTTCAAACGTACTGCTGTACAGTTTACAAACATATAAACGTACTACCATACAGTCTACAAGCCTTTAAACGTACTACCGTACAGTCTACATACCTTCAAATTTACTACTGTACAGTCTACATACCTCTGTACATACTACTGTACAGTCTACATACCTTTGAACGTACTACCATGCAGTCTACATATCTTTAAACATACTACCATACAGTATACTTACTTTTGAACAGACTACAGTCTACATACCTTCAAATGTACTGCCGTACAGTCTACAAACTTTCAAATGTATTACCGTACAGTCTACATACCTTCGAAAGAACTACCGTACAGTCTACATTCCTTCAAACATACTGCTATACAGTCTACATACCTTCAAACGCACTGCTGTACAGTCTACAAACCTTTAAACATATTACCGTACAGCCTAAATACCTTCAAATGTACTGCCGTACAGTCTACAAACTTTCAAATGTATTACCGTACAGTCTACATACCTTCGAAAGAA
>JAQMYF010000003.1:18763257-18785582 GCA_030014195.1 Neosilurus mollespiculum | reverse complement strand
CAAGCTCCGCTTTACAGCAGAGGCTGCACCGATCCGCCTGTCAATCTCCCGCTCCATCCTTCCCTCACTCGTGAACAGTCTGTACATATAACCGATTTTAATGGTTTGACCTCTTCTATCCATCTTAATGCTGTTATTATTCCCAACATTTCGGTTGTAAATACAGATAAGTGGTTATTTAGTCTATATCCCATATCTTTCTTAAATTCTGGGATGTGAATCCCTATTCCACAGTGTCCATTTTTATCTTTAGATCCATCAGTAAAGATTTTAAGATAACCATAATAATAGGATGACAGATTTTTTTTTACCATAATTTACAAGATTTTGATCATCTGGATATTTTTCTTTTGCTTTTAACTCTTTGTGAACTACTGGATTGGGAAGCATCCAGTGAGGAACTTCACTCAGAGCTACCGTTGGACTAATTTCAATGTCTTTCATTCCATACTGCTCTGCTACTTAGCCTATGTTCCACCCAAAGCCTTTAGCCTTTACATAGTACTTCCACCAATCTTTTAGTACTGCAGATGCTGGATTGTTTTTGCCTTACCCAATAGGTTAAAGGTAACTTCAAATCTTAATTTCAGCGGGGCCTCTCCTGCTTCTACCAGTAACGCACTTGTTGGGGTTGTTTTCATGGCACCTATTGCAATTCTTAATGCTCTGAAGTGAATTCTTTTGAGTTTCTCCAGGTTAGTTTTACATGCATTACTGTATACAACACTATCATAGTCAATAGTTGATCTAATCAGTGCTTTGTAGATGGTCATCAGTGACTGCTTGTCTGCTCCCCAGCTGAGTCCTGTGATCATTCTCATTAAGTTCAGTGTTTTCCTCCATTTTGCTTCAATATAATCTATCTGGTAAATTTTGACGTCAAAGCAAAAAGAAAAGCGACGATTGGTTGTTCAGAAATGAGGTCAAACATATTGTCCAACCACGAGCACCTTTCTATGGGGTTTCTCCTGTAATAAAGATAGTATTCATAGTTTTTCAGTAAAATGTTCATTCTTTCCTGCATAAGTTTTGTAAGTTTCTGACTTCAAGTTATTGTCAAATTTCACCCTGATAATTAGAGCTGATATTAGCAGTTAGACCCGTTTGCTAGGTGAGGGACTCCGTCAGTCCGCCTTTTTGATGCGTTTTATCAGGGATGTATGCTGCAGACCACACACACACACACACAGCTGATAGATTTCTATATTTGTCTGTTAATGCAGGTATGGAGACGTTTATGTGTTTCTTAAGTACTATGAAAATATTAACAGTATTAAAATGAGATTATATAGTGTATTAAGGCAACCTATGCTTTAAAAAAGTTGTATATGGAGCTGCTTTGTAAATGTTTTTGCATACCGTGTTTCCCTGATAATATGTAATAAATAAATAAACTGTCTTTTTTTTTTTTTCTTTTCGGTTCAAAAAACACCATAGGGCTTATTTTCGGGGTAGGTCTTATTTTAATTAACATTAACAGCAATTTCAATAAACAGGTAAGTGAGTCCTCCACAATTGCTTTCTTGTACTCAACGGTAGAGCTTTTCCTTTTTGCACTCATGTCTGGGGTCAAAACAGACAGGATAATACCTGTAAATAAAGGGATGACCGTTATGCTCCATCAGTCCTGCTTTTATCCCCATCATGCCCCTCAGTCCTGCTTTATAATACTTTGCATACTGGTTTTTTTTTTCTTTTCTTTTAACTTCCTCTTTTTCTGTCTCTCCTCCGCGGCGCTGCTGTAAATGATGCTGGTGCGTGTGCATTCACAGAAAATGAGGGGAGGGTGCGGACAAAATATGGATTTAGCTAGGTCTTATTTTCGGGGTAGGGCTTATTTTGGACCGTTCTGCAGAAGCAAGGGTAGGTCTTATTATCTGGGGAGGTCTTATTATCAGGGAAACACGGTATTAATGCATATGTTAATTTCAGTACAGGAAAATAACTAAAATACTGTATTTTGTAAATTATTATTAATTTGGTCTCAGGCATTTTATTTCACTAGAAGTAGTTTTCGTAAAATAGCTTAAGTTATTTTGTGTAATTATGTGTATTTTATTTTATTGTAAAATATATTTTTGTATTATTTGAGATACACTTAAAAAAAAAAAAAAAAAAAAGCAGCACCCTTGACCGCTGCCCATTTTCCTCCTTTTTCTTCTAAGCCTGTTTTCATCCCTGTAGAGTGACTGACTCTTCAGACAGTAAGAGAGAGATGTGCATTTGTTTTACTTTTCAGAAACACTTCTGCTTGCTTTGCTTCTAATACAATTCATCCAGATAGAACAAGCGCTATAGACGAGCGCTCATAAAAAGCACAACAGTGCCACCAGACTAGACTTTATTGTTCCAGCATCTCCAGCGGACATCTGTGAATGTGTTTGTGTTTGCGTTTGCAGGCATCCTGAGTATGATAATCATCAGGACCTTGAGAAAAGACATAGCGAACTACAACCGAGAGGATGATATTGTAAGAGAATCATGTCCTCCTCTGCGCTTGCCTAAGGTTCCTCTCAGTTTGCATTTACTGACCCTCTTTAATGTCACACTCTCTCTCAGGAGGACACCATGGAGGAATCTGGCTGGAAGAACGTTCACGGAGATGTCTTCCGCCCTCCCCAGTATCCCATGATCCTCAGTTCTTTGCTCGGCTCTGGGATTCAGCTCTTTTGCATGATTCTCATTGTTATCTGTGAGTAGGATGTAAGCCCTCTTCAGACTGGACTAGTTTTATACAGTGAGGTGAGATCATGTAGGTGTTTTCAGTCTGTCACTGAGTTTAGTCCCAGTTTTAAACTCCTTTTCCCTTTTGTAAGATGAGTGGTAGAAATCAGGGTATACTAATGACATGCGGACACGTGTAAATATTCCATTATATCCTGTGGAAGAGGAGTTTGTGTTTTCTTAAAACATTACTCCTACCCTAATCCTAACCACCCACCACCCCCCGGCATATAATATGGAGGGATATAGTCATGAGTATGTCGGGCCGTCCGTCTGCAATCGTTTTAATTCTGGCCCAGAACTTTGTCGGGAGGCAGGGAGCTGCCGTGGAAGGCGTGGCCTCATGTGTGGAAAAGTGTGTTTGGGACTGAAAGGTTGCTGGTTCGATTCCCAAACCGGCCGAAAAACGTGTGTTGGGATGAAGTAGGGATGAATACCAACTGCCCCCGGTGTCCCCACCTGACATCAGTGCCTGACCTTAATAATGCTCTTGTGATTGAATGATCACAAATCCCCACATGCACACTCCAAAGTCTAGTGGAGATCCTTCCCAGAAGAGAGAAATTTATTATTACAGCAAAGAGGAACGAAACCTTCGAGAACCACATACGAGAGTTATGGTCGTGTGTCCACAAACTTTTGTTCATTTAATGTATTTGGGATTTCTGCAGCTAATTTTCTTTGTTTCCATGGCAACCAATCTACCATGTAAGAATATGGGTGCTGTTTGTTTCCGGGCCAGAACTTCATCAAACCTGACAGTTATTTGAGTTAGGCAGGGTGGTTGTGCCATCGGCTGAGATATGCTCCAGCCTTCCCGCGACCCTAACAGTAGGATTAAGCAGATCGGCGGACGAGTGAATAATTGTAGTTGTATCTTTTGGTATTTTAGGATTTCTGTAGTTTTATTTTTTAGTTTTCCATGGCGACTAATTTCACATGAAAAAAAAACATGGATAGGGTTCATTTCCTGGCTCAACCCACCATGTAACGAATGTCTGTCTGTGTGTCCGTCCATTCGTCTGAAATCATATTAATTCCTGGCCAGAACTCATAAAAATTGACTGATTATAAATTGTTAGCCAGTGCGGTATCCGCTTCTTTGAAGTTTGGGCAGGGTACCTGCTCCCAGCCACTTTTTCGTTATGTGTAATGCACTCCATGTGTCTCTTTGTCATGTGGTCAGTGTGCTGGTGGTATTTCATCCAGTTTCCAGATGCCTCCCTGACAGTGATCCTGCACACAAACTAAAATTAGGCACAAAGGTTTAGCCCTGGTCCAGTTGTGTGTTTTCTTCCTTCTGGTTGGCACCATGGTTTTTAGTAATGAACAGCGGGTGACTGCAGTGAGTAAATGAATAGCCACGCCCGCCTCTATTATTTATTCCAAGATTTCTTATCCTGTGTGAATTGCTGTGATAGTTGCCCCTCTTCCCCGTGTAACACTTGTCCAGTCTGAATAGTGCTAATAAAGAAGATTTTACATAAAAGAACCATAACAACTGAGAGAAACACTAATGACCAGTACTGTGTGTGTGTGTGTGTGTGTGTGTGTGTGTGTGTGTGTGTGTGTGTGTGTGTGAGATAGTTGTGGCCATGCTAGGCATGTTGTCTCCATCTAGTCGGGGGGCTCTGATGACCACTGCCTGCTTCCTGTTTATGTTCATGGGGTAAGATGAGCTCATGTTTGTTGCTATCTCTGTGTGTGCGGGGTCCGAAACGTTCATAATTTTTTGTTGAGCGATTGCTGCAGCAATTTTCTAATAATTTATTTCCATTGTTTTCAGAATTAAAAGCAGAAACTCTCTCTGCAGATGTTGGTGTTCTATTTAAAATGATTTTTAAAGGTTTAAGATATTCTAACATATTCTCTCTCTCCCAAAAGCACAGCCAGACCCCTGTTAATGTGCATCAGTGAAGAGGTAACAGTGATTAAACTCAAAGCTGTTGGAGATTTAAGTTTATTTTCTCCTTATATTTATTTTACACAATATCTCTGGATAGTTTCAGTTGGAGTTGGGTGACCCAGTGTTTAAGGCTCTGGATTGCTGATCCGAAGGTCGGCGGTTCAAGCCCTGGTTCCACCAAGCTGCCACTGTTGGGTCCTTGAGCAAGACCCTTAATCCTCAACTGCTCAGTTGTATAAAAAAAAATTATGAATGTTAGTCAAACTGGATAAGGGTGTCTGCCAAATGCCATAAATGTGATATTCTATATTTAGTATTCATTTAATATTCTATCTTTAGAAAGAGAAAGTATTCTGAGCTCATATTCCAGCCTCACTGTTTAATGTAAGTGTACGACAGGTTAAAGGAAAGTTAAGCACATGGACAGGTTATAGCCTCCACTGCTAAAAAAAAAGCCAGTTTGTACTCACCAGCTACCTTCCGCTCAGAACAAGCAGGATTTTTCAGTGGGTAAATTCATCCTGCTTTTCTATCTAAATTCTAAAGGATTAATAAATAATATACATTTTCTCCGAAAATGTTTGCATTTATTTCCAGTAAAGTAAATAAACTTAAATCTCCAACAGCTTCCAGTTTAATCACTGTTAGGACAGACTGGGTTACTGTCACCAGGTAACACAGACAGCCATGTTAACTGTTTACTGATACACATTAACAGCCGTGCTTTTGGAAGACAGAATATAACTATAGATTATTCACTGGTCCCTCGGTGGTGGTAGCTCAGATGGTTAGGAGATGTGTTGATGTATGAAAGATTATTTTAACATGCAGGACCGCGATTATTTTAACTGTCTAACAGGTTATACATTAGAGCCAGATTTCTAGTCCTGACGAATCTGCAGAAGTCAAACAGAAGTAAGGGAATTGTGGGAGAAATAGACATACAGAATAGCGATATATTTTGCGATAGCGGATATTTCGGACCTTGGTGTGTGGTGTGCTTGTGTATGTACACGGGCCTGTGTGTGAAGAATGCTTTCAGATTTAACCAGTCGCTAGTCGTTTGTTAGATGACTTTTTTTTCCCTCTTTTCATTCTCCAGAGTGTTTGGAGGCTACTTTGCTGGCCGACTGTATCGCACTCTGAAAGGTCACAGATGGAAGAAAGGAGCGTTTTGTGTGAGTAATTGCATCTTAACACAATACAGAAACCTGTTCATAGAGACAGCAAACAGAAATGGATCTGCGTCAACAAATTTACAAAGTGGGGCGGCACGGTGGCATTGTAGTTAGCATGTCCGCCTCACGGCAAGAAGGTCCTGGGTTCAAGCCATCGGCGTTTCTGTGTGGAGTTTGCATGTTCTTCCCGTGCATGCGTGGGTTTCCTCTGGGTACTCCAGTTTCCTCCTACAGTCCAAACACATGCACACAGGCTAATTGGCTGTTAGGCAAATTGTCCCTAGGTGTGAATAGTTGTGTGTGTGTTGCCCTGTGTTGGTCTGGAGAACTGTTCAAGCTGTACCTCGCCTTTGCCCAGTGTTGGTTGAGATAGGCTCCAGCATCCCCACGACCCTAGTTGGAGTAAGTAGTTAATGTTATGTCTTTATCCTGATTTGTTTTTTTGGTTTTTTTTTTTGTTTCTTTTTTTAATCCTCAGTTATCACGCTAACGTAGAAACTAACACCGATCTGAGGGCAGAAATCATACGGTTGGGTTTGTGTGCGCCCCATTAATTGTAACCGGTTTGTAAATATCTTATTTATGTTAGGAATATGCATTTATGTGTTATATCCCATCACATATTGGTGTTTCAGGCTTGCGCATGTACGCTGTCTCAGGATACTTGGCAGTAAGAATGGAACGTCACAGTAACGCCAGCTTACGTAGTAAATACTCTTGTACACCCTGTGCGCCAGGGTGCAGTGTTTTTTTTATTATTATTATTTATTTATTTATTTTTTTGTTTGTTTGTTTGTTTGTTTTTTTAAGTCTACATCATGCATATGTCACATGTTCCCTGTAAAAACAAAAACTATGCAGCAGTGCTACAGTGGGAATGTTGCCTGAACACTGATTACGCCACGCGAACGCCATCTTTGACGTAACAATACTGACAGGAAGCATAGCATCACAAATAATAAGTGTATGATTTGGTGGCAGGCATGGAGAGGGAGGACTAATAATAATATAATTAGTATTAATAATAATGAAAATACTAATTATAATTATCATAGTAATGTAAGCTATAATATTAATAACCATAATAATAATAATGTAATTAGTAATAATGATAATATTAATAATTAGAAACATAGGAAAAAATTGGATTAACATCAGTAGTGATTGGTATAACATTAGTATAAAATGTAGATAAAATGGGAGCTACACCGGGAGAACATTCCGGTCACATGTCTGTTAATTTTACTTCCTTTTATACCATATTGGAATAACGTTGGTGCAATTTGGAGCGACATCGGCATGGATCGGAATCACATCGGATTTCAATCAGGTAACATTTGGAGAACATTGGACACATCGGAACAAAATCGACTGTAGCATCGGACTAACATCGGAATGACCGGATCAAATCGGGATCATGATCTGTATCATGTGAGCGCACCTTAATAGTTATCGTAATAGTTTTTCTTTCTAGGTCATTTATCTCGTGTGTGTGTGTGTGTGTGTGTGTGTGTGTGTGTGTGTGTGTGTGTGTGTGTGTGTGTGTGTGTGTGTGTGTGTGTGTTTCCTATAGACTGCCACCCTGTACCCTGCAGTAGTGTTTGCAAACTGTTTTGTGCTGAACTGTTTTATCTGGGGAGAACACTCATCAGGAGCTGTGAGTTTACACCCAGTCCGACCCTCCTCACACTGCTTTGCACTCATTTTAATATAAAACCCGACGTGGCTGAAACAGGCAGTAAGATTCCGCTTGTGTCTCAGGTACCGTTCACCACCATGCTGGCTCTGTTGTGTATGTGGTTTGGAATCTCAATGCCTCTGGTCTATTTGGGCTACTACTTCGGCTTCCGCAAACAGCCCTACGACAACCCGGTACGCACCAACCAGATCCCACGCCAGGTTCCAGAACAGCGGTGGTATATGAACAAGTTTGTGGGGTAAGTTTGCCCTTCTATTATCCTAACACCCAGCACTTGAATATTCTCATTTGGCAATAAATGTGACCTGCTGCAGCATAATACAGATTAAATCGCAAGGTGGGGTTTTGAGCAAGAGCCAAAGTAAGTTGAAAATGGTGTACCTGGACAAAAATGCGATATCACCAAAAATACATCCTTTAAAGCATAATCTTCCACATGACCAAGTTCAAATATCCATAAACACAATATATCCATGATAAAATACTTGTTTATGAAAGGTAAAAAATAGAAATATCTACTTATTTTACTGATTTTCAATCCTCTTTTGTGGTTGCTCAGGGTATTTCCTTATTATCCAAATTCACTACCAGAATCCTCTCCCTACTTACAGAATCCCAGAAGGATTCCCCCAATCATATAACACTAAACCAATGAGAAGCCTCAAAACAGACATGACTCGGTGTAAAGAGAACTCATCTGTCGTTAGGAAGAGGCTAGTTCGATGGCGCTGATTGGCGGAGAGCCGGATTCATTTAGTGTATGGATGTTCGGGAGTTTCGGATGCGGACATTCAGTAACTGGTTCTGTAACTGTAATCACTGTTTGATTAGCCACAAACAAAGTGATGTAACTCAGTCCACTCTTATGCTATAATCATGTTTTATACCTCATTCTGAAGCAGATTCAGTTCTCTTTCCACATGTATCAGTGTCTCAGTATCTCACATTTCCTTCTTAATGTGATTTTTTTTTTGTTTGTTTGTTAATAAAGTGTGCACATAGCTGACGTACGTCATGACGTCTCGAGTCAGTGAATAGTTCTGTATTCTATCTCAGAGATTGCTAGTGGAATTGTAGATGATGTGGACTAGGTGCAGAGTAAATCCAGTCAGACATGATTGTTGGTGTTTTGGGAGAATAAATAGAACATGATTTGGTTCCATTGTAAGAGGAAAGGAAAGAACAACACAAATGGTAAAAAAGTCAAACATTACATGAAAGAGTGCATTTGTACTTATTACCTTTAACGTGAGCTACGTGGAAGCTACTGTGACGCGCCGATTTTCTTTCCTCAGGAAATTGTGTGTGTTTGTCTGTCGACGAACAGGCTTGATGACACTAATATCTGCTGTTTCTTTCTGTAGGATTCTGATGGCTGGCATTCTTCCCTTTGGTGCAATGTTTATTGAGCTCTTCTTCATCTTCAGTGTAAGTTTGACTTGAGAATGAGCACGGTGTCCATGCACCTGCTTCTTTACAGGAATTTTCGTTATTAAAATAAATGAAATAAAACCTTCATATCTATTATGATTATTATTATTATTATTATTCCTCTTTGTATTTTTTACACAGTATAGTGATCAGGGCTTCTTTCCACCACATAATTTTTTTCTGCTGCTAGCGCCCATGACCTCATTTCAATTATTGTTGCTAGGATGAAAAAAGCACACACACAAGCTAACACTTCTACATTCTTTTGTTGTGAGTGGCAAGGCCCTGTTTCCTTTAGAAAATTTAGCTAAACTAATGGAAAGAAATTGTGTCCTAGCATTAGCAGCAGCTCTGATCCCCTGATCCCCTGGACTGGTGGAAGAGTAGCGACCTTTGGGTTTCGTTAGGGTTCGCAAAAGTTTGCAAAACAGTCCGCAAACGATTTTTCTTGCCGCAAAGAAACATTGAACAGTTTATTTTTCCGCAAACGTTTGCAAAACAGTTGTAACAGTTCTTTTTGGTTCACCAAGTAGTGAACACAATGCTGGGGAGGGTTTGCTAACCTTTTTTATGGGGTTGGGTCCATCAATCCATTTTGGGTAAGGGTGGTTCAGTTCTAAGATTTGCCTGACATTCGCCAGGTATATTATATGTTCCCAAAAAGTGGCAAATAGTCACTAATCATCACAAATACTGTTGCTAACATTTTCTAACAGTTGCAAATGATCGCCAACTGTCTTTCACAAGCACGTTTGCAAACATTAGCATGAATGTTCATAATTGTCTGTAAATGCACTAATGACAGAGGTGAATCCTGATTTTCGCCAACATTCGTCAGACACGTTGAAAAAAAATCGTAGATCTAAAAATCACAGCCGTTCGTCAGCATTCGCTGCTCCGTGAGATAAGTTATTTTAAGTTAAGTTATTATCTCCGCTTTGGCTTTGGTCCGTCTTGTGACATTTATGAGCTGGGTGTTGTTCCAGAAGTGTAGGGAGGGGTTGCCCAGATGACATTGAGACTGTTAACACCTGTGGTGGACACAAGCTCTTAATGGTAACAAATACACCTTGTTGTTGCAGATTATTGTTGTCACAGTTTTACAGTGAGTCCTCTGGAGTCGCCTTAAATCATAATATATAGATTAATGTATTTAAGCCCTGCCTAAAGGTGGAGCTCCCGATAGATGTCTGAATATATTCTTTTTTTAAATTCTTTTAGAACGACAGGAGCATTTTGTTTTTACCTGCTTTACATGTTTCAACTACTTCCTGTAGTCATCGTCAGATGTAAGACACAAGAACACCACGTGACACTTCGTGACATGTAAAGCAGGTAAAAACAAAATGCTCCTGTAGTTCTAAAAGAATTTTAAAAACGAACAGTTAAAACTAAGAAGACAGTATGAACTTCTACCAGAGATGTCTGAATGTGTTGTAAGAGTAGCGCAGCTGATTCAACTTCAGACCAGTACCAATACAATACTTATAAGTCGTCTCCCTACCCCAAGATGGTCTGGCGAGCTGGCCAGAGTTGGCTGAGATAGGCGCCAGCCTCCCCACAACCCTAATTAGTATTAAGCGGCTTAGAACATGAATGAATGTGTACTGCACTGCAAGTCTGAAAATATTTTTGTTTTACAATGAGGTGTGTTTTTCTTCCCAACCAGGCTATCTGGGAGAACCAGTTCTATTATTTGTTTGGCTTCCTCTTCCTGGTGTTCATCATCCTGGTTGTGTCCTGTTCCCAGATCAGTATTGTCATGGTGTACTTCCAGCTCTGTGCTGAGGTGCGTGGGTTGGGAATCTTTGTGAATGGGGATTTTTTTATTTGGTATTTTTTTAATCTGTTAAGTTACCATTTTTAGTGTTTCTCTATTTCACATGTGTCAATCTCCAGGCCCGTGAGCCAAACCCATCCCGGCAAATCATTTCATGTGACCCACAAGAGCTTTTCAAATGATTATCGTACATTCTTTGCATCAACAATTACCATGAAATGTAATGCATCATCCTTCCACTAGGTGGCAGCAACCCATTTCAAATAAACAGCTAGCCATTCATGAATTAAGAAAGATTAAAAGCTAGCTTATCGCTGTCAGGTGTTAGAAGAGGAAAGTAAAGAAAACAGAACCAATACCTACACTTATCATTTTGCTATGCAGATTTCAAGGTTGCTCTTCTTGATTAGATGTTCAGTGATTATTCAGCCCTTGATGACCCAGAAATTTATTGACGTGGCCCTTCAGTGAAAATGAGTTTGACACCCCAATCTATTTCAATCATGATACGTTATTTTTGCCATTTCTGTATAAGATAGTTGTCACACCTCCCAGATGGCGTAAACGGACATCCAATGCGAAGAAACTTTGCGAAAGAAAATGATCGGGTGGTGAAAGTCACCTCCTGCGATACCCCGCAGGATGTGCGCTGCTCTCCATTTCGGACTCGAGGAAGCCCTGCTACTTGTACGGTAGTTATACTGTACTCTTTCTGAAGTCGTCAGTTTTGTCCTGTGGACCCTCGTTACACATCCGTTATTCATCAGTTCCCACAGGTTCCTTATCAGTAATTGTCCAGTGAATTGTCACACCTACGGTTCACCCGTTGCATGTCAGGTAGTAGTCCAGCCATGAGTCAGGTCCACCGGACATCAACCGATATGAACCGACAAGTACAGGACGAGGAACGAACAAGTTTCGTACAAAACGCATGCCCAGCGCACAACGACCCTACAACCAGCTTTACCAGGCGGAGCCCGTTCCAAATTTCGTGAAACCAGTTCCACCGGATAGAACGGACCTCGTCTGACAAGTTAAGCATTCGCCAAACGAGAAACAGACAAGAAACATATGCAGATCTGGCTCCCCGCCAGACATGCCATTAACGCTATCCGGCAAGGTGTGACTGCTGTTTAAGAAATCTTGAATGTAATTGGATGATATCAGTGTGCAGGTTTGAGGTGCCGTTACACACTCGGTATTAATCAGTATATAAAGGAACGTTAGTGGAGGAATAATGAGATTTGAAAGGTCTCCTGATATAGTACAGTATATAGTGAGTACATAGTGCTAATTGTTGGTCCCGCCCCCTGCAGGACTACCGCTGGTGGTGGAGGACTTTCATAGTGTCTGGGGGTTCCGCCTTCTATGTGCTCATCTACGCCATTTTCTACTTTGTGAATAAGGTAAGAAGGTTCTAATCTCGTGTCCTGTTTGTTGTAACGGTGTTTTATTTCTTGTCCTGATGTCTGGAGGAATTTCGGGTGATGATTTGTGTGTTTTCAGTTGACGTAATGAACTTCAATATGCCGTCCACTGTGGTGCATAAATGACTAGAACTCATTTCAGCTGTAAAAAGAAAGAAATAAAAAACAGTAAAGTAAGCAGATAAATAAATAAACAAATAAATAAAGCAGGTAATGGTTAGTGTGAATAAAATTTAACAGGGATAACCTCCCTCATTCACTCTCTCACCCTCTCATTCACACTTTCACTCTCTCATTCACTCTCTCCCTCACCCTCACTCATTCACGTTCCCTTACTCTCACTCTCTCACCCTCACATTCACTTTCTCACTCACTCTCACTCACTTTCACTCACTCTCTCACACTTTCTCTCTCACTCACTCTCTTATTCACACTTTCACCCACTCTCACTCACTCTCTTACCCTTTCTCTCACTCTCTTATTCACACTTTCACTCTCTCACTTTCTCTCACTCCCTCTCGCTCTCACTCAACGTCTCTGTCTCTCCTCCTTCCCTCCCTTTCTCTTTCTCTCTTTCTTTGTCACTCTCTCACTATCTATCTGTATCTCTCTCTCTCTCTATCGCTCGCTCTGTGTGTGTGTGTGTTTAATGTTTAATTGCTTTAAACAGAACCATGTGTGTACTGTACAGGGCCTCAGTCCTGTAGAAGGAAAATAGATTTCTGGTTCTTTTTTTTTAATCCGTCTGGTTTTGAATTATAGAAATCGAATGAAATGCTGGAGCATTTTTTAATCTGATCTTTTATATAATTCTCTCTGTTCCAGCTGGACATTGTGGAGTTCATTCCCTCCTTGCTGTATTTTGGCTACACAGCCCTGATGGTTTTATCGTTCTGGCTCCTGACGGGGACAATCGGCTTCTACGCAGCCTACATGTTCATACGCAAAATATACGCCGCCGTCAAAATCGACTGAGCCGCGATCCTACTGCATTTTGTTACCTTCTTTCCTTTATTCCTTTCTTTTGTTTTACTTTCCGGTTTGGTGAGCCAGCACTGAAACTAGTGTATGTTTGTGGCCGTATCATGAAGCAGGTTGTGTGCAGCTACGCCCCCTGTGGACTGGAGGAGAAGCCGTACAGGTGGTTTTTGCACAGAAGAGTCAACTAATCGCTCAGTAGCTCCTCCACTGAACCAGATTTCATTTTTTAATGGGTTTTGGAAATGTCTTTTTTTATTATTTAATTCTGACTTTCTTGTTGCACACATCACGTGGGCCAAAGTATGTAATGATATTTACTGTCTGTTTTTTTTTTCTTTCTTTTTTTTTCTTTTTTTTGTCATTGGAATAAGGGTGAGAGAGTAAAGTCGGCTAACGTGTTTAAGAGTATATCCTTTTACAGCCCATAGTCATTTTAAAAAAATTCTTAAAAAATGTGTAATTTGAACCTACGCCTAATTTTGGGGGGTTCAAACACCTGTTTGTTGTACAGATGTGTGTGTGTGTGTGTGGCATGCTGGAGGCAGAAATAGTGGGCGCAAATGATTAAGTAATGTGGCACTGAGGAAATGAGATTAAAATCACAACTTATGTCATACTAGTGTTTTCCATGGACCATTATGATGATGGGTACATTAATATGCCCCACTTTTATATATAGATTCCAAACTTTCTTCTTTTTCATAGTAATCTTGGGCAGCTCCAGAGATACTGAAAAAGTTGAGTGAAAATGATCTTGCTGGATAAGCAGTAAGCTTTCCCTCTTGAATTTGCATTCTGTGCACTAGCTCAAAAACACCGTCACCAATCAACAACGTTTTTTGGTGTTGATGTTTGCACTGGGTAACTACACAAGCCTATCAATTTTTGTCAGGTTCCGAAATTCAATATGGCCGCCGATGCTGCCATCTTGAATTTGCATTCCATATGCTAGCTCAAAAACGCCATGACCGATCGTCACCGTTGTTGGTTTGGATGTTGGGACTGGGTAACCACTCGAGCCTACTGACTTCCGTTGTGGTCCGATGTTCAATATGGCCGACGCAGCTGCTATCTTAAATTTGCGTTCCGCACACTAACTTAGTCATCACTGCCCATCACTATTTTTGGGTGTGGATGTCGAGGCTGAGGAACTTCACCTGCCTATCGATTTTCTTCACGGTCTGATATTCAGTATGGCAGCTGCCATTTCAAATTTGTATTCCGCACACTAGCTAAAAACACCATCATACTTGTTTATAATGAGATGCACCTTTGGAGGGGTTTTACTCACTTTTTGGGGCTATTGGGGTATCACAGATTCCCACCATAATTAAGAGTGGATCTAACCACAGAACTGGGTTCCAGTTTCAATTTACTTCCAGCATGTTTATTTAGGATTGTATTAACAGAACGACTTTAATCATGGAACATTATTGACATCCACACAAGACTATTCCAGCAAATCAGCAACAGGAACCCCACCGCACAAACGCACTATGTTGCTGATTAGCTGGAAGGAAGATGGAGGTGTCACTGCCTTGGCGCATTGAAGAAGTGTATTTGCTTGACGGTTAAGTTTCAATTCCAATTTCAGTGTAGGATTAGACACTTCTCATCAAACTTTTTTAATACATCTTTACCAATGGTGCCAATACTTTTGGAGCTGCCCTTGTGTTCTGAAAGCACATTTCTCTCTTCCTATGTTATGGCTGCTGGTGAATTTATCCAGGCTGTGCTGAATAGCATTGCTGTAGTATATTGCAATCTGGGTTGTTTTTTTTTTCTCTTTGTTCAGTCTTGTATTCTTTCGTACAGGAGAAAATATTGAACAAGCACTGTAAAACTTAGAGTGTAGAATTATCAGTAGCATCAGTGTGTTATTGTTCTAGCAGTGAAGGCAGAACGTCATGGCAGACCAGCGAAAACACTCGACACAGAAGTTCAACAGAAGTGTGCGTTAAGGCTAACGGAAGTGCAGGAAGTCCACTGGGTGCCCAGGGGTAGCAGTTTTTAAAATCTCTGTCTGCTTGATGTGTATAAGATCTGCTACTTTTGTCGATATTTCTATTTATTTTATGATTGTGGTCAGTTAAATGCCGTGGTGAAATTATAATGTTATAAAAAAATGGATTAGATCAGATAAAAATCAGACTGCTTGTTAGAATGCTGTACTCAGTGACCTCCATTTTCTTATATGTAAGCTGATGTTTACTTGTAACAGAGAAGTATTCCTATAAAGTATCCTAAAGAGAGATGAAGAGGTCGAAGCAGATCTCTGTACTGGAGATGATCTGGAGATCCACCTGCATTAAGTTTAAGGTAGTTTAAGACAACGGGGTAAAAGCAGCCATGATTACAGGCAGTGCATTTATATCTAAATAAATAAATTTGCCACGTACTTTGAGGGAGAGGGTTCTGGGTTCGAATCCCGGACCGGAGTGTTTCTGTGTGGAATTTGCATGTTCTCCCCATGCTTGCATGGGTTTTATCTGGGTACTCCAGTTTCCTCCCATGGTTCCAATACATTCACATTAGGCTAATTGGCTGTTCCAAGTTGCGCCTAGCTGTGTGTGTGTCTGTGTTGGACCTGCGATGGTTTGATGAGCTGTTAAGGGTGTACCCTACCTTCACCCAGTCTTGACCCTGGTAGGATTAAGTGGTTTGGGAAATGAGTGAGTGACAATTAATACACATGATCTTTCAACACGTCCTGGATTCATCTGGAGGCTTTCAGCAGACGTTTGTTTCTGAAAACGATTTTAAAGGTTATTACAAGACACTTTTCTACAGTTGCACATTTACTCGCCTCTTGAACCTGCGCGCCATTGTGTACACAATGTAAATACACCGCTTTGTATCATTACGTTGTGAAGCTCTGTATGTACAGCTCATGTTCTTGTTTTAACAGACAGCATGTTTATTTTATAAAGAACCTCTTAAAGGGGCTCGTTCACTAGTGAATATCTGATGTGTTTTCTCATATCATCAGTTCATTTTGACTAAATACAAAAGTTTCACAGTGAAACCACTCCAGCTCATGGGCTTAGTGTCTCTTATTCAGCTGTTTTGCATCTTGTGGTTCTGTGTCTGTTTACAATAACAATAACGACCGAAGGAACAGTCGTCCACATACACAATAACTTCGTACCGCAGCACCGATTCGTAGAAAATGGAAACGTCCCAGATCAAGTGTTTGTTTACATTTACGGCATTTGGACAACACCCTTATCCAAAAGGACTTACACGTTTAACTTGTTTATACAAGTGAGCGGTTGAGGGCTAAGGGTCTTGCTCAAGGGTAATGCTGGGGCTTGAACCAACCTTCTGATCAGTTACCCAGAGCCTTAACCACTAAGCCACCACTGTGTTCTGCACAAACGCTCAACTTAGGTTACTTTGTTTACTAATACCATGGCACCCGGTGCAGGGGTTACTAACACTCGCATACAGGAGGAAGCAAATGGTTTCAGAAGGTATTGTGGCCGATTCCATTTTATTTCCAGTAGATCACTGTATTTCACATTTATTTATTATATCTGTTACGTGAATGGGAAACTTTAGTGTCCTCCTTCCTAAAAGTGAATGTTAAGTTATATAATGAAACAATAAAAGTGCAGAGACATCGCGATTTGAAATGCAGTGCATTAAAGCGCCTGCTTGGCTGTAAACTGGAAACCATTCAGCCTTGAGTTTTAAAGATCTGCAGATCTGCTCCGAGCCCGTCCTCCAGAGAACCTCTGTCAAACCTCAAATTTCTCCAAATCTTAAGTTGTTTTACTTGTAATAAATGATGGCATGCTCTTTTATTCCAGTTTGCACATTTGCTAGAACGCCGAGTTTAAACAGAGCCTTGGGACCTATAAGTATAGGCTTGAGGTATCTCGGTATAATTAAGCCTGCCTTAAGGCCAAGGTCTGCTTTTTTATCACTTGGAACCTTGCCTTCACATTTCTTCTTCTTTTTTTTTCTTTCTCCATTTTGTTTGTGCGCAGTGGTGTGGTTTCCTGCCTTGGCTGTATGGTATGCGAATGGCAGTTTTCAGCCATAACCTACATTGCTTATTTTAGTGCCCTCTCCCACCACAGCCAGCAGGAAATCACCCCAGGAAGGAGTGAAAGAAGGGGGGGTTGGGAGGATGGGGGGGAGGGGGGGGGTCGACAAAGGTGTAAAATCATGAGTTTGTCTTTTTAATTATTTTAACATCATACATTACAAGTCAAAAGGTACAATGTTCTGTACAATAAGTAAATAGGTTTTGTTGTAATGTCATCTCTTTGGATCAACCAATATACATATCTGTCTCTTTACATTACAGCAACCGACTGTAGATGATATAAAGTGGACTGGTTGTCATAATATTTTATACAAGTCTCCCTGTAGCTGATCAATCCCATGCTATATAAAATAGTGTAAGGATGAATGAAAATGTCCTGCTTCTTTTTTTTTTCTCTCTTTCACTTTTTTCTTTCCTGGGATGGCAGTAATGAGCAACTACTAAAAATAAGAGGACTATGTTGCTAAACAAGGTACATAGAGATTGGAATGCAAGACTTACATTAAGCTAAAATAAATGAAACTACAATTTGATGTTTTAAGAGAAAGCAAATATTTCTCTTCAAGAGCAAAGAATTTCTTTCCTTAAGTCAGATTATTATCATTTTCCTTTAATCAAAGATATTTTTATAGTTAAGTTAGACACCTACACAAATTGGGAGAAATTAAAAGATAAGTGCATCCCTAGTAGGTGCAACGGAGATTAAGGAGGGTATTTTTTTTCCTAATCAATCATAAACAAAGTTGGGATACATGATTATAGAGAGAAAATCAAATTATACTTCAAATAAAATTTCCCTTCACGACACACTATTAAAACGTTTTAATGGACTGGTGACCATCACAGGTGACCACACGTGCAGTTCTTTAAGGTTGTAGGTTTTTGTTTTCACTATACTTTAATGTTAGCTAAAAAAATTTTAAATTGTATCTCGCCGGGTTTGCAAACAGATTGCGACCCATTCGCTATTCATTCTCCTAAAAGTGTCAAAGCAATCACCATGCTCGCCAACCAATCGCCAATCTCACTTTCATTTGCCAAGGAGTTTTGAACATGTTCCAAATTTTGAGGAATCGTTGGCGAACATGTCTTTTCACAAAATGGGCTGGAAATAATTGCAACAGTCACTAGCTGTTCTCCGAATGTTTTTTGTGGTTGTCCACTATTCTTCAATTATTTACCTCCCTCAGGAATGTGGACACTATTGAAAAATACTTGGGCAAATTTTTTGCGAACTTGGTGTATACTTGGCGAATATCTGTGGTCATGTGACCGTCATGACGATTGTGACCGTGAAGCTATATGAGGGGGACTCAGCGAGCATTTGGCAAGCAGTTAGAGGACAACTGGCACATTCGCCAAACTGTTTGCAGGGATTGGCCAACTGTTTGTCAGTCACCAGAGAATCAGCAAACAGTCTCCAGAAAGTCGTCAACAAATTGCCAATTAGTATCTCACTGACAGGTGAATAGTCACAAAACACTAGTTGCCGCTTTTGCCAAAGGTTCATCACTCAGTGAGATTGTCACAGTAGTGAGTGAGAAGATTTTTAAGTGCCGAAGCCTGAAAAATATCTTCAACCTTTTGAAACCTCCACAACTAACAAAAAAATGCTTGGATGCCCCGTGCAGAAACTCAGCTACCTTCTGTATCACCGTCTTTGCCAAAATCCCCCTAACATCTGAGCTCCACCCTGTTTTGTGCTCATTATATTAAACTCAAACCAAAAAAAAAAAAAGGGGATTCACTTCATCCAGTTAAATGAGTTAAACCTGTAATGTTCAGTTAATTTCACCAAACGATTGTGGCACAAACTACTGATGTTTTTTTTTTTCCTGTGTTATATAATTCTTTCTCTTTTCTTGCAGAAATAACAAGTTGCAGTTTTAAATTGTGTTAAACTGACTTACAGCAAGAGTTTCAGAAACATTAAGCACAAGGACATCTGCTGTTTCACAAGTCCTAAAATGCACAAAGCAGAAAGAGCTGGGGTGAAACAGTGAGATTAGTAAAAGTCTATTAAAAATACTGTTACTCCTTCACAAGAGGAGGGGAAAATACATATAGATTAATAAATTCTACACATTGAACTAATGGCACGTACATGTACAAGATCAAATACAAAATTAAAAAAAAAAAAAAAAAAACGTACAAACATATAAGGCTGAAATTCCAAGGAAACAAAATACTCTTTTCAAAGGTTTAAAAGTGCTAGAATTCAGATCAGCTCACAGAAAACCTGGGGAGGACAAATTCACAACATGCCAAAAGCTCGTTCTTTTTTATTATTATAAGTTTATTTTAAAGGAAAACACAGCTTTCTTAGCTTTAGTACTTACATTATCCTGCTTATGTTTAGGATTTTGTTACTTTTTCAGATTATTCCTGATTTTTTGTGTGATTTTTAGGACATTTCAATTTTAAAAACCTCAATTTCAAAGTGCTTGTCAGACTTTTTCTCCTTTCACCAATAGAATTAAACAAATACATGCTAAAAATGAGCTTATTTTAAACAATCCAAAAACAATTTTTGTTTGTTTGTTTTAATTAAGATTTTTATGCCTGTTTGGCTTTTTAATTTTTAGTGAAAACCTCGCAGTTGTTGCGATTGTTCTTACAGTACACACAAAAAAAATGATCTCAATATAAACTCAGCAATTGTGCGAAAAAATAAGTTTCTCCTCCCCAGATTTTTGGTATTAAAAAAAAACGTATAATAATAACATTAAATGAGGTGATGTGTTGTGTTGTTTTGAGGTCCTGTTTCAAGAAACAGAAAATAATATATTTATATATATAATATGACAACAAACGACTAGGCAATATCCCAATCAACTGTCCCATGCTTTGAATGTCAAAGACCAGTCTGGTGATGTACTTGTTCTGGGTATTTTTGTCTTTGTTCAGACCCTATGAGTTCATTTGTATGGAGGAAGCAGCTGTAAAAGAAGAACAGAAATGGACAAACAGTTCACGCATTTAGTTTAAAGATCTCTGTAGGATTTCTACAGATGTGGTCTATGACTGTTGCCAACCATAGCACTCAAGCAGCATCATAACTTTTCAAAAAATTATAATTTTTTTTTTTGGGGGGGTTGGCTGAGCAATTTTACTCTGAACTTGAGTTTCACATTGAATAAAAGGCTGGGATGGGGAAAGTATATCCATTCGAAGGCTGACTAATTGTACTGGACATTGTTTATTGATTAGCATGTCACTTTGTAACGCACTGATTTAGGGTCCTGTGACGCTCTCTCGGGAAATAAACTGATAAAAAGTATAATTGTTAAAAGACCACAGAATGCGAGGCGCACCGGACACGTCGATCAGATCTGTTCCAAAACTAAAAGAGAAGAATTCTGTTCAAACTTGGGTCACATTACGGGCCTCTCTAAGCAACACTCAAGACTAAAGAGTAGTTCATACTACTGGATTATTCTACTAATGATCTATTACACATGGGTCAAAATATCATCCTTTGTCCCACATTTAAAAAAAAAGGACTACAACAAATAGTTACAGGGAAGACTATAATGAAAAGCAATTACTTCATCCATTTTTTGAACAAGGTTACATAAGTTTGTAAACCTGACTTTTTTGTTTTTTGATTTTTTTATTTTTGTAAAAATTCCATCAGCAATTTTAATACATCTACCTAAAGTACATTTCACTAAAATAAAAGCAATTATATATTTCTTTTTGACGTGGTATTTCATACACTTCAAAAATACTCTTGTAATTGTAATCCCCAACACCCCCCCCCCCACCCTGTAATTTTATTTCTATTCACATATGTCAGGGTGATTATTACTATTTAACTATTAACTCTTTACCTGCTTTCAAAAAAAAATCTTTGTGTTTTCTAAAGATATATAAGAGAATGAGGAGGGCAGGAACTGGAGGTAATAAAACTTGCCATGGAGATATTAACCCTCTGTTAACCAAATCCCTTTCTAATTGTGTTAAAAATCATTTCCCTAGGCAAATATGTTGATTTTGGGCCAATATTTAAAAAAAATGTAGCAGATATGCTACGCTGGTTAATAGCGGGTTAAAATTAGTGCTGGAAGGAAGAATGAAACCATTATGAAGCGCTCTGAATTCCTTAAATACTAGAGTATATTTTAATTCAATATACTTGACGTGGCTGTGTGAAGGGAATTGAGGATCAGTGGGTCACCATGGGAACCCAAAAAGGTCAAGTGCCTTCTGCTGTAAACAAAGTGCTTCCTTTGACTAAGATAAACCTGTATGGGTTTTACATGATCCTTTTGATCACAGTGGATATAAATAGGACTGTAAAGTTTATTGGCGGCCTTTTA
Organism: Neosilurus mollespiculum; assembly: GCA_030014195.1. NCBI lineage: Eukaryota > Metazoa > Chordata > Actinopteri > Siluriformes > Plotosidae > Neosilurus > Neosilurus mollespiculum. Next base: position 18,764,080 of record JAQMYF010000003.1, on the reverse strand, counting down.
TTTATTATTGTATCTTTCACTGTATCTTTATCTGCTTACTCTTGCACACAATTGTGTATTTGGAATAAATACCTTTTAGAAGAGGAGTGTGCATTTACATGGGTCAACTTGTTTATACTAAAATGTAAAGTCTATAATATACGAGGTGAAGGTCTAAACAAGAGCGGAGTGGTAGCATCTCGGTTATCCGCCTCAGTGCAAGAAGGTCCTGGGTTCAGTTCCCAGACTGAGACGTTTCTGTATGGAGTTGCACGTTCTCCCCGAGCTTGCGTGGGTTTCTTTTGGGTACTTCGGTTTTCTTGCACATGCACATTTGACAAACTGGCTGTTCTAAATTGTTCGCGAGTTGTGTGTTGGCCCTGCGATGGTCTGGCGAGCTGTTCAGGGTGTACTCTGCCTTCGCTCAGGGTCAGCTGAGATAGGCTCCAACTTCCCCACGACCCTAATAAGATTAAGCGGTTTGGCAAATTATTCGATTTATATATTACACAGAGGTGGAGCCTATCTCAGCCGGCCCTGGGCAAAGGTGGGGAGTACCCTGAATAGTCTGCCAGACTATCACAGGACCAACACAAACACAGCCATTTACAATCACACCTGTGGTCAATTTGGAACATAAAAATTAGCCTAATGTGCATGTCTTTGGACTGTGGGAGGAAACCCATGCAAATATGGGGAGAACATGCAAACTCCACACAGAAACGCCACACCGAGCCCAGGACCTTCTTGCTGTGAGGTGGACATGCTAACCACTAACGCCACCATGCTGCCCCTATATGTGTGTGTGTGTGTGTGTGTGTGTGTGTGTGTATGTATATATATA